>JBBBDQ010000882.1:1102500-1462500 GCA_037127315.1 Ascarosepion bandense
GCACGGGCCCACTCATGTTTCACATTTAGCTTTGTCCCTGTAATCTTCATGTCTTTAAAATAAATTGTATTATTGTAAAAGATAAATGCAAAATCTTTAATCTGACATGTCATATAAAAATGTAATATATATATATATATATATATATATATATATATATAGAATTGGGTTGTTTAACGCCAGTGGCTTTTCAGTAGCTTTACTGATAAAAAAAAATTTGGTAAGCATATTTTTTATCGTGAATTGCTCGATATTGGGGTGAAGATAGAGCGGTGATAAGCACAAAGAATCTGTCACTTTAACTGAGCAGGTTCATGCCGACTACGAAGTTTCGTGATGACACCCTTATGATCGTCTCACTCTTCAGATCTAATTTTGGGTCCCAGTTTTCTTCTTTTTTTTTTTTTTTCTTTTTTTTTTTTTTTTTGTATATGGAGCATGGTGTCATTTTTGAGGGAGTAGTCTTATTTGTGATGGTTGATTTTCTTTTTGTTTATGTTTATTTTTATTTTTATTGCGTGGGTGTTTGAATTGCTTTTTATTGCTTATTGCTATTGGTGTAGGCGTAAGTATATATTTCTTAATAGTTATAATGTAGTTGAGAAACATATTTGAGGAAACGCCCTGTTTTAGTTTTTAGGGTCATCTACTGAGCTTACGGGTTATGTACTCATCTACTAAAACACGTATGTCTATTAAAAATGTAGCATTTAAATAATAATAAGTATTTTATTTCTACCTGAATTTTTACACCTACAATAAACACATAAATAAATTTTCTTTCGGTTCGATCCCGTTTCCAATGACTGTCACATGACATCACATTAGATTATTTGAAATTTACAAATTTTTCGAAGAATACCAGTATGTCAGTCAGTCAGTTAAGTGCCATACGTAATACACGCTTGGGCGATCATGTCTCGAAAGAGACATGACTGACTGGGCAGAAGATTAACCCGCAGTAGGTTGACATTACTTTCTGTGGTAGAACTATAGAACCCAATCATTCCTGTTATTTAACCCATAACTGGAGGGAAGAGAAGGATTAATACTTTTTCCAAGAGTATTTGCGCTTAAGTAAATGCAGTGATTCCAACTGGAATTCGAACTCAGCTCCCTGATTTCTCTTCCGAGCCATTATCCACTGCACCACAACGCACATCCAGTATGTAGACAAAGACATTCAAACACCGACATTAAACAGGTTCTTCATAATGACTGCGATGTTTGAAAACACTTGAACAAAGTATAACAAAATATAAAATTCGTACAATATATCCACAATTTCAAGCACAACACCCAAAACTTTGTTCGAAAATTGGAATATATATAATAAAAAATAACAGACAGACTTAGTCGGTTTATTTTAATCAAACTTGTTTGAATTAATACTTGTTGTTTAACAACAAACACGCACATACTGTCTCATATATATATTGTATCAAGGCAGTAGATAATTTTCTATACATATATTGTTAAATATAAAACAGAAAATGAATGCCTATTGTGTTTAATCACGAGTCGTTCTAAACATCGTATTTTGACTTTAATTTCAGGTGAAAATAAACACAAATTCTCCAACATTTGGATATTTTTTATTATGCTGGTTCTATTCGGTGACTGTTATCATTGCATAGCAATGTTTTATGTCAACACAAAATAAAATCATCTTTGATGGTAGATGTCTTTATGTTAACGTCCCTGTAAACTCTCTGAAGATGCCTCATGTGAGCTGAAAGCTTAGAACCAGCATAATAACAAATATCCAAATGTCGGACAATTTTTGTCTTTTTGGCGTATGAATAAATGAATATCACACGCTAAAAGTTTGCCTTTTTCTACCGAGCGCCCATAGCTCAGAAGTAGAATTGCCGACTGACGCCAATGCTGTAGAGTTTCAATCATGGCTAAAAAGCAATCGGCTGTCTAACCGTACTGATGACCTGTGATACATCGAAACAGATTTGTTTGTGGATGACTATATATATATGATGGACGTATGAGCGTCTCAAAACTAATTCCGGTTTCGGTGTTTATGTCTTTCATGGGACTTGAGCCCCGCCAGTGACTTGCATGAAAATGTATTCAACAAAATGCCACTTGGTCTGGCAGCTACTTCTTTCCTCTTTTCTTTTGATTCTCTGAGCTTTTGTTCTCTTTCTGATTCAAAAACTTGTAAGGCATTGTGACATGTCAATCTCCATAGTTTCTTGTCGGAAGTAATTTGTTCAAATGTTGTCAGTGGAATGTTAGTCGCTGTCAGAATATACTTAAGCTTATCCTTGTACCTCAGCAATGGGCGGCCAACACGCTTTTTACCATGCTGAAGCTGACCGTACAAAAGTATTTTAGGCATTCTATCGTCACTCATTCTGACGACATGTCCGACCCAACGCAACTGACACTGTATAAGAAAAGTTTTAACTCTACTGATACTACACTTTGCAAACAGATCAGCATTGGACACCCTTTGTTCAGGATACATCCACATATTGTGCGAAGGCAGCGTTTGTGAAACACATCCGACTGCACGGTATGTGAGCGGTAAGCGGTCAAGCCTCAGCACCGTACAAGAGAGTTGTCAGAACAACAACCTTGTAAACTCTGATTTTTGTTTCCAACTTTATACCTCTGTCATTCCACTGCCGACTATTTAATATGAATCAATATAGAATTTAATATATATTTTTTAATTTAATATAAATCTTTTAAATTTTAATCAAACTTGTTGTTTAACCATCATAGACAATCGCACCTACCTCCCATTAGCATGGAACAGGCTTGCCTCCCAGAGAGTAAAACACTACGCCTCCTTGGCCTCACACTCTCAGCGGACCTCAAGTGGAATGACTATATCGAATCCATTGCTAAATCCGCTGCTATGAAAGTCGGTTCTCTGTGCAGGGCCCGGAAGCTTTTTCCGTCTGACTCTATCCTGCACATAGATAAATCTACGTGTATTGAATACTGCTGCCACATCTAGTCGAGTGCCCCTGCTATTCTCCTCGAGGTTCCTGACAAAATACAACGGAGAGCTTGTATGTGATCGATACCGACTTGGCAGACCGCCTGCAGTCACTCTCTCACCGGCGTGGATTCCCTGTGCCTCTTCTATAAATACTTTTACGGCTTCTGCTCCAATGAACTTAGATCACTGGTGCCCCCTAGTGAAACCAATAAAATGTAACCGCAATTTCTACTCCAACAGCTTCTTTCCTCGCACTTCCCGCCTGTGGAATTCCCTTTCACATGATTGCTTACCCGACAGCTACAATTTCCAGGAGTTTAAATGTAAGGTCAATAGACACCTCCTAACACACTAACTAGCATCCATTCTCTCAAACACCTTTCCGTCTACCCAACCCTCAGCCTCCGTGTCCTTACTCGTCTATCACCCTCCTTCTGACATTTCCTATATCTAAACTCTCTTTCTCTTCACCTTCGCCTATGTAACCCCCTGCGCAATAGTGACAGTGGAATGCCTTGCTTGGGGTGAAATGATAAAAAAAAAAGATACTTGCTATCTAAACACACACACACAGTCACACACACACACACACACACACACACACACACACACACACACATATATATTCAGGAGGCTGAATATATATATATATATATATATATTCAGCCTCCTTCTACCGAGACCCCTTAGCTCAGAGTTAGGATCGCCGAATGATGTAAATCGGTCGGGTTTCAATCCTGGCTAAAAGCAATCGGATGTCTAACCGTACTGATGAGCGTTGATACAGCGAAACAGATCTGTCTGCAGATGACTATATATATATATGTATATATATATATATATATATAGTCATACAGGTCGTCGTCGAGTAACGACTGTTTGACTTAATGACAACGAACTGGAATATCTGTAGGTCTGGCAACGACTGCTCTGCGTCCGCCAGCGTGAATGTTTCTCCCTTTGGTGATGTACGACAATTTTCGCTCCAGCTCCTTCCAGCGCTAGCATTAGAATGTGCGCCTCAAGCTCAATGTGAGGGCAGGTTTCAGTGCAACAGTCTTTCCGCTGATTTAGTTTGTGTCTTTGAAATTTCTCCTCAACCTCCACCCCAAGATGGGAATTCTTTGTCAACTCTTCAACCTGACAAGAACGAAATAAAGCCTATTAATCTCTAAATAAAAATGACGGTGATTAAACAGTTAGAAGAAGGATAAAACGTGGATTTGATCTCACGTGATCTCACGTGATCTGAAGTTATCTCATTCGACTGTCAACGATTTTGAAGGCCATAAAAGGAATTTGCAAAATTGTTAAAGGTTCTTCAACTATGCTATCGACATTGACGATCCCAACCAAGTACTGGCGCGTAAATAAGATGTTTGTTTTCAATTTTTTGCACCTGTATTTTGTTCTTTATGTTCGGCAAATATTAAACCAACAGCGCTTTAATATACCCTGTTTGACTTTATTCGTCGAACGTAAATAATTAAAAAAAAACTATAAAACTGATACAAATCATATCAAACGTAAAGATAACGTAAAAATTATCTAAAAAAAATTACAATAATGTCCAAAGGAAGATGAAAAGATTACAAAATTAATTACAGACTTATCTATACGGCCATCCTTCCCCAAGAGCTACAATCTCCAGGAATTTAAATGTAAGGTCTCACTAACTCGCATCCATTCTCTCAAGCTCTTTTTTCCATCCACTCCACACCCCCATTACACCGGTATTCTCATCCGTCTATTACCCTCCTCCTGACATTTCCTATAACTAACCCTTCTTTCTCATCACTTTCCCCTATGTAACCCCCTGCGCAACAGTGGCAGTAAAATGCATTGCTTGGGATGAAATGAAATGATTACAAAAAAAAAGATCGATTTACAATCAATCGTGGTTGTAAGTCGACGACGACCTATATATATAACGTAGCACACTTGGTATACTATCCAGGTAAATTCCGATAGAGACGAACTCAAAAGAACTCAATGTTAAATTCATTTATTTAATTTAACAGAGTACTATAATTTAGAAAAGATTTTTGATTTATTAAAATTCCAATAGGTAATACATATTTCACCGCATAATGATGTTATTATAGCGGCTCGTCAGACCCAAAACCCAAATATATATATATTGTTTATTTATAAATTATAATAATTTATGAGTAAATAATATTATTAGCTCTACTTTTGTATTGAGCATTTTCTTAAAAGTAGTGTTTCTTTTGACAAGGAATATTATTCCAACAATACTTATATATATATATATATATATATATATATATATATAAAGTATGGACATAAAATTCATCGCCGAATTGTGACTTATAGCTTCACACATTCAACGATCATTAGAACACATGATCGTTTCAAACAAAAATTTACCAATCAGAATAAATCGATGATTTCGTCGTTCACATAGTAGTACTCAACTCGCTACCCATTGAGTTCGCGACTGTGAGAGTAGCTAACTAAAATAACTCTATAGTAGGTGCTATAGGAATTTGACAGTATAGAATTAATATTAAAATGTGTCTTTTTTTCGATATCAACGAATAAAAATATAAAAATTGTATGGATATTTTAAATTGAATGAGTGAAGAATTTAATTAAGAAGTATACACGAGATACTAGATTGGCAACTAGATCCCACCCTTTTACAGTGAAACCGATAAAATGCAACCTCAACTTCTACTCCAACAGTTTCTTTCCTCGCACTTCCCGACTGTGGAATTCCTTTCCACACGATTGCTTCCCCGACGGCTACAATCTCCAGGAGTTTAAATGTAAGGTCAATATAGACCTCCTAACACACTAACCTGTTCCCATTCTATCAAACACTCTTCCCATCTGCCCAACCCCTCATCCTCGGTATCCTTACTCATCTGTCACCTTCCTCCTGACATTCCCTATGTCTAACCACTCCTTCTCTTTACCTTTCCCCATGTAACCCCATGCGCAATAGTGGCAGTGGAATGCCTTGCTTGGGGTGAAATGATTAAAAAAAAAGAAAATTTTTAATTATACATGAGTGGTGGTAAAAAAGAAAAGATGCTTCTTTCTAATCTCTGTTTTATGGCAAGCCTTTATCGACAAACGCACTCTCCTCGATGTTGAGCACTCTTCTCAATTGCAATCAATAGGGAATATTTAAACAATATACGTGTGTAAGTTAGCAAGCAGATGTATTCTCTAATCTCTGACGAGACTGGCAAAAACTAGAACAAAAGTGCACCCAGGCTAAATTGAACTTTCAGAGAATTAAATATGCAAGAGGTTATAATAATGGAATATTAATTTCTATAAATAACTAATTAAAAAAATGAATAATATTCACTATCAGAAGACGACCGAAGTAGTCTTGAACTCACTACCCTAGAGTTGGCGACTGCAAGAATAGCTTACTAAAATAACTCTATAGCAGGCGCTATAGGAATTTGAAAGTATAGAATTAATATAAAATGTGTCCTTTTTTTATATCAACGAATAAAAATATACAAATTGTTTGGATATTTTAAATTGAATGAGTGAAAAAATGTTAAAGTATACAACTAGAAAAATGAGTGGTGGTAAAATAGCCCTCTGTTTTATGGCTAGCCTCTAAAGTAATTTCTGGTAGTTCATTTTAATCTGGTACCGAAACACCATCATGGGTCACTCTATAAGGATGACGCTCAGGAGACTAGCGAATCGATCTGCGAGGTTAGGTTGTTAAACATCACGCTGCAAAATGCGCCCAAGGTCAGCTGAAGTCGAGATGATTGTAGTGAAAACAAAGATGCTGTTGCCAGCGGTACTGATCTTGTTCACAGCGGAAGAGCAGCCATCTTTGTTGATTCAGTAGAATTTCCCGCCCATCTCCTACCTTCATTTCTACGTGTTAACACTCTTTATTTTCACATATCTTTTTTAACAGCATTTCATTTATTTCTTTGTTTTACTTCATGAAACTTATTTTTACTCCTGCTATATGCAATAAGCACTTTAAAGAAAAAAATATTAACCTTTCGATACTGTGAGGTATATTTCTCCAAAAGCAAGGTATTTTTTCTAACTCGAAAAGCACTAATAACCCGTTTTTTTAGTTGTTTTTTTTTTGTTTTTTTTGTTTTTTTTTTGTTTGATTTGGTTTTTATTCTGCTTTGTTTGTTGGTGTCTACTTTGTCAACACCCTTTTCTTCCCACCCGACTTCTAGCGTTCGAAGATCGCCGGCGAAGGATGACGGAACATCGCGCGTGGTTGGAAGCTGATTGAAAAGAAAGAAGAAAGCCGTAGTTTGGCGAGATCAAAAATCAGTGAAAAGACGTGCGGCTGAGGTAGAGGAAAAGGTTGTGCCGGTGGAACAAAGTCAGGTTGCTAGGCAACTAACTCTTCGGCACGGGCTAATAATCCGAAACCGCAAAAAATTTAAAAAAAAATGGGGGAAGTTATTGGGGGGGAATAAAAAAAAGTCAATACACAACAGAAGAGAAACGAAGTGCGAGCAAGCGATTCTGGCTGATATTGGTGATCAGAACCACGCTTCAATGACTGTTTGAAGGTGAAGTTGGTTGTTCTTAATTGAAAACGTACACGATATGAAGAGCAACATATAAACGTGGGCACTTCGGCATTGAGCAATGGTTAACGAGCTAGTCTGGTTGAGCCGCATCAATAGTGGTTAGTTCGGTAATCACTACGGGTATCATACTTGTTGTTTCAGTGTGATCAATGAGTTGGCCTGTAGTTGTGGTTTCATACGAAATTTAGCTCAACTCAAATATACAATCTTGTGCAAATTAATTGAAACAAAACAAATAATGTCTTCCTTGGATCTTTCACACTTTCCCTGATCACGTATACGTCAATCTCCTGGTGTTTTTTTTTCTCTTTCGATCGCATATTCCTTTCCGTTTTTAACTGATGGATCTAGTTTGTTTCTACGCCTTGATGACACGACTGACAGTTGAAAGGCTGACACCAACAATATCCGCGATCTCTCTGTAAGGCTTGCCAGTGTGTTCGTGCAGCGTTACAATTTTCATACGTTTCCTTGTATATATTTATTAATATGTATTTTTGCTGTTATACAACACTGAGTACTGTTCCATTCACATCTGATTAATATTTATATATTGATTTGTATACACGCGTATGCACACACACACACACACACACACACACACACACACACACACATATATTTTTTTTTAATCATTTCACCCCGAGCAAGGCGGAAATGCCACTGATGAGCGGGGGGCTACATAACTGTAAAAAGATTAATTAGAAGAGAGTGAGGAGTACAGACCAGTTAGAAAAGAGCAATAGAAAGATGAGAATGCAGGTGTGATGACAGTTACATAGGTGGAAGGAAAGGGAAGGATATACGAGGTGGGGAGAAAGCTAGAATCCAGTGGTTAATAGATGAGTATTGACATTGCATTTAAATTCTTGGAGGTTGTAGCCATCAGGAAAGCAAGAATATGGGAGCGAGTTCCACAGACGGAAGTGCAAGAGAAGCTGAAGGAGTAGAATTGTCGTCTGCATTTGGCCAACCTAACTGTGAATGGGTGGGATCCAGTTGCCAATCTGATTGCACGAGTAAGCACATGTTGTGGAGGCACCAGTGACTTAAGTTCGTCCGAGCAGAAGCCATGAAAGTATTTATATATACGTATTTACCTCTTTATCTATTTATCGATCTATCTCTCTTTCTCTCTCTCTCTCTCTCTCTCTCTCTCTCTCTCTCTCTCTCTCTATTTGTTTTCCGTCAGGTTAATGCCAGACCTCACGTTTATTTTTTTGTTGTTTTTTTTTTTTGGTAACCTGGCAAAATTAGTTGCAGTTTCGCTGGGATGTATTACCCTACCCGACATATTCATTAGACATGTTTTTCCTTAGGATTTTCATTTATTCAGGTCCTTACAAAATAATCATAATCATAAAATTTTTAACAATTTGGATGATATAAAATCCCATCTTAATGAGTTCTTTTCCGAGAAACCACCAAAATTCTGGGAAGACGGAATCTTTATGTTGAAAGAAAAATGGAGAAAGGACGTGCAATAAAATGCTTCATATTTAGTTGAATAAATATTTAATGATATAATTTTTTCGTTTTATAATTTCTCTTAGTAATCTATATGAATTTTCTGGACTACCCAGTAGATTTTAAATTTGAATATGCAAATTAGTTATCTGCATTAAATAGGAACCATAAGGAAGTTAAGCAAGTTGGTTGAAAACGCAAACTGATTGGGTAACATTGATAAAAGCGTGTGTATTAATGCCATAGTATTACGCAATATTAAAAAAAAAAAAGCTCTCATTCAATATACAATCCGCTTTGTATAAATTTCATTAATTTATTCTCTTAAACCGTTACCAGTGAGTTAAATCCCTGTTAGGTATCACACTTGTAACCAGCGGCGAATTTTAAGTTCAGTTCATCAAATAAGCATTTTTACTGAAAGATATGGACAGAACATATGAGCAACTGGGAAGTCTTAACGGTCGACAGGAATAACAAGGAAACCAATTCTTGCGGTCAGAAATAAAAAGTAAAGGGCCCGGCAGGGATATACTTATGGCGCACTGTTGAACTCGTGACTCTGTCGTAAGACACTCATTTAGGATTGAAGGAATAATTTTGGGAAACAGATGTTGAAGAGATCCCGTGTTGTTACGCTATCGTTAGATATTTACTAAGAACGAAAATAAGGACTACAAAAATAGCTGATACTTATAGAAAGAAAAAGTGATAGCTGAAATTTCTGGGACGCATCACGAGGAAAGAAGGCTTGGAGAATTTAACACTCATAAGTATGAAAAGAGGAGCAATGGGAAACAACAAAGTGTGTGTATAGATGAGAGAACAGTGACAAAGATGGATAGTAAAGCGTTAAACGAAGGTCAAAATACAGGAAACTGTAAAGGGCCATGATCACTCACACCCTGAAATGAGTTCGTATCGAAAAAATGTTACTTGTTGGAGAGTGACAATTAGCAAAATTATTCTCTAGTATGGAGTATTTGATCTTAAAATAGTGACTTCTTTCTATTTGCGTTTCAGTAAGCTGAATCGATAAATATACATGTAATCGAACTGTAGATAAAATAAGCCCTTGTGCAAATTAATTGAAACTAACAATGTCTACCTATGACCTTTTACATTTTCCTTGGTCACGTATACGTCGTCTCTTGGCGTTGTTTTTCCCTTCCGATCGCGTTTTCCTTTACGTTTGAACTGATGGATTCCGTTTGTTTCTTCGCATTGATGTCACAACTGACAGTTGAAAAACTGACACCAACAATATCCGCGATCTCTCTGTAAGGCTAACCAGCGTGTTTGTGCAGTGGTGCATTTTTCGCACGCTTTCTTGGATTAACGTCCATAGGACAACTAATTTAAAGTCGAGGCAATAATGTATGGGCCTGAAAAGAAAAACGGATGCAATTATGGGTGACGTAATATTTTTCAGGGCCAAACAAATTTCATCATATCCCCGAAAATAGATTTATATTACTGCAAATGACCTAATCTGAGGAATAAATAGTAATCGATTACACCCTGTCACTCCAGTGGGTTTAAACTAACCGTATGGTGAAATAAAGGAAACTAAAGCAGTTGTTTTAATTAATTTGCACAAGGGTGTATGTTTACCTTGATACCTTTCAGTTTATAGTAAATAATCATTATTTTCTAATTCTTGGATTATTAACTAGTAACAAACTTCACCAACGACATGCTGAGAATGTAAACTAGATTTGAATTAAGATATCTATCTAAAATTATTTACAAATGGAACTTTGTCTCTGTGTGTGTGTGTGTGTGTGTGTGTGTGTGTGTGTCCATTACCTATAGACTCCGAAACGGCTGAACCGATTTTTTTCTTGAAAATTTACACAGTTGTACTATAAGCGTCTGCGAGTGTTAGCTAGTTGTACTATAAGCGTCTGCGACCTTAGCTAGGTTTTGTGTCGAGGTACACCTCGATAAATATCGAAAATCGAGTTATAGAAAGAGTGTTCCGATTTTAATCAAATTTGATACACTCATAGACAAAGACATGAGAAACGATATTCAGAAGTTTCATGGTTTCAGTTCTTACAATAGTGCAGAAAATCAATAATATATATATATATATATAAAAGGCAAGATGTTTGTGTGTGTGTCTGTTTATCTGCCTGTATGTCCTTTATACAAATCCACAATTTTTATCCGATTCTCATCAAACTTCACACAAATATTCTTTAGGCTGAGTCTGAGCTCCAGGACCATGGATTAGTTTTAAAGCTTTCATTACACCCGGACTATAGTGCTAGCTTTTATAAATGTCAGTCAGTTAAGTGTCATGCGTGATACACGCTTGGGTAGAAGATTTTTCCTCATTAGGTTGCTATTATTTTCAGCGGTAGACAGGTTGCCAGCCAAGGCTATAGAACCCGTCTGTTCTTTTATTTAACCTATAGCTGGAAGAGAAGCAATAGATTAATCCCTCTCCCGCGTAAGTGAATGTTATGAATTCAACTGGGATTCAACCCCGGCTCTCTGATTTTGCGTTTGAGCCGATCATTTATCAATATACTTAAATCTTTTTAATAGTAGGAATATATATATATATATATATATATATATATATATATACGAGTTTCTTACCATAAATATAGTATGGACTGTTGACGCAACTCTTTGTGAGCAGTACATTATCATGTGGTTTTCAAAGTTTTTCTCGGTAATTTTTTTCTTTTTCTTTTTTATTTTAAAATTTCCCGAATGTTCAGTGTCTGTGCACTTGCAGAGGTATTTAAAGTAACATATGCATGGGAGGGGTGTGTATATGCGTGTGAGGTGTGTTAAGATAGATAAGGTGGGGGTACAAGAAGAGAAGTGACAAGGAATTTGAGGATGGTATTTCATTCAACTTTCACCTTTGTAGTAATTGTATTCAATTGAATCAAAACTACAAACAGTATTCGTTTGGGGAAAAAAAGAGCAGATACAATCCATGGTAGAGTAGTTTAGTATGGCACAAGCCCTAATGTGATAAACTGTGGATGTTCTCTCTTGGAAATGTCGGTCAACTTGACATTTAAAAATCATGGCGTTTGTCTTGACTCACTACTGGGGCCATTATAAAATACGCAGTTTTTTTGTTTTTTTTTAATCATATCACCCCAAGCAAGGTGAAAACGCCACTGATGCGCAGGGGCTATGTAAGAGTGAAAAGAGAAAACCAGAAACCACATCCTAAACAGGAAACAAGGGACGAGCCTCTTCACCTGTTCAATAGACGTGGGTGGAGTGTGAACCGGGCGATAGTTTAGTCTTTACCTCGACTACAACGACAGTACAGTTATATATATTTTTTCTAAACATATACTGTTAAATATAAGAGACAATGAATATCTATTATGTTTAATCATGAGCCGTTCTAAACGTCGTATTTTGGCTTTAATTTCCGTTGAAAATAAAGACAAAAATTCTTTGGATAATTTTTTATTAAGTTAGTTCTAAGCTTTCGGCTCACATGAGCCATCTTCAGAGAGGTTATAAGGATGGTAACACAATAACATCCACCATCAACGACGATTTTATCTTGTGTTGACATAAAACTCCGCTAAGCAACGGCAATAGTTACCAAAAATAACAAACTCAGTTCTCAAATTTGCAATGCGGTTCTGTGACGTCACATCGCGTGATAGCGAGAAAAGACAACGGAACCATATATTCAAATGCAATGCAATGTGTTATGACCAGATTTAAGCTTGATTTTATTAAGTGTGGGTGGTTTGGATTTAATGTAGATGACCTCCAATAGCTGAAGCTTCTTTTTACTTTGTGTATGAGTGAGGATTATTGTATTGTTGACTAAAATCTGTCTGATATTACCTACATGGTTATGTTTTTCCCAGAAATGTTGTTTAAGTGTACTATGATCAGAAAGGTGACAGGTAAGTCTACGGGAGAGCGTAGTTGTAGTAAAACCAATATATGTAGTGGGTTTATTATTAGCACCAGAGATACTATCTCTGAACGGGAATGTAAATTGATACACTATATTGGTTTTTTGTAGAGAATTTAGTTTAGTGCTTGTAGGGTTATTAGAGACTATGAGGTCAATTGTTTTGAATTTTTTATAATATATGATGAGTTTAATTTGATTATTATTATCCATTGGTTTAACATTTATACGTATTATGTTTTTGAGAGTTTTTTCATCTTGTTTGTAATTATTATGTATTTGGTTGCAATAGTATAAGTTAATAGTGTTATGTTTATTACGATGTACACCATTATTATTAATATTATCAATATTGTTAGAGCTGTTGTTAAGTTTGTTGAGATATATTTTAATTTGTTCATCAATAAAGGAGTTAAGAAATCCATTATTGACAAGTGTTTGCTTAATGTTGTGTAATTCTTTATAAAATATAGATTTGGAAGAAGATATCATTTGTGTGCGTTGAATTAAGTTTTTTATAACAGCTAACTTATATCGTTGGGGGCATTCACTATTATAATTAGAAGACACGAATTTATGCTAGTTGGTTTCCTATATAGAGAAGTAGTAAATCTATGTGTGCTAGAATCAATGAATACATCAAGGAATGGGATTTTGTTATTAATATTAAGTTCTAATGTAAATTTGAGGACGGAGTGACTTTCAAATTTGTTTTTAATTTGTGTAATTTGATCGATATTCTTAGCTAAAATGAGGATGTCATCTATGTATCTTACATATATAGAGGGTTTATTGTTGTCATTAATTATTTTATTTTCTAAATTTGCCATATGATAATTATAAAAGAGAGGACCTAAAGGGGATCCCATCGCAATACCGTCTATTTGAGTATAAATATTAAGGGATCGTGAAAGGGTACTTGTGTTGTTCATGCTAATAATAGTTTTTTTTAATATAGTGGGTTTAATATTGATTGATGGGAGAGTAGCATGATTGTATACATCACGGATAATGATGTCAATCGTTTCATGGACGCGCACATCTTTGAAGATGGTTCATGTGAGCCGAAAGCTTAGAACTTATTTAACTTTTTAATCTGGTTATTAAAAAACCAGGGACCTTACTTTATCAGATTTAATTACTATGAACATCGAATAAACTAATATTCAAATCAATTAAAATGGATTTGGATTATGCACCTGATGATTGCATAACGCATGAAACTCCGAGTCGTGCTATCAACAATATGAAGGCTATTCGTGGTTGAGAGGTCTAAGACGTTACCAGATCAAATGGTTGCTTCCCCTATATAAATAGGGTTCGCAGGTTCGAATCCTGCCGAATGGCACACATTTTCGTAATAAAAATTTATCGTAAATAATCAGGCCGGTAGATATAAATAGATAATACTGTTTCATTAAAAACAGAATATCTACTTAAATACGAGTATCGATACAAAATAAAGTTCAGACAATCCATTTCAAATTGTCGGTTGCTTATAACCAAGTTTCGTTAAAAATTCGTTGATTTCCGTAATACACATATATATATATATATATATATATATATATATATATATTAATGAATGTTTCATTAAATAATATAGACAAGTTTTCTATTTTATGTAAATTCTTTCATCTCGTTTATAATTTGCAATACTAAGCAAATAGAACATAATACTACTTCAACTAATCACAAACATATTAATCTCCGATATCATAATCAAATGCATGCAAATTATAAAGAAGATAAAAATATATTAAAAAATTAGTAAATACTAATATATCTACAACAGATCCTAGCAACAAAATGTTAATCATATACTATTTTAAATCCAGTATTCCCGACTCAATTATTCGCAATGATTCTTCTCCTCCGGTTAGCGATTTGCAAAAAAAAACAGCATAGTTTACAAATTTAAGTGCCCTTTGGGAGATTTTATTTCCAACGAATTAAATAATATTTATGTTGGTCACACCACAAACTCGCTTTCACGACGCTTGACACTACACTTGAACGATAATTCTAACATTTAAAACAACATGCCTGACCACTTACACAATTCAGGAAAACTTTAGTTGAAAACGCAACTATACTAAAACATGAAAACAATAAACAAAAAGTACAAATTCTCGAAGCTATATACATCAAAAGTTAAAACCTAATCTGAACAAGATACACTATGAAATCTCCACAAATATCCTTAAATGCCTATAATTAATAACAGTAGTCATTGGTTTATTTCAATGACTTCCCATACTTAACATTTCTTGTTTTCCCTCTCGCTTGGTCATGTGTGACGTCATGAGTTCACTTACTGCGGGAAAATCAGTCAGTTATGTCTCTTTCGAGACATGATCGTCCAAGCGTGTATCACGTCTGGCACTTAACTGACTGATAGTCTTGTCAGTTAATTTATTTATTTATTATTGGTTATTTTATTGTTAGTTATTATTACTAAATTTTCTTGTAATTGTTCTGTGCTTAAGTGGTTTGCTAATCCATTTCTTATTTACCTAAATTTTTACTTATTCATTTGTTTGGATTCATTGATTTTTACATGGTTTTCTTTATATATATCTTATGAGAAGCCGTGAAAAGTTTAAAGTGTAGATTTATTGTTTATTAACAATAAATCTACACTTTAAACAAACAGTTCACGGCTTTTCACACTTTTTCTTTTATATATATATATATATATATATATATATATATATATATTTTTATATATATATAGTGAAACCTGTCGTGTGCAACCACTCCTACTGCCATCAAAAAACTGGTCGCATACGGCCGGTGGTTTTTCACTAAAGCTCATAGTCATAACCTATATACAGCAAACTTTAAAGAAATTTATTCAGCATAATTCATTTTAAAATTTTAAAAAACGTATTTACAACGGTCAACAAGAAAGAGACCAAAATATTTCTTCACAAAAAATATTTATTAAGTGAACTTAAAAAAAGTATACGGTTTCAGTTTTTTCTTAGAAGTGAGGAATAGGAAAAGAGATTCTGCGATAATATTTGGAAAAAAAAAAAACAAACCATACAAAAAACTGACAGCGATCGTGTGTGGGGGTAGAGAAACAGAGAGATAGAGACAGATATATCCAGATAGAAATAGAGTAGATAGAAACACAAAAAATAAAGGAACGAAAGAGATAGACATTTGAAAAAGGGACATAATTGTGATTTTCCCAATCCCCGAATTTATCCATGTCTGTACAGAGACTGCGATAAATCCTTAAACATGTCAAATGCAATACATGTTGTACAAAACATCCGATGTTTGACCGTGAGGTGAACTCAGGCAATGTACATTTCAACAAGAAATAACAGTTTGATACAATACTACAATAACAAAACAATGAGGAAATGTTCATGGCTTAGATCAAATCAAAATGGAATAGATTACTCATATAGTTTCTCCTAATTTAGAAGTTCGCAGTGTACGACCAAAATGGTATTTTTTTTAAAGCGGTCGCTTGATCAGTGATTTTCACTCAATGATGTTAGTCGCTGGTCGCGTTTTGGAGGTGGCTGCTCACTACGACTGTTTTTCAATGGAACGGACAATTAACATTAGCAAAATTTCCGTGCATTGGAAAACAGTCGTTAACAACAGGTGGCAGCTGACGAAGTGGGTCACATACGGCAGGTTCCATATATATATATATATATATATATATATATATATATATATATATATGCAGGTTTCATTGAAAATGACAGAAAAGGTGTGATGGTTAAGCTTTCTATGTAATTTTTCATGTGATCTTATGATTTCTTTCTTTTAAGGAGATACATTATATAAAAATTGTTCCAAATTTTTTGTTTATCCGAGCGCTTTCGGTTATAATTTTAGCCATTTTAAACGATGAGTGTTATTTTACGTGTAGCAGAATATAAGTGGTGTTATGTATAAGTTGATGTTATTGTGTGTTGGGTTTTTCGTTATTATTAATAAAGCTTTCATTATTTTTAGTCTTTTTTGCATGTGAATGATGATATGATATTTGTGTTGTCAACAAGTATGTCACGGATAGGGTTTGGTAGGTCTGTGTGTGTGTGTATAAATGAGATTAAATTGGGCTCCTTTGAGAGACATGTAGCGTCAGTCTTCGAGTTAGCTTCGTAGGAGTATGGCCGATATAATTATTTACGAAACTAGGATTAAGAATGCAGTTCTTCAAAGGACACGTGCATTCGTAAAAAATTTGTTTTATTGTAGCTTGGATCTCGCGGGTGAATTGTTGTTTTTGATGATGAGGCTAGCTGTTTTAAATTAAGTATAATAGATAATTAATTTAATATTTTTTTGTTTTGTTTTGTTTTGTTTTGTTTACGTCGTCGGAAGTTGCGTATTTTCGGATGATGTATCGAAGTGAACATTTGTCCTGTCTATAATTACTATGAATTTGGTTTTTGTAAAAAATATTAATGTTAATATTTTTATCAGTGTGTTTACTGTTATTATTACTCAGGTTTGAAAGGAAAAGTCTAATATGGTAGTCAACCAAATCATTTGGAAATCCGTTGTTGACGACTGTTTGTTTGACGCTATGGAGTTTTTTGAAGAATAGTGATCGAGAGGAGGCCTTCTCGTATGCTCTCTTGAAAAATGTTTTAATGACGTCGATTTTATATCTACGAGAACATTGAGTAATGAAATTAAGGTGACAGTAATTTTTACGCTTAGATAGATAGATAGATAGATAGATAGATAGATAGATAGATAGATAGATTTTAAAGGAAAGATATAGAAGTTAGAAATTTTATAGAAGAAAATATGAATAGATAGATTATAGAACATATAGATAGATAGATAGATAGATAGATAGATAGATAGATAGATAGATAGATAGATAGATAGATATGATATGATATGATATGATATGATATATGATTTGATATGATTAAAATGAAATAGATGTATGTACGAGAGCGCTGAAAGTTTTCAACGCTATCCATTTTCTAAAATCTAAAAGAATGATGAAAGGGTAATATTTTTAACAGGTTCTTAGCAGAACCAAGAACTTCACAGAACTCATTGGAGATAGATAGATAGATAGATAGATAGATAGATAGATAGATAGATAATGAATAGACTTAGATAATCAATAGATAGATAGATAGATAGATAGATAGATAGATAGATAGATAGATAGATAATGAATAGACTTAGATAATCAATAGATAGATAGATAGATAGATAGACAGATAGATAGATAGATAGATAGATAGATAATGAATAGACTTAGATAATCAATAGATAGATAGATAGATAGATAGATAGATAGATAGATAGATAGATAGATAGATAATGATTAGACTTAGATAATCAATAGATAGATAGATAGATAGATAGATAGATAGATAGATAGATAGATAGATAGATATGACTAAGTCAAGGCAGATATATTGACGCAAAGTGCTGAAACGTTTTTGGAGACTTTCCAAAATTGAAACTAATTCCGAAACAAACGGGATTTTTTTTTTTTCAAACGTGTCTTCGTCGAGCCAACGACTTTTCAGCACCCTTCGAAGAAAGAAAGAAAGAAAGAAAGAAAGAAAGAAAGAAAGAAAGAAAGTAAGAACTGTAACTACTGGATTGAACTACGACACAGCCACACGTATTTGTACAGTTTCCCCATGTTTTGCCTCATCATACAATTTTTATTTTCCCGTTGGTAGACGTGCGCGCGAGGCAATGTGTTAAAAAACAAATTGTAATTAAGTGAAAATGATCACCACGGAAATAAATCTTTCCACTGTCAAAGTGGCAACATGTGGAGCCATTTTTTCCACCGCAAGGCTCTTGCTATGAACATATTGCTGCGATAAACATCTGTTTGGATACAATGTCCATTGCACCTGCACACGACCTGGCATAGTAGCACGCGCACACACACACGCGCACACGTACAGACATATACCCGAATATACCCCAACGTACACATATGCCTAATCATATACGCTCGCATACAAAAATACGCACATTTACACCCACCTACATTAGTAACACTGCCGCTGTATTCTTTTCTAGTGCAATAGAACCCCACCTTACTCCTAATAAAATACGCACGCCTGAGTTTTTGGCATTGATGTCATAAAATCTTTGTGGGGGAGATTTGTTAAATAAGTGACAAAAGAAGAAGAAAAAATGAAAATAACGGAAACAGGGTTTGTTCAATGGTCGCCAAAATGATTATCTGCTGAAAAAAATAAAAAATAATAAAAAGACTTAATCCTTTTTCACTTTGTTCCAATACTGACCAAATAAGATTAAGGATTGATTCATTTCCCTTATGAAGGTCATCCAAATAAGATATATCTTATTCTATATGCCAAACCTCTTCAAGGCGTTGGTATACATGGCTCTCCGCAATTTCCTGTCCTCTTAATAAATTTTGTCTTGTCTTCCCCATAACATTGTTCTACCATTGTTTTACTCACGCTCGTTAGGTAAGTTATGCGCTGATTTCCTCTTTCGGTCTTGCCTTTAATCTGCCTTGGGAGCGTTCTATTCACCAATCCCGCTTTCCACATTTTATGTGTTTTCAAAACCAATTACACAAGTTAGTTAGGCAGGTTATGCACTGTTTTCCTCTGTTTCTCTTCTTGCTTTTAATCTATCCTGGGTGTATCAAATTCACCAAACCCTTTTTTCTCATTATTTGTTCCTGTTCTACAAAACAGTTACACAAGCTCGTTAGATTGGTTATGGGCTGTTTTCCTATGTCTCTCTTGCCTTCAATCTGTCTTGGGAGTGTCCAATTCACCAATCCTTATTTCCTCGTTATATGTGTCTGTTCTACAAACCATTTACACAAGTTCGTTATGCGCTGTTTTCCTTTGTCTCTCTTGCCTTCAATCTGTCTTGGGAGTATCCAATTCGCCAATCCTTCTTTCCTCGTTATATGTGCCTGTTCTACAATATATTTACACAAGTTCGTTAGATAAGTTATGCGCTGTTTTCCTCTGACTCTGCTGCCTTCAATATGTCTTGGGAGTGTCCAATTCGCCAATCCTTCTTTCCTCATTTTATGAGCCTGTTCTAAAAAACTAATTACACAAGTTCATTAGACAGTTTATGCACTGTTTTTCTCTGTTCTTGCTTTTAATCTTTTTTGGGAGTGTCAAATTTCCCTATCCCAATTATGCATCCTAGAAATGTCAAATGTCTTTTTATAATATTATTTATAAGTGTCCTTTTTGTTTTCATTTTCCCTGAAATTTTGTCGTTGCTCACATGTTCAATACATAGTATTCTCAGCATCCTTCAGTAGAACTGCAATTCTGTTGCCGCATTCTTGTCTTCATTTGTGTGGCGATTGTCTAGCATTCGCTGCCATATAGAAAAACTGAAATTACATAACATGATCAGCCACATAACAAACTCATTGTCCGGATTCTGATGAACAGAGCACGTAGCAGAATCGGGCCAGGACAAGAACATGGCGGGTTCGTTAAAGTTACCGGAACAAGGACCACGATATGCTCAGAATGCTATTTGAAAGAGCAACACAAATGCAGAATGACCTGTATCTGTGCTTCGTAAACTGTGCAAAAACATTTGATAAGTTATGTCACAAAGACTTGTTGGAGTTCCTTGGCAACCTTGACATTTTCAGGAAAGACATTAGGGTAATCAAGAACCTATATTGACAGCAAACCGCCGAATGCGCACGGGCAGGAAATGAATTCAGCAGGTATGTTTATTTTTTTTTTCAATTGGAGTAGATAGACTGAGCTATCGCCCGGTTCACACTCCACCCACGTCTATTGAACAGGTGTAGAGGCTCATCCCTTGTTCCCTGTTTAGGATCTGGTTTCCGGCTTTCTCTTTTCCAATCTTTTCACTTTTCTTTTTTGTTTTGTTTTTTTTTTCAATTGGAGTAGAGAGACTGAACTATCGCCCGGTTCACACTCCACCCATGTCTGTTGAACAGGTGTACAGGCTCATCCCTTGTTCCCTGTTTAAGATGTGGTTTCCGGCTTTCTCTTTTCTAATCTATTCACTCTTACGTAGCCCCCTGCGCACCAGTAGCCTTACCGTCTTGCCCGGGGTGATATGATTAAAAAAAAATACAAAAACAGAATAGGGCGTAAGAAAAAGATGCGTTTTCTCACTGTGTCTATTCAACCTATACAACGAAATCATTCTTGCTAGGATTCATCATTGATGGCCACCATCTTAACAATATACGATACACGGATGACACAGTGCTGATAACAGACACAGAAAAGAAAATGTAGGACCACCTACAGAAAATAGCAAGAGAAAGCGAAAAGAAAGGACTGAACACGAGCTTCAAGAAAACTGAATGTATGGTCATCAGCAAAAAGGAGACCCCCGAAAATCCCAACGACAGGTCGCTGAAACTAAAATAAAACAAGAAAAGAAATTTAAGTATCTGTGGGAAGCGTTCAGATGATGGTAAGTGCGACTCTGGGATCCGAAGACGCATTGGCATGGCCAAGGATGCATTTCAAAAGCTAACCAAAGTACTGAGAGACAGGAAAATCTCATTGGAAACAAACAAAATGATGCTGGGATGCTATATGATATCAGTCCTTCTGTATGGCAGCGAATGTTGAACGATCTCTTCAAGGATGAAGAAGAGGCTCAAAGCAGCAGAAATGTAGTTCTACAGAAGGATGCTGATGATACCATGGACCAGGCACGTGAACAACGACGAGGTGTTGGAGAAGATGCAAACCAGAGAAAACATATACTTACATCAAGAAGAGACAGATGAAGGGACACTTAATGAGGATAGAGGGTTTGGAGAATCTGATACTCAACTGAGCTGATATCCACTGCACCACAACGGCCCATCCCTTTTCCTGTTACATGTCCCAAAAGCATCAGCTGTCTTTTACTGGTGCTAAGTATCAGTTTCGTTTTCGTTTCCATCTTTTTCAAAACTGCTCACATGTTCCGTCCATGGTATCCTCAATATCCTTCAGTAGAACCATATTTCTGTCGTTTAAAGCTTTTCTTTCATCTTTAATAAAATTGTCCAGCTTTCGCTGCCATATTGAAAGACATACATCACATAACAATCCAGTACTCTCTTCTTTGTTTCCAGTAAAATTTTCCTGTCTCTTAATACTCTACTCAGCTTCAGGAATGCATCCTTGGCCAGGCCAATTTGCCTTCGGATTGCTGCATCGCATTTTCCGTGTTTTGTTAGAACACTTCCAAAGTATTTAAATTTCTCCACATGTTTGATTTTAGTATCCCCAACTTGTGATCTGCCTTTTTTGGGATAAATAAACTTTTTTTTTCTTTTTTTTTTTTGTTATGTTTTAAGTAAGAAGTAAATATTAATTCTATAAAATCAAGTTACATTCAAACAAATCTCTAGCACAACTATTGCATTTTTCAAAAAGTTTTTTTTTAATTTGTTCTATATTTCATCAATTACTAGCATCATAGCCTGGCGATGCCCGTACAACTCAGAACATTTTAATAGTAGGAGAAGATACCACTTTTTATTTTACATATTTTGTTTTTGTTTGAAAAAAACATTTTTTTTTTAATATTTCTTTTGTTTCAAAATTACGGGGAAAAATATTCACATTTTTTTGTTGACCAAATTAATTTTTAAAACGTCGGATAAAATTAAATATAAAGGCACATTTTTTTTTAATAAAAAAATATTTTAGTCACGTTTGACATGTGTGATTTGATTTCTGTGACGTAATTTAGGAACCATCTTAGATCTTGCTGAACTTAATACTCAAAATGTATGTGTCGAGCTGGCTTCCCTGGAGATGTGTCCCTAAAAATTTTGAATGGCGTAGCTTAAAAAATGTAGGCGTGCATAGGGAACAGTCAACACAGTCTCACAGATTGCCTTTTATATATATATATATATATATATATATATATATATATATATATAATTACTCTTCAATGAATGCATTTATTTAATATGCGTTTGGTTTATTTTCCTAGTAGGCCACAACCTGAACAACATAAGATATGCAGACAATACAGTGCTGATTGCGGACACGGAAAGGAAACTACAAGAACTCATACAGAAAGTAGCAGTGGAGAGTGACAAGAAGGGACTACAAATAAACTTTAAGAAAACTGAGTGCATGGTCATCAGCAAATGATACAACCCAAAATGCTAAATACAGGTGGGGGATAACAGAATCAAACAAGTACAAGAATTTAAGTACCTAGGAAGTGTTCTAACAGGAGATGGAAAGTTCGACACGGAGATCCGAAGGCGAATTGACATGGCAAAGGACGCGTTCCAGAAGCTGAGCAAAATACTAACACACAGGAAGATCTCAATAGAAACGAAGAAAAGAGTGCTGGACTGCTACGTGATGTCAGTTCTTCAATACGGCAGTGAATGCTGGACAATATCATCGAAAATGAGGACAAAACTGGAAGCGGCCGAAGTGTGGTTCTACAGAAGGATGCTACGGATATCGTGGACTGAGCATACAAGCAACGATGAGGTGTTGGAAAGAATGGCAACAAAAAGGAAATTGATACTGAGCATCAGGAAGAGACAACTGAAGTTCCTGGGACAAGCAATGAGGAAGGAGAGCCTGGAGAACCTGATACTGAATGGTCAGATAGAAGGAAGGCGAGACAGAGGAAGGCAGCGGATAACATATTTGCAGGGTCTGATCAGGTAGATGACGGAACGGGGGTTGCCAGGAGCAACAGGAGTAAACATACTAAGAGCCACAAGGGATAGGGAGACATGGAGAACCATGATCCCCTACGTCCTGAAGGGACAGAGCACATAGAAGAAGAAGAAGAAGAAGAAGAAGAAGAAGAAGAAGTATTCCGTGGTGGTAACTAATCATTATAAATTATCTGAATTTCCGACTCCGGTAATATGTACATAAAACTGATCATAAGCGAAACATCTGAATAATTTTTAATGTTCATGTTTATGATAATAAAAACTGAATTCAGCAAACCTACCACTCTTTCACTTGCATAAATATTTAGGTACAGCTTTAAGAAAATCTAAATAAGCAGATCATTTGGGTAATTCTGTAAATTCTTATTAGATTTGCTCGAGAAATTTGGAATGTGAAATGTCAAACATCTAAAACAGTTACGAAGACTGCCGGACCTAAACATTATAAAAGTTCATAAAAAAATTTTAGAAATTATTTTTTGCATGCTAAGAAATATTTTCTTTCCATGAAATGTTCTCAAAAATCACTCTTCAGTTTTAGCACTGAAATGTCAAGTTGTGGAAAGGGGTTTGCCAATACTCATGAAACCCAGTCACGAGATAGAAGCAATAACAAACCCCAGAAGAATAATCTAAGCTTAGAATCATTATATATATTTAATAAATACCGTATCACCCAGTTAATATCATACCATTGTCTCGACTACCGAAAATAAAAGGCTTACAACACCGGTTCCCATACGATCACCGAAGTTAAGCAAAGTTGAGTCTGGTCACCACTCACATGGGTGACTGCTTCGGAACACCAAGTTTGTCTAATGAACAATGGTTCCAAAATATTAGTTAGAGAGCCGTGTTCTAATACTGGTTGGGTTCGTTATATTCACTTATGCTGCAAAGGTATAAATTCGTCTCTTTTCACTCCAGCTATGGGTTAATTAGTATGACTTATATCACTAAACCATTATTATCTCAAAAAATAATCTTATACAAACTTTATTCACTGCAAATCCAAGCGCATGTGCCACGCACAAAACTTTAGCAGAAATAGCAAGACATATTAATAGGCGCAAAATTGTAAAGCACAAAGCAACACTGCATAAAATTTTGAAAGGAAAAATACATTTATTTATAGTTTCTTCTTCTATGTGCCCTGTCCCTTCAGGACGTAGGCGATCATGGTTCTCCATATCTCCCTTGTGGCTCTTGTTACTCCCGGCAACCTCCGTTCCGTCATCCACCTGATCAGGCCCTGCAAATATGTTATCCGCTGCCTTCCTCTGTCTCTCTATCCTTCTTGTCAGTATCAGGTTCTCCAAGCTCTACTTCCTCATTGCGTGTCCCAGGGATAGTTTACAATTACGAAAAAAGGTGCAAACAAAATATAAGCAAAAATCTCCTTTTGTGCACCTAGACAGAATAACAATTTATGATTAAAGAGAATCAGCAAAAAAAAAAAACACGGAGAAAAACAAGGATTTTTAAAAATGAGGTAAAGAGAAAATAATCGTCGTCGTCCTGCAGCCTCGGCCGAGATAGAACACTACACTTCTCCAGTATTCCCTGTGCACTTGGAACCCTGGCGCAGTTTATAGCGAAATTCATAATCTTGTCAAATAGCTGAATACTTGATGCTTCGTCAGGGCTACCAAGGATGTTTTTATTGTAACACCAACACTGAATGGGTTGCCTCCAGGCCCCATCCTGTTATTTAACCCATAACTGGAAGGAAGTGACGGATTAATACCTTTCCCAAGGGTATCAGTGCTTAAGTGAATGCAGGGTACTCAACTGGAATTCGAACTCGGCTCACCGATTTTTCTTTCCAAGCCGACATGCACAGTACCACAACGCACATCCGTCACTGAACGCTTACAGAAAATAATAAGGCAACAATCAATCCCCGCTTATACATATAAATCACATACACACAAACACACACACTAAATTCAAATAGTATCCCAAAAACAATAAAAAGAACTAGATGACCTGTAGAATAGAGTTGAATCAAAATCGCTGAAAACAATTTTGAAATATAAAGATAAAATCAAATTTCGCAAGTCAGTGAAAAAAACTTTTGAGGTTAACCGAAGGCAACAGAAAAAACTTAACGTGCGAGTGTGAAAAAAGAAAAAAGAAAAAAAAACACGCACGCATATGAACTTTTTGATGTACTTACCACTTGACTTATCTATTTATACATGATACCTTGGCTATCAAAACGGATCTCGACATGTGAAGTCACAGGTCTATTCGCCTGAAGATAGTCAACTTTACACTCGAAACACGTGTAACGATACAAATACCATTATGGATACTTAATATATCATACAAAAAGCAAGTAATAACTAAAATAATAGCAACAATAAATCTACACTTTAAACAAAATGTTCACGGCTTCTGGTACTTTTTCTTCTATACCAAATTCTCTCGTTGGAAACAATCATTATTTTTGTTTTTAATATATATATATATATATATATATATATATATAATTGTGATAATTTTTAGTGTTAAGGCAGTTGTTTTTTCAGTGATTTTACTAATAAAATGTAATTTGCCAAGCAGATTTTTTTTATTTTTTTTTCATAAAGTGCTCAATTTCGGTGTGGAAATAGAGCGTTGATTATCACAAAGAGTTCGTCACTTTAACTGAGCAGGTTCATGCAGTATTTGACGTTTCGTTATGATGGTCTCATTCGTCAGTGGTGGTTTGCCCCTGACGTGTGATAGCATAATGGTGTCCTCACGAAACTTGAAGGTCGGCATGAACCTGCTCAGTTAAAGAGATAAAATTGTGCTCATGAGAATAAAATCTTTGTTTCAAAACCCTCGTCGAAATTCCGATATATACATTATAATTTTCCTTGTTCTCCTTCTGGGAGATGTTAACTTGCTAGATTACATTGGTAGATCTACATTTACCTTCAATCTAAAACTGCTGCCTTCCACTCCCAAAAGAAATGTACTTCTATTACGTCCCTCTCTCCTCTTCATGGTCTTTCCTGTATTTACTAGCCTTCCCACGCAAGGCCAGATGTGACACATGGTCATTTTATAGTGGGTATTCCCGGCCATATAGCCGGGCCAAAAAATCTCTATTTTTCCCCAGTCGTGGTTCTACCCTTCGACGGAACCACGACTGGGTTTGTGCTCTCTGCTCAGAAGCAGAGAGCGCCCTCTACCCGAAGGCAGAGAGCTGACAGTGTCATAGAGCAGTCAGGCGAATGCCTAAGACCTTTTCTTCGTGGTCTTTCCTGATCATTCTTCCATACCCCGTTTTTTGTTTACTGACCTTTATTTTCGGTATACGAGAATTTCTTCATTTTACATCCGGCTGGGGTTGAACAATGCAGGTTCTAGTAATCTGTTGAAATAGCTATTCTCCAAATGTAAAATTTGAATTTACATATTAAATAAATGAATATCTGTTACGTAAATTAAATTTACATTGAACTCTCTGTTGAACCGATTTTAATATTTGACCTATTATTACCATTACTAGGATCCATTAGGATTATTTACTAATCTTCTCCCTGGATTTATTACTGATATATATAACTTTGAATTTATCTTTGAACACGTTTCAAAAAACCCACCGAGTATAAACATGGAGGGGAAAAAATGGAAAGAAAAAAAGAAACGAACTAAGCACTTGAAGATTAGTTAAAGTACTAGTCGAAAGAAAAAAACCCGTGACGAGGAACCTAACATGTAAAGTGCTCAATACAATAGCAGAGCAAATAAATAAGTAGCTAGCCTAGAGCCAACGGACCTACCTAGGTTTCACCTAATGGATCGTCAGGGCAAGTTGGTGAAACATTGGTAGGTCTGTTGGCTCTAGGTTAGCTAATTATATATATATATATATATATATATATATATATATATATAAAGAGATAGTGTATGTGTGTGTGAGAGAGAGAGAGAGAGAGAGAGAGAGAGAGAGAGAGGATTAATGCAGGTGAAAGGTTTGCCACTTAACTGATTGATGTTAACTTCAGCTTCCCGTCGCCAGAGTTTCGGAGACGGACCCACCGGAAATTTCTCCGTCCACTCGTCTAGGGGTATCAGCAATTGACTGCTTATACTTCTTTATTTTTCTTTTTATATGCATTTTTCCTTTTTTTTTTTTCCTTCTTTTTTTGTTTTTCTTCATAGTGTATACGTGCGTGCGTGTGGTAATGTGCCCATGCACTCGTCTGTACGGGTGTTCATACATGTAGACTATCGTGGTTATTTGCCCTTATTAGCCATTCTGAGTTCCAGTTTCCAGACGTGATAATCAACACTGAATTGTGACTGCCATTTCAAAGATCAATTTGATCTTCAGACCAAGATCTGAAACTAACAGTCACCATGCAGTGTAGATCACTATGTACACACTGTATCTATAAACACTCTATCGCCGAGACTAAGTACTCTCCCTTTTTGATATAGCAAATTTAAATTATATATATATGATTTTGAACATTCTGCCTTTAAAAATGCCAAATCTTAATATATATATATATATATATATATATATATATATATATGCTAACTGTACTCGGCCACACGTTGCTGTGGATATTTGGTTAAATGAAAAAAAAAGAAGAAATTTATTTACTAAACTAACGAAATAAATGGGATATCTAAACTTATTTATAAATGGAACTTTGTCTGTGTGTGTGTATGTCTGTGTGTGTCTGTGTGTGTGTCCGTTACCTATAGACTCCAAAACGGCTGAACTGATTTTCTTGAAAATTTACACAGTTGTACTATAAGCGTATGTGAGTGTTCTTAGCTAGGTTTTGTGTCGAGGTACCTCAGATAAATATCGAAAATCAATAATCGAAAAAATCGGTTTATAGAAGACGTTGGTCCGATTTTAATCAAATAATCAAAAGGACAAAGACCTAAGAAACGATATTCAGAATTTTGAAGGTTGCAGTGCTTACAATAGTGCAGAAAATCGATAATATATATATATATAAGGCAAGATGTTTGTGTGTCTGTCTGTTTATCTGCCTGTATGTCTGTATTTTTTTAAGCCCTTTTATTTTAGTTTTTGCTTCGGGTTTGGCTCTAAATAATAGTAGTTCTTAGTCTCAGCCATGATACCATTTACTCAGAGGACATATTTAGCCTTCAAAATTCAGTTTGCAACGAATAAACTTATTTGATATCGATACCAGGAAATCAAAATTTGACTTACATCCATTCATTTTTCTTTCAGTCTACGGTTTCACTTTAACTGGAAACAACTATTGCTTTTTAGTCTTTCGTGCCAACGTCCAAAGCGTCTGATCTCCAGGAGCATGGATTAGTTTTAAAGCTTTCATTATACCCGAGCAACGCCGGGCTATACTGCTAGTCGATTATAATTCGTTGAAAAACAAAATGAATAGAATTTATTTTTTAAAAGGGAATGTATTTCTGTTGTTTACGCCCGCCAAAATAGAAATAATAATAAAAAAAGGCTTCGTTTTCCTTAAATGTGCAGTTTTCCTGTGTTCTTTATGAAATAACAAAGTTGTTTGTAAACGCGTCCGTATTGAAAATGAAAGTTTTTGATTCGGCTCTCATCGGCTCTAGTAGATTTTCAAAATATATATTTTTTTAATATTGTAATATTTTTTAATATAAGGTATATAAAAACACGCTCGTATTCGATTAAAATGCTATAGTAACATTTCAAAACAATTACTTCAGCCGTTTTCTAGATTAGCAGATAGTAACACATGGACAAGTACATATATATATATATATATATATATATATATATATATATACAATTACCAACAGTTCTGTAGTCATTAACTCTAATTTTAGTGAGATTTCCCTATTCCACTACATACCCTAGAGAAACGAAAAAACTGAAAATAGTAATTTCAGTGAAGCCACGGTTCATGAGTGATCGCCTCTTGAAATTTGCATGAATTTTCTAGTAACGAGTCAGTAGAACGTGTTACCAATTTTAGAACTTCATATCTTTGTATCATGTGGATATCTTTCTCTTTTTCTTCTTCTGTGAGCCATGTCTCTTCAGGACGTAGGCGATCATGGTCTTACACATCTTCCTTTCCTTAGTGACTCTTAACACGCTTTTTCCAGTTACCCCAACCAAACCCCGCAGTGCAATTTATTTGCTCAAGCCCATCAAGTATGTTACGCGTACCTATCTATTGTCTCTCTTTCCCTCTGTCTAACCTGTGAGTATCAGATTCTCCAAGCCCTTCTTCCACATTACGTGTCCCAGGAACTTCAACTGTCTTTTCCTGATATTAATTATCATTTTCCTTCTCGTATTCATCCTCTCCAACACCTCATCCTTGCTCATATGTTCGAACCATGGTATCCTCAGCATCCTTCTGTAGAACAACTTTTCGGTTGCTTCTAGTCTCTTCTTTATCGTTGATGAGATTGTCCAGCATTCACTGTCATATTGAAGAACTGACATCACATACGAATCCAGTTCTCTCTTCTTTGTTTCAAGTGAAATTTTCCTGTTTCTCAATACTCTACTCAGCTTCTGGAACGCATCTTTCGCCATGTCAATTCGCCTTCGGATCTCAGTGTCGCACTTTCCGTCTTCTGTTAAAACACTTCCCAGGTATTTAAATTTCTGTACTTTCTTGATTTTAGTTTACCTTTGTTTTTACTGATGACCATGCATTTAGTTTTCTTCTAGGTTAGATGTAGTTCTTTCTTTCCGATTTCTTCAGCTACCTTCTGCAGTTTGCTTTTCGTGTCAACTATCAGAACTATGTAAATATATCTGGCTAAAATGGGCCTTTTCTGTTTCTTATAGGCCAATACACAAAAAGATACTCCTGATTTCATTTTTATTTCCATTGTACGAGGGTCATTCAATAAATAAGGTGAATTTTTCGGTATAAGGACTTCTACGAGGGTCATTCAATAAATAAGGTGAATTTTTCGGTATAAGGACTTCTACGAGGATCATTCAATAAATAAGGTGAATTTTTCGGTATAAGGACTTCTACGAGGGTCATTCAATAAATAAGGTGAATTTTTCGGTATAAGGACTTCTACGAGGATCATTCAATAAATAAGGTGAATTTTTCGGTATAAGGACTTCTACGAGGGTCATTCAATAAATAAGGTGAATTTTTCGGTATAAGGACTTCTACGAGGATCATTCAATAAATAAGGTGAATTTTTCGGTATAAGGACTTCTACGAGGGTCATTCAATAAATAAGGTGAATTTTTCGGTATAAGGACTTCTACGAGGATCATTCAATAAATAAGGTGAATTTTTCGGTATAAGGACTTCTACGAGGGTCATTCAATAAATAAGGTGAATTTTTCGGTATAACGACTTCTACGAGGGTCATTCAATAAATAAGGTTAACTTTTCGGTTTTAGGACTTCTAATACAGATAGAAGCTTACTTTTTTAAAAAAAATTCCTTTACTTCTTTTTCAAAGAGAATTAATTTTTTTTTTGTTTTTAGATTGAAAAAAAAACTTTGAGAGTTTTGGAGATTAACAAAGATGGCCGAGAAGCATGCTCCAGGATTGAACAGAGGTCAGTTATCAGGTTTTTGGTTGCTGAAGAGTGCAAACCAGTTGAAATTTATAGGAGAATGTTAACGGTGTATTGTGCCACATGTTTTAGCCAAAAAATGTCTAAAAGTGGGCTAAATTGTTTAAAGAAGGGCGGAACAATGTTGAGGATGAAGACAGGCCTGAGAGGCCTACAGAAGTGAGGTATCCTGAGGTGATAGAATCAGTGACCTCATTCAGTCTGACAGAAGGGTGACAGTAGATGACATTGCAAGGACTTTCAGCCTATCTGTTGGGACAGCACACAAAATTGTCCATAATGACTTTGTCTACTCGAAGGTCAGCTCACACAGCAGTCCAAACGGTGGAGACCATCAACGACCTGGAACTTCTCCATCATCCCCCTTACAGCCCAGACCTTGCCTCTTCAGACTTTCACCTGTTTGGTCCCTTGAAGGCACAAAGTTTGAAAGTGGCGATGAAGTCAAAAGTGCTGTGAGCAGTTGGCTAAGACATCAGTCCAAAGATTCTTACGCTGAGGGGATACGGAAGCTTGTGCACAGATGGAAAAAGTGTGTGATAATGCTGGGAAACTACGCTGAAAAATAGTAAAAAAAAATATAAGCTTTTATCTGTATTCCTTATACCGAAAAGTTCACCTTATTTATTGGATGACCCTCATATGTACTTTTTATTAAATAAAAAATAACATTCAAAACGGAGTTAAAGATTGGTTGGCATTTTTTAGATGATCATTTCCCCCTTCCTGCTACAAACAAACAAAAAGCAGTAAAATAAATTTGGACTTTGCTCTATTCATTTGTTAAGTTGTGTAAATATTAACAGAAGGGAGAAGCGTATTTATGAGAAAGCAAACGTAACTGCCTCAGCGGGAATTTGACCTCGACACACCAATCCCACTCCCAACGCCGATAACGTCTACACCACACTTATATCCATGACCGCCCCCCACAGCAGTTCCTCACTTATGGATTAATCAATAGAACTTGTTTCAATAAATCATTTTATTTCCAAAAAATTCTTATAATCTAAAAGTATTTTCTGTCATTAAATAACCTGCAAAAGGTTGATAAACCGTAAAGACAAACTCATACATTTATATTATGACAAACATATTTATTAAAATAATTGATATATTTATAATAACGCATTCAGTTGAGTATGTGTGTGCAAGTTTTTGTACATGTGTGCGGATGAAGGAGAGGTCATGTTCTCTTTTGCGTACTGATATGTCAAGTCTTCATTCATTTAATTGCAGATCAAGAACAAAGATGTCAAAGAAAAACCTCTGCCTTTGTTTGCTGGTACTCTCCATCGGTTTTATTCTCCAAGTTGAGTCATTTCCCATCGATACCAAGGTTGGAAACTGTGAACCTTGCTCTAAGTGTAAAATAATGTTTTTCAAATGCCTGGTCGCTATAAATCCACCGCTCAACGGACATCTCTGTGAGGTTTTCATTCGGGTTTGCAATCAGTTTTTTGATTGCTCTTCTGCACTGGTCCAGTAGCATTGATGGAGAAAGATATGAACACTTCAGGAGCACTTCGATATATGAACACGTTGGGATCAGTTCAACATATGAAGACGTTAGGCTAACTTCAACACATGAATACTTCAGTATCACTTCACCACATAAACACTTCAGGGTGCCTTCAACATATGAACACTTCAGGATCACTTTAACATATGAACACTTAAGGATCACTTCACCACATAAACACTTCAGAATCACTTCAACATATGAACACATTAAGGATCAATTCACCACATAAAAATTTTAAAGTTTCTTCAACATATGAACACTTCAGGATCACTTCTCCATATAAACACTTCAGGGTCCATTAAACGTATAAACACTTCAGGATTCCTTCAACATATGAACACTTAAGGATCACTTTATCACATAAACACTTCAAAGTTCCCTTCACCACATAAACACTTCAGGGTTCCTTTAACATATGAACATTTCAGGATCACTTCAACATATGAACACTTCAGGATCATTTCACCACATAAATATTTCAGGGTTCCTTCAACATATGAACATTCAGGATCATTTCTCCACATAAACACTTCAGGGTTCTTTCAACATATGAACACTTCAGGATCAGTTCAACATATGAACACTTCAGTATCGCTTCACCACATAAATACTTCAGGGTTCCTTTAACATATGAACACTTCAGGATCACTTCAACATATAAACACTTTACAATGACTTTACCACATAAACATTTCAGGGTTCCTTCAACACATAAACACTTTAGGATAACTTCACATAAACATTTTAGAGTTTCTTCAACATATGAACATTTCATGATCACTTCAACATATTAACACTTCAAGATCAGTTCACCACATAAACACTTTAGGGTTCCATCAACATATGAATACTTCAGGGTTCCTTCAACATATGGACACTTCAGTGTTCCTGTAACTTTTAAAACCTTAAGGGCCACTTTAACTTATGAAAACTTTCAGATCACTTCAACATATAAACACTTCAGGATCACTCCAGTATTTGAACCCGTTCAAAATGTGAACACTTAAAGACAAGGCAAAGACATTTTGAACAGCAGTTAACAAACTTATTTTAAGTACCAAAGAACATCCAAATATTTTCTTTCAGATTTATTTACATTTACATTTCTTTATATGATCTACGATGCTGACATAAAGTGTGGCTCCGCTAATAGTCGCTATAGAAACATATTTTAACATTTATTCGGTAGACTATTAAATTCAGTTTAGACATGCTGTATCTATCCACTCTATGACCTTAATGAGTACTAGTATTCGTTAGTCATTAGTACCGTATTGAATGACAGTGTTCTTTAGCCATAAGTTCGACGTCCGAGTGGCGTTTATAATAGCAATGTATGGGGAAATTTTCAGCTTTAGAAGGTTGTACACGTTTTAATTTTACAGCCGTACGAACGCAATGAAAAGATACGATCATTCAAAAAAGTCTGCATTTTAAGGCCCGAAGGTTTTGTTTTTATTTATCATAGCAACGCAAGTTGCGATTTGGCGTTATAAGATCTCTGTCATTCCTGAAATGAAAAGAGGCGATGAAAGGTCAATGTTTTTCATCCGATGTCAATGATGCTTTCAGCTGGACCGAAATAGAACGTGGAAACGAGAAATTGGATAAAATGTTTGGGAAATTATGAAAGAATAAAAGAGACTATACTGTAAAATATACTTGTAATTTTAAAGCAAAATAAATTTACCTGATTTTCATAAAAGTTTTATTCTATATAATATAAAGAATTGTTTTATACGATTGGAAACTATTTATTCAACCCTAATATCTAAAATTATTTATAAATGGAACTTTGTCTGTCTGTTTGTGTGTGTGTCTGTGTGCGTGTGTGTCCGTTACCTACAGACTCCGAAACTGCCGAACCGATTTTCTTGAAAATTTACACATTTGTACTATAAGCGTCTGCGAGTGTTCTTAACTAGGTTTTGTGTCGAGGTACCCCCGATAAATATAGAAAATCGATAATCGCAAAAGTCGGGTTATAGAAGGAGTAGTTCGATTTTAATCAAATTTGATACACTCATAGACAAAGACATAAGACACGATATTCAGAATTTTCAAGGTTGCAGTTCTTACAATAGTGCAGAAAATGTGTGTGTCTGATTATTTGCCTGTATGTCTGTATTTTTTCAGCCCTTTTATTTTAGTTTTTGCTTCGGGTTTGGCTCGAAGTAGGCATAATTGTAGTTCTTAGTCTCAGCCATGATACCATTTACTCAGAGGACATATTTAGCCTTCAAAATTCAGTTTACGACGAAAAAAACTTATTTGATATCGATACCAGCAAATCAAAATTTGACTTGCATCCATTCATTTTTCTTTCAGTCTACGGTTTCGTTTTAACTGGAAACAACTATTGCTTTTTGGTCTTTCGTGCTAACGTCCAAACAGTCTGAGCTCCAGGACCATAGATTAGTTTTTTAAGCTTTCATTACACCCGAGCGACGCCGGGCTATACTGCTAGTATTGTATATACAAAAAACAAACACAGATACGCACGCTCAGATAGATAGATAGATAGATAGATAGATAGATAGATAGATAGATAGATAATGGCTTGTCACTCGTATTCTTTTGGGACAGCTAGCTAGTTCCCATTGCAGACCCATGCTCAGGCACACTTTTAGTTATTCAACACCCAGAGAGCCCAGTTGTGGTTTATACAGCAACTATGCTGAACGATCCTTACTCAGAGTTTCTGGGAGAGAACGATTTATCTAGCATGACCATCAGTCTGAACAAAGCCTTGACACTCAAACCTTCGGTCACGATGACTTGTGACGTTGCACAGCTGTCGACAGCCCCTCAAAGGGAACCGTCTACACAATTTCACTCACAAGACTTGGGTCAACCTGTCATATGGTTTTCAAGCACTTTGCTGCTTGCTGGGACTACCTCCTTCAAAACACGCTGTTTTCCCCTGACCCTCTTTTCCTCTATTTACCCTGTGAGTATCACATTCTTCAAGCCTCCCTTCCTCATTGCGTGTCCAAGAAACTTCAACTGTCTCTTCATGATGTTGAGTTATTTCTACTTAATTGCCTTTTTAAAGATTAATCTGAAATATACCTGTTACCACTTAATCAATAACAGTCATGACAATGCAATAAACCACAAATACCTGATCTTACTATATATATATATATATATATATATATATATATATATATATATGTATTGATTGATTGTTTACTTACTTAGTTTTTGGTCATTATAAAATTACACCAGTACACAGTTGTATTTAAAAGTATTCAGTACAATTATATTGTAGAACTTTTGAATATTCTACATTTGTAAACGAGTTATTACGCGACCTAGGTTTCTACCATGTGATGTCTTCAGATGATTTGCAATAACTGATTTTACCGTTTTTTTGTTTTTGTTTTTTTGTTTGTTTGTTTTTTTGTTTTTGTTTTTTAAGAACGCTCATGTAACGGGGATTTTTTTTTAACACTCGCGTAAATGGGAATTTTTGAAAGCGCAATTTTTAAAATTAGAGGAAATTATATTTCATCCATGGTTGTATGAACATAATAGATATTTTATGGTAGGGTTACACTTAGTCATAATTTCTGTTCTTTCATTCAAGAATTCATTTTTGTTTGGGAATAACATAATCACTAATATATATATATATATATATATATATATATGTATATATATGTGTGTGTGTGTGTGTGTGTGTGTGTGTGTGTGTGTGTGTGTGTGTGTGTGTGTGTGTGTTTCTTGTTATTATAGACATTAAATTTAGTGGTAAGATGTGTTTAGTTATTGGTAACATGTGTTTATTGTTGTTGTTGTTGTTGTGTTGTATATTACGTTGAAAAACAACGAAATCGAGGAACACGTATATATAAAATTATCATCTTATATTTTTGTTCTTCGTCGGTGACTCTTGTGTAGAGCGAGGGAACAGTCGAAGAGAAATCGCACATAAGAAGAAGCCGTCAAGAGTCAGTAGCCAGTCTCTGTCTTTTTAACCAAATATTCTAGACTTTACATATAGTCTTAAAACACCCACGCATTTTTGCTACTTTGCTGACGTCATCAAGGACCGGAGATATTTGACAATCACCCTTGTCCTTGTTGTTTTTTTTTTTATCTATGACCGGTGTGGTTCACCAAAGACGTATACCAGAGCGACGTATATTGTATAACCTGGAAACCAAAATAACCAACGTGTAGAGCCAAGGGTGACGAAATTTAAACTGCAACCAAAACGACATATATTTTGTATATCCTTCGATGGAACGACGATTATTAATTCGACGAAGGGGTCCCAAAACTTGTTATCTTCTCTCTTATAAAATCACTTGCCTTTTTCACGTTGATAAAATGACGATCGTAACACGTATATATATATATATATAAACATATGTAGACAGCATATAATTTATTTGCTTTACACATGACGTGGCGTAGAGTAGGAGGTGCGTTCGGTGATATCAGCACACATGCATCGAGGGGCCAGAGGCTGCGTTCGTCCGTGGTTATCTCGGTTTTTCTCGGTCTGGGTTCCAGTCTCAAAATGCTCACCGACTGCTTACTACTCATTTCTGTCTCTTTATATAAGCGATGGCATCATATTTTGACACATTGTTTACATAATTTCAAGGCCCATATTATCTGACCTTGGCTTCGCTGGTTTCAAAATAATCAAATATTTCCCTGACACGGGGAATTTTACCCGCATTCTTAACTTTGACAACAATCAAATATTTATCCAAACTATATCTATTTTTCTTTTGCTAGCCAGTTTTCATATTTTCGCTGTTTCAAAAAATACACTTCTTCACGAAATTATTCACCAATCAGATAATCTACGACACCGTATGTATCTGTCAATCATATCCTTGCTGGCCATTGTCTTTCAAGCCGGTTGTCATTTGTCGTTTTTTTATTTGCACTTGTTGACCTCACCCACTGCCGGATATATCTGTCATTTACCTCTAACGTTTATTATATTACATTTGTAATCATCATTATCATCATTATTATTGTTATAAGTGCTTTAATTGACGTTTACAGGCCTGGGCAATTGAAAATCTTAATAAAGATAAAATAATTCTTTTTCTCTACTGGCGTTAGTACACGTGCGTTTGGTTTAGGATCAGCTTTGAAATATTCTTAAAAGTAAGTTATAAGTTTGCTTTGCTTTGATTTTGTTTTATTTGTTGTGGCTAATTTTAAAATAGGTTCATGGTTATTTGAACGAGTGTTTACCTTTTTTCAAAAAAAATTTCTTTGACCGGACTTTAACTAAGTTAAAACTTAGTTAACTCACCACTGTTACCTTTTTCTTTCTTCTTCTTCAATTGGAGTAGATAGTCTAAACTATCACCCGGTTCACACTCCACCCACGTCTATTGAACAGGTGTAGAAGCTCATCCCTTATTCCCTGTTTAGGATGTGGTTTCCGGTTTTCTTTTCTAATCTTCACTTTTTTTTTTCAATTGGAGTAGATAGACTAAACTATCGCCCGGTTCACACCCCACCCACGTCTATTGAACAGGTGTAGAGGCTCATCCCTTGTTCCCTGTTTAGGATGTGGTTTCCGGCTTTCTCTCCTCTAATCTTTACACTCTTACGTAGCCCCCGGCACATCAGTGGCGTTACCGCCTTGCTCGGGGTGATTTAAAAAAAAAATGTGCCTTCAGACAGAGATCGAAGCCGCTTTTCCCTTATTTAGAAAACCACATTATTATTTGGTTATTTAATGACACAATATTGAATCAGAAGATTAATATTTGTGATGTTAATACATGTAGGCTTCCGCAGCAGGATATGTAAACTAATTATTTTTCTTGGAGTAGTTAACGATACTATGTAACATATTGATTGTGTTTTTTTTAATCATATCACCCCGAGCAAAGGCGGTAACGCCACTGATGTGCAGGGGGATACATAAGAGTAAAAAGATTAGAGGAGAGTGAAGAGAAGGACGAACCAGTTAGAAAGGAGCAAAAGAAGGATGGAAAATACAGGTGTGATGACAGTTGCAAAGGTGGAGAGAAAGGAAAGGATATACAGGGCGGTGTGGAAAGAACTAGGGTCAAGTAGTTAAGAGATGAGTATTGACCTTGCATTTAAATTCCTGGAGATTATAGCTGTCAGGAAAGCAAGAATAAGGAAGCGAGTTCCACAGGCGGGAAGTGCGAGAAAAGAAGCTGAAGGAGTAGAATTGTCGTCTGCATACAGAAACTTCGGAAAAATCTAAAAACAATTCCCGCCAAAGGCAAAAATCTATCAGGATATCACAGTTTCTGGTCATTAGGAACTTTAATTCAATCTCAACATAATTCAGTTAGTTAATTAAGTGTCATACGTGATACACGCTTGAGCGATCATGACTGACAGGGCGGAAGATTTTCCCGCAGTAGGTTGCCATTACTTTTTGCGGTAGACTAGTTGCCAAACCAAAGCTATAAAACCCAATCTGTCCTGCTATTTAATCCTCAGCTAGAGAGAGGTGACGGATTAATACCTTTCAAAAGGATATTTGCGTGAAAGTAAATGCAACGAATTCAACTGGAATTCGAACTCGGCTCTCTAATTTCTCGATCCACTGCACCAACGATATCCAACGCACATAATTATCTCCGCCATCTTTTCTTATTATTTTCATAGAAAAAAATGGGAATATAAGTTGATTTTGTATTTCAACTTTCAAATTTCTAATAGTTTCAACAATATGACCTACGAATGATTCTAACAATAGTTGTCTACATTCTTTGTTTGAAACCATTTTTAATAGTAAAAAATTACACTAGTATTTTTTTTTTAGAAAAAAAAAAGCTGTTATGCAATATTAAACGGATTATGTTAGCCTATTTATTACCCTATAAAATACAACTTGAAGTAAAAGAGAAATAGTATTGAATAATGCTATTTATTAAAACGGACTGTATGTACATTCAAAGCCATCGAAACGAAAGTAAGATATATTCCTTAAATTGGAAAGAATTTCGCAATTAATTTCAAAACTCAAGGATTATAGAACTCTTCTCTCTTAAAATGAACAGAAGCGTGGCAATATGTGTTGTTTTACGCTTTACATTGCACCTTGTGTCATTCTAATATCGAAAGAGGCCCAAATATCGGCGAGGTTTCTCTAGCCCAATCCCCGGAACTGATTCAGTCAAGCAAACGGAGAAAAAGACGCTCGGCGGATTTTAATGGCTATTTGTCCGATTTTCCATCGCTTACCGCCGAAGAAAGAAACTTGCTGCAAGGGGAGGAAGAATGAGGAGAGATTTGCAGGGATTCTGGGGAATTGGATTCGCTCAAGCGTGTGTGCAGAAAGAGAGGGTGGGCAACAGCACCAAGTAATGGGCACCCATCCTTCCCTCGCCGCCTAAATGAACTGATCTTGTTAGAGATGCTGCTTACTTCTGCTTGCTTCTTCGCTTTTGTTCGCTGATGGTGCCCTTAATAAACGCAAAATCAAAAGAGAACGAATAGCGGTGCGAACAAGGAGCATTTATTAATTTTAGTCCGAGTGCCTGCTTTTTGATCTCTAAGTTCAAGATAGTGTTTCGTGGGTGACTATTATACTGGGCTCAATTTATTAACTCGGTGTCGGCGAACGCTGTTCAATCCGAAGCAATGTTTATTTTGCACATAGCACTGCCAAATGGAATAAAATGATGCGAGACCCTTGCGGAATTAACTTTAACATGGTCAGGATTTTCCATTAGAATTTATCATTGATATATCTAATTTGGTATCGAAGACGACCGAATTGAGATTATAGATTTCGTTCTTGTATACTTCTCCATTCTATCAATTTGTTCTCACAGCGTTATGAACGGACTTGACGCTGATTCAGTTCAGGGAGTCAAATTTACTTACGCTGACCAATTTTCACGTATCAAATGTTTAACAACGGTAGACTTTAGTTCAAATCATCATATCAGCCACTGATAATATAAATACATTTTACACCAAAATTATCAACGATGACAGGTAATGAACAATTCAAGCATGCATTTGAAAATGCCGACATACCTTTCCGAAATACATAATTCTCAAACATAGGCATCTCGACGTGGTGTCATGGTTAGTAGGTTTGTTTCGCTAGAACAGTAACAACAAAGAAGTGAGTTCGATCCTCACTGAGTTTCTTCATACTTTCAGTCCTGTGTCCAATCTAAGCTACGCTTACAAAATCAGCCTTCCAAACAGAACAGATTTTGATGATAATAAACGTAATATCTCTGTCCTGTCATTAACACTTATCTTGATTTATGAACACTGACAATCACTATTTCCTGAAAATCAATGCATTTCTATAGAAAATTAACTCAAATAACAGTTCTATAATAAAACAATTTGCAATGCATTTCTACGATAAACTCAATGAAGTTGTTGCATATAACCATAGCCCTATTTTTTTCTTAAAATTTGTGAGTACACTCATTCAGGAATAACTTTGTTTCCCTTTCTAATGTCTCTATATACTGTACACACACACACACACACACACACACACACACACATACATATATATATATATATATATATATATATATATATATATATATATATATGAGAGTTTTGTAATTTGATTCAAGCATTGTGCATATTAGGTGTATGGGTAGGTTTTGAAGGCTATCACAATGCGTTTCAACTAGCGGACGTGAAAACAAGGTCTTCTGCCATTCTGTAGATGAGATTTTGATCTCGAAATATTAATGAATAATAAATAGATAATACCCAACTACTTCTTTATCTTCTTTTATTTTACTAAACGCATTGTGATAGCCTTCAAGACCTAACCATATACAAGAAGAAAAACTATTTTTATCCGACGCGTTGCGTCCTCTGAGAGACTTTATCAAGGCAATATCAGCTAAAAATAGATTTTCCTCTTGTTTCTTTTTATTGATTTTGTTTCTTTACAGATACACTCTATCTGAAAATAATTTACACACACACACACACACACACAGACACACACACACACACACACACACACACACACACACACACACACACACACACACACACACACACATGAATCGACGACTGACGCCGATTTGGTCGGCTTTCAATCCTGGGTTAGGAAGCGACCGGAGTCTAAGCCGTACTGATGAGCTGTAATACAGCGAAACAGATCTGTCTGCGGATGACTATATATATATATATATATATATATATATATATACAAACACAAAATAAAAACCATGCAAAAGGAAGGCAGAAAACAGCCGCTTCTAAGGTATGAACAACAAAATGGTCAATACAATAATGAAAATGTAAACCTATATATATTTGGCAATTTGATAATTGTCAAATATACATATATATATATATATATATATATATATATATATATATATATATTAGGGTGAGTGTATGTGTGCGTGTGTGTGTGTGTGTGTGTGTGTGTGTGTGTGTATGTGTGTGTGTGGTCAAGTGGTTAAAAAATTCACTCTAGGGTTCCATTCTTACCCTAGTCGATTAGTCAGAGAGGTGACTTCCTGTTGTTTTCGTCCTGGGGAAGCGAACTCAGCGTGCGACGTCGTTGGAAAATGTTTGAAAACCATACTTCGGGTTGACCCGTCAATAATGTTCAAAATATTAAACAGAGAGCGTCATGACTCGTCTTTGTGAGCGCGTTTCCCGCCTTTTTCGAGTTTTTCCTCGCCACTTGCCATCGGCACCCACAGAGACGAGTCAAGTACTTCCGCTGCAGCTGCAGATGGTTTGTTAACCAGAGCAGGATCCGGTTTTGTAGCATCACTTCTTGATCGCTTGGGGCCGTGGGATGAGCCAAGTCTTCGTACTGGCGTTCATTTTATTTTATTCATTTAGGTAACGGCACTTTCAGAATTCAAATCGCACGAACTTTAATTTTTGTGACGTTTTAATCGTTGTTTATAGGCGAATTCTTCTTTTAGGTGAAGTGTTCCTTCAAGATGTAGGCGATCATGGCCCTCCACATCTCCCTATCTTTTGACGTTCTTAATAACCCTTCCCCTGTTATCCCAATCAATCCCACTTCCACCATCCTTCTCAAGCCCATCAAGTATGTCATGCCTTGCTTTCTCTGATCTCTCTCCGCCACTATTCATTCCTTTGAGTATCAGGTTCTCCAAGCCCTTATTCCTCATTCCATTCCCAAGAAATCTCAGCAGTCTCTTCCTGATACTAAGTATAAATTTCCTTTTCGCGTCTATCCTCTCCAAAACTTCGTTTTTTCTTACATGTTCGGTCCATGGTATCCTCAGCATCCTTCTGTAGAAACACATTTCGGTTGCTTCATCTTTGGTAAGGTTGTTCAGCATTCAGTCAGTCAGTTAAGTGCCATACGTGAAACACGCTTAGGCGACTGACTGGGCAGAAGATTATCCCGCAGTAGGTTGCCATTGCTTTCTGCGGTAGACTGGTTGGCAACCAAGGCCATAGAACCCAATCTGTCCTTTTATTTAGCCCATAACTGGAAGGAATAGACGGATTAATACCTTTCCCAAGGGTATTTGTGCGTAAGTGAAGGAAATGAATTCAGCAGGAATTCGAACTCGGCTCCCCGATTTCTCGTTCCGAGCCGATATCCATTGCACCACAACCCACAAAAAGTACGCGAGGATATAAAAACTTTATTATATTCAAAGGTAAGAAAACCAAATAAAAATAAAGCAATTATTACAAAGCGGTAGAATTACCGTTAAAATTTTATTCATCTTCAAATCCATAAAATTTGTCGTCTTCGTTATTAAAACTCTGAGACTCATTTTTAATACGACTATCATAGTCGTTAATTAATACGTCATCTTCGGTTCCATTGAGGGCATTGTTAATGCCACGCTTCTTAAAGGGTTTCACCACAACATCTGGTCTAATATTATCCCAATTTTGTTTCGCCCATTTGCAGACTTGTGCAATGCTGGTTTTTTTATGAGGATATGAAAGTTACTCTAAAGTCTAAGCTAATAGGCGTGACCAGGCGGCTAAGTTCGGCTGACTATCGCGAATTTTAAGCCAACACGTGGCATATAAAACGCAGGAAAATTTTAAAAAATATGTTTAGTAAAAAGAAGTACGTCTTATATGCCGTCAAATACGGCAGTCTTTGTTTCTTCTCGTTTGTCTATGAGTTCTTTCAGTTTTCTTTCAATCAGCCATTGACACAGTGTTACTTGTGTATGTCATGTTGGCAAGATTATGTCCGCTGATAATGAAACTTGAACTTATATAATTTACTGTGCCGGTATATTAGGTGGACTACCTCTTTGATTCTGGTATATTATGTAACTTACCCACTTTGAATGTGTTCGACCAGTGACAAGATTTCGTAGGCTACATTCGAATGGTAAGCCACATACTATACGAGAGACAAAATTTCGTAGACTACATTCGAAAGGTAGGCTACATACTATACCAGTGACAAAATTTCGTAGGCCACATTCAAAAGGTAGGTCACATACTATACCAATGACAGAATTTCGTAGGCCACATTCAAAAGGTTGGTCACGTACTATACCAGTGACAAAATTTCGTAGGCTACATTCGAAAAGTAGGCTACATACTATACCAGTGACAAAATTTCGTCGACTACATTCGAATAGTAGGCCAGATAATATACCAGTGACAACATTGTGTAGGTTACATTCGAAATGTAGGCCGCATACTATACCAGTGACAAAATTTCGTCGGCCACATTCGAATAGTAGACCACATACTATACCAGTGACAAAATTTCGTAGGTTACATTCGAAAGGTAGGCCACATACTATACCTGTGACAAAATTTAATAGGCTACATTCAAAAGGTAGGCCACATCCTATACCAGTGGCAAAATTTTGTAGGCCACATTCAAAAGGTTGGTCACATACTATACCAGTGACAAAATTTCGTAGGCTACATTCGAATAGTAGGCCAGATAATATACCAGTGACAACATTTCGTAGGTTACATTCGAAATGTAGGCCGCATACTATACCAGTGACAAAATTTCGTCGGCCACATTCGAAAGGTAGACCACATACTGTACCAGTGACAAAATTTCGTAGGTTTCATTCGAAAGGTAGGCCACATACTATACCTGTGACAAAATTTCATAGGATACATTCAAAAGGTAGGCCACATCCTATAACAGTGGCAAAATTTCGTAGGCCACATTCAAAAGGTTGGTCACATACTATACCAGTGACAAAATTCGTAGGCTACATTCGAAAGGTAGGCTACATACTATACCAGTGACAAAATTTCGTCGACTACATTCGAATGGTAGGCCAGATAATATACCAGTGAGAAAATTTCGTAAGCGACATTCGAAAGGTAAACCACATACTATACCAGTGACAAAGTTTCGTAGGCCACATTCGAAAGGTAAATCACATACTGCACCAATGACAGAATTTCGTGGGCTACATTCGAAAGGTAGGTCACATACTATACCAGTGATAAAATTTCGTCGGTCACATTCTAAAGGTAGGCCACATACTATACCAGTAACAAAACTTCGTAGGTTACATTCGAAATGTAGGCCGCATACTATACCAGTGATAAAATTTCGTCGGTCACATTCTAAAGGTAGGCCACATACTATACCAGTAACAAAACTTCGTAGGTTACATTCGAAATGTAGGCCGCATACTATACCTGTGACAAAATTTCGTAGGCCACATTCAAAAGGTTGGTCACATACTATACCAGTGACAAAATTTCGTAAGCGACATTCGAAAGATAGACCACATACTATACCAGTGACAAAGTTTCGTAGGCCACATTCGAAAGGTAAGTCACATACTGCACCAATGACAGAATTTCGTATGCTACATTCAAAAGGTAGATCACATACTATATCAATGACAGAATTTCGTAGGCCACATTCGAAAGGTAGGCCACATCCTATACCAGTGACAAAATTTCGTGGGCTACATTCGAAAGGTAGGTCACATACTATACCAGTGATAAAATTTCGTCGGTCACATTCTAAAGGTAGGCCACATACTATACCAGTAACAAAACTTCGTAGGTTACATTCGAAATGTAGGCCGCATACTATACCAGTGACAAAATTTCGTAGGCCACATTCAAAAGGTTGGTCACATACTATACCAGTGACAAAATTTCGTAGGTTACATTCGAAAGGTAGTCTACATACTATACCAGTGACAAAATTTCGTCGACTACATTCAAAAGGTAGGCCACATACTATACCAGTGACAAAATTTCGTCGACCACATTCGAAAGGTAGGCCACATACTATACCAGTGACAAAATTTCATAGGCTACATTCAAAAGGTAGGCAACATACTATACCAGTGACAAAATTTCGTCGGCCACATTCGAAAGGTAGGCCACATACTATATCAGCGACAAAATTTCGTCGGTCACATTCGAAAAGTAGGCTACATAATATACCAGTAACAGAATTTCGTCGGCCACATTCGAAAAGTAGGCCAGATATAATACCGGCATCTGATTTGCTCCACAAAATGAATTAAATCTGTCCTGTAAACAATATATGACAGACTGTTTACATTGACTGTTTTTCTTACCGTTTGTATGGATAGATACAGTTGTGAACAGAATTATTCATCCTTAGCATAATTACAAATAAAGATGCTATACAGTACTTACATTATTCGAACTATTATCCTCATTTTTGTTGCCATTTGTACGCCGTTTCGGCCGTTGTACGCTCTAGCCTTCTTCAGTTGGTAGGAATTTCGAACCGAACCCTTTATTATAATCTCTGGGGTATATGAACTTCATTCCTTGCGTAAAATCTCGATTGGACGTCATGAGTTATCTCCCTCTAATCCTGCAAATTTCTTGTTCACCACTACTGTAGCCTGGTATTGAACTCACAACTCTAAGAGCCAAGTCCAGAACTAACCAACGTCTATATCCAGTGGGTCATGTGTCCTTAATGGCAACAAAGATGAGGACAATAGTCCGAATAATGTAAATACTGTAAATAATATTTCATCTCAGAAATATAGACAAAAGCTGCTATACCTCAAATTTTCATGAAAAGTTGATGTGCAAATTTTCTGAAATAATGGATTTGAAAGAATGTGCAACGATGCCCACAACAAAATTTTTATTTTAATGCCAACAATAATACAAAAAAAAACACCCAAAAACATTGGACAAAATTAGTGACTCTTTTGCCTCAATAAACGATTGTGTAACATTAACTGTTGATTATTGCTTTTAGCCGTTTTTTATAGTTCCTTACAAGATCACTGCTCCTACTGATTTGTTCCAGTCTTCATGGACAATAGCTTCTAGATCCTCCAAATTTCACTTCTTTTTTTTTAAATATGCCCATAAATTTTCGATGAGGTCTAAGTTAGGACTTTATTTGGGATGTGCCAATGCCATAAATTTGCTGTCATCTGAGTATTTTCTAACAATTCTTTCCGTGTTTTGAGCTATTATCGCCCTCGAACATTCAGTGACACCTGAAAGTCAGCTTTCATGCACTTCATCTTATATTATTTTTAAGAATAGCCAAATAATGTTCTTTATCCATGATACTATGTACTCTTGTAGCGTAGGGAATTAGTTAATGGTTCTTTGATTCGGCCTTGTGTCAGACTTAACGAAAATCCCTACAGCTTACAAGTTTTATGCGGAGTTATCATCATCAGAAGGTTTTCATCAGAAGGTTGGTTGTCGGCAGGTTGGAATGTGTAGAATTGTGGAATAAGATATACATTTTTGATGTAAAAATAGAAATTTATTAATAGGAAAGAATAACATGAGTTGAAGGAGTTAATGTTAAATTAGAAACATTATGAAGAAGTTAAGAGTAGAGTTCGTAGAAAATGTTCGTAGTAGTAGTTGTTGAAAGAGATAAAGAGAAAGAAAAAGAGTACAATGTCCGAGTCGGGGTCACTAGTGTAGCGTAGGGAGCTGGTTAATATTTCTTTGATTCGACCTTCGGTCAGGCTTAACCGAACTGCCTACACTCTCAATAATTCTACTACTCCAGGAGCAGCAAAACATACCAAAGCAGAATCCCCCGCCATCGTCGTTAGTTGTAAAGAGGGTATTTATTTATTTGTTTGTGAACTTCTTTCACTTTTCTCCATACATAACAGGAGCTTATGTGTTAATAATTCTAGTTTCGTTTCATCTGGCCATAAAACAATATTGACTCCCATGTTATAGATGGCTTCTAGCATAAGCTAATCTGTATTTTAGCAGATGTTTAGCCTTAAGCAAGGGAGTTTTTCTTGAACAACAAACACTAAATCCTGCTCAACGGAAGCATCTAGTGACTGTTTTCGTCGAGATATTCAACCCTTTACATCAGTGGTTCCCAAACATTTTTCTGTCATTTCCCCCTACACCAACCAGATTCCCCACTTCAGGTGTATGAAAGAAAGAGCAGTTAAAACACACTGAGACTATTTGCTAATTTATTTTTCAAATGTACAAATATATTGATAAACTTATAGTTACAGAGTAAAGTGGATAGAGAGCAGTTAAACGCTGGTGTCCCTCAGGGCTCTATCCTGGGCCCGACGCTCTTCCTTATTTACATAAATGACCTCCCAGACGAGATCAAGAGCCAATTAGGCATCTACGCAGATGACACCACAATTTACTCCCGCATCAGTAAGAAACCTGACGTGGCGGACAAACATAATCTCGCTGCTGACCTTGGGAGAGATCTACATTCTGTGGTGAATTGGTGTAAGAAGTGGCTTGTCAATTTCAATGCGTCTAAGACCAAGCTGTTGTCTGTCAATCATCATGGCTTCTGCTCCAACGAACTAAAGTCACTGGTGCCTCTGCAACAGGTGTTTACTCGTGCAACCAGATTGGCAACTGGGTTCCACCCATTCACAGTTAGATTAACCAAATGCAGACGACAATTCTACTCCTGCAGCTTCTTTTCTCGCACTTCCCGCCTGTGGAACTCGCTTCCATATTCTTGCTTTCCTGACGGCTACAACTCCAGAAATTTAAATGCAATGTCAATACTCATCTCTTAACCACTTGACTCTAGTTCTTTCTTCACCGCCCTGTATATCCTTTCCTTTCTGTCCACCTTTGCAACTGTCATCACACCTGTATTTTCCATCCTTCTCTTGCTCCTTTCAAACTGGTTCGTCTTCCTTTTCACTCTCTTCTACTTAATCTTTTTACTCTTATGTAGCCCCCTGCACATCAGTGGCGTTACTGAATTGCACGAGGTGATACGATTTTAAAAAAAAAACGAAGCATAGCCATAAAAGACGGTTAGTAACAAAAAATGTTTGCTCTTCTACTTCAGAATTAAATTAGTGAGAAGGATGATGCTGCTGCTTCTTGTGCACCAGTGTATCAATATCAGGGTATGTCACATTCCACCTGTGAGTAAAGTAGAAAATCCTGACTAACAAAGGTAGGTTGTGGGAAACAGGATGAGGATTTGGCAGAAGAGAAGAGAATAGTCATGTTTGAGCTCCAAGAACTCATTTTGCGTGTCCTTTTTATTTAGTAGGTAGTGTAATTATTTTCCCCTGGTAGCTTCAAATTTCCCCCAGGGGGAAATGTCCCTCAGTTTGGGAATCGCTGCTTTACATCATTGACATCATTGTCATTTTATTTCGTGATAATACTATGAATTGTTCATCTAGGAACATTTCAACACTTGGAAAGTATTGCATATCCATCACCTTGTTTGTACGCATCAATTATCTTGATTTGGAACTTCTTTTCATGTCCAGCCGTTTTCGCTATGGTTTCAGACAGAATAAGTTATCACAGTACGGGGCAATCATGTAATAATTTATTCTGTAAAACTAGCAGTATAGCCCGGCGTTGTTCGGGTGTAATGAAAGCTTTAAAACTAATCCATGGTCCTGGAGCTCAGACTCTTTGGACGTTGGCACGAAAGACTAAAAAGCAATAGTTGTTTCCAGTTAAAGCAAAGAAAAATGAATGGATGTAAGTCAAATTTTGATTTCCTGATATCTATATCAAATAAAATTTTTTCGTCGTAAACTGAATTTTGAAGGCTAAATAAGTTCTCTGAGTAAATGGTATCATGGCTGAGACTAAGAACTACAATTATACCTACTTAGAGCCAAACCCGAAGCAAAAACTAAAATAAAAGGGCTGAAAAAATACAGACATAAAGGCAGATAAATAGACAAACACACAAACATCTTGCCTTTTATATATATATATATGTTATCTATTTTCTGCACTATTGTAAGAAGTGCAACCTTGAAACTTCTGAATATCGTTTCTTATGTCTTTGTCTATGAGTGTATCAAATTTGATTAAAATCGGACCACTCCCTCTATAACCCTATTTTTTTCGATTATCAATTGTCGATATTTATCGGGTGTACCTCGACACAAAACCTAGCTAAGATCACTTGCAGGCGCTTATAGTACAGCTGTGTAAATTTTCAAGAAAATCGGTTCAGCCGTTTCGGAGTCTATAGGTAACGGACACACACACACACACACATACACACACACATACACACACAGACAAAGTTCCATTTATAAATAAATTTAGATATACAGAAATGCAGCACAAAGCCAAAGAAGTTGGTGGGGAGACAATGGTCTTCTTCTCATAATTAAACTTAGCTAGACACAATCACTGACCCAAACATAAAGCAGTGTTTTTTTCACCAAAACAACGCATTCGTACTTACCATCCTTACTACATCTGCAACAACACCTCAGAATCTTCACGGAGTCCCAACCAGTAACCGCATTCACAATTCTTCTCTATCGGAGAAAAGGAAAAAAAGCAACATTTTTTTTTTTTAAATCCAACACCCCAACGTATATTCACAATAGGATATAAACCAACCACAAGAAACTAAACAAAATTGTAATAAAACCCCAACAATCATCCAACCAATCACACAAACATAAAAAAAATCAACCCGAAACACGAAAAGCGCACCGCATTTTCCTGAGAACCGACATCTGCGGGCACGCAGAATGGGAGAGGAGGGTGAACAAAAGAAAGTGGGGGGCAGAAATAAAAGAGGCCAATGGACCCACATCTCCCAGCCAAGTTTGGTCAGAAAGGAAAAAACCAAAGACAAAACAACCATAAATTAACCTAATTCTGGGCTGAGTTGCGAGTGTTCAATTCATCATGGACAATAGAACTGAGGTTCCTTCGATTCATCCACCAGCCAGTTGACTGAAGCCTCATCATTATTGAGGCATTTCTACCCGGGTAGCCAAGACCATATTGATGCGTAAGACCGAGCCCGCCAATCAAATCATTTTGAGCAGATCCTCTAACACATAACATAATGTTCTACGCGACAACGCCTGGGCGCCGAAGAGGCCGTATGTCGCCCATATGAGGTGTTTCAGAGTAATCCGACATCCCGATAAAAGGAGTACTCGCGTCGGGGTAAACAGAGTCTCCTCCTTGTTCGAGTGCACACTTCTTAGGGATGGGAAGTTCTTAAGGGGTTCCTTCGGAAGGATTAGAGGCAACAGATTATTTTATGTAACTTTGGGGCCTTGTCTCCCACAAGGAGAAACCTTAATAAATACATTAGTGTGGTAGACAGAAGTGGAAATACGGAGAGTCGGTAAAGAAGAATAAGATAGATGTGCGAGGCACATATTTCCGCCATCCCCATTAGGAAAAGATTCCTCTGGGACCACAAACGAACTGCGACCATAAACTTCTCTCTCTACTTCCAGCAATTCATTTCTAACATGTGATAAGGAACAAACCAGACACCGAGTATCGTGACCGGTCCATCCATCGAGAGGTAAGGCCTTGGAAGAGAAATATATAAAGTGAAAAATATATCCAAAGACGAGAAATCAACTATTTTAGGGAATCATAAAAATTATAGATAGGTCTATGGTAGATTATATTTACTTTTAACCGGCACCTACACATTCATAATACATTTGATACTGGTAAAAATAACTAAATAATAAGTAAATGGTATCGTGGCTGAGACTAAGAACTACAATTATACCTACTTAGAGCCAAACCCGAAGCAAAAACTAAAATAAAAGGGCTGAAAAACTGATTTTGATCAGACCCGGTAGGATATCGGGGTATCGATTTCCAATATCGGAGTCAAATAAATCATCCAAGGATAAATTAACCTAAGTTCATGAAAACTTATCATACCCATCGGGAGTAAAATTGGAGAAAATGAGCAATATTGATTGGAAAAAATAGGTCAATCATGACCTGACCACAGGCCTAAAGAATATTTGTGTGAAGTTTGGTGAGAATCGGATAAAAATTGTGGATTAGTATAAAGGACATACAGACAGATAAACCGACACACACACAAACATATTGCCTTTTATATATATATATATTATCGATTTCCTGCACTATTGTACTGCAACATTGAAGCTTCTGAATATCGTTTCTTATGTCTTTGAGTGTATCAAATTTGTCTATGAGTGTATGAAATTTGATTAAAATCGGACCAATCCTGCTATAACCCGATTTTTTTTATTATTGATTTTCGATATTTATCGGGGGTACCTCGACACAAAATCTAGCTAAGAACACTCGCAGACGCTTATAGTACAAATGTGTAAATTTTCAAGAAAATCGGTTCAGCCGTTTCGGTGTCTATAAGTAACGGACACACACATACAGACACACACACACATACACACAGACGCATAATGATAATGTATACGCTAAAAAGTCTGCCTGCTTCTACCGAGCGCCCATAGCCTAAAGAATCGCCGACTGACGCCAATTCGGCCGGGTTTCAAACCTGGGTTAAAAGCAATCGGAGTCTAACCTTACTGATGAGCTGTGATACAGCGAAACAGATCTGTCTGCGGATGTTCTTGGATGGAGATCGAAAGTACCTGGGTATATTGAGAAATGAATTATGATAACATCTGTCAACACTACAGCTCATTTCTGACATCTTTCAATTATAATACACGAAAGAGTATCCGTGAGTACGAACGCATTTTATAAAAATAAGCAGACACAATGTTTGTAATTTATTTAATCTGAAATATATATATGTATATATATATTGGTTTTTCTGGAAAGTTCTTGGCGATTTTTAAGGAAAATTAAAACACAAAACAAAATTACCATTTAATATTTATTCAACTTTGTGTCAACCATTTTGTTGGTTTGACCTTTCTCCTTTTCCCCTTTAACTTAAAGATTTCATCTCAGAATATTGGTGGTTTCTTGGCAAAGAACTCATTAAGGTGTTTATTTCATGTCACCAGTGCAGTTAAAATTTTGCTATTGCGTTGTTTTTTGTTTGGGGGGGGTTAATTTTTTTTTTTTTTTTTTTTTTGCAAGAATCTTATTAAATGAAAATTCGAAGTAACAATGTCTTCTCAATATGGTGAGTTGAATAACACACCCTGCCAACCTGCAATAATTTATGCACTGGTAGCGATATCATATATAATCAATAAAGCCACATGGGAAGCAAATGGAAAACCTATATTAAAAAGAACTTCGAAAATTGTATGTGGCGTGTCAAGCGGGAAATTATTTTTTATTGGTGAAATGACTTGCAACGTTTCATTTGGTAGCGAGTGTATAAAATTTAAGGCTCATGTGTTAAAACATGCTAAAGACAAGTAGTCAGTTTAAATAAACAATGTGAAAAGTTAAAGGAGGAGTTTAAAAAATGTTTTCCGGATGTTCTGTCAGAGGAGTTGGGTTGGTGTTTCAAAGTCAAAGCAAAATTTCAAATTAATTATTAATAACTTTGAGGACACTTTCGGTAAGGATTGAACTCATGAATATGGCAGTAATTATCTGCTAAATTAGCATGGCGCCCTCTTCGCTTAAAATGGCAAACGGCTGCATGGTAGGGTTCTAATAGATCCATTGCATCAATCTAATTCATTGTCTAATTAATTCTTTTTCTCAAGCTAATTGATCCTTTGAATCACTCGAATTGATCCTTCATATCAAACTAATTGATCCATTTTGACAATTTAATCGATCTTTTTATAGGTTTAATTATTTTGTATCAGTCTAATTCATTTATGTGACAATTTAATTGATTCATTACATAATCTTTTGTATTAATCTGATTAATCGTCTGTATCGAAAAAATTGATCCTTAATATCAGTCTGATTGATCCTTTGTATTAATCTAATGTATCCATTGTATTAGTTTAATTGAATCAATGTATGGATCTAATTGATCCTTTAAATGAATCGAATTGATCTTTTGTATCAATCTAATTGATTCTATCTATGAATCTAATGGAGCCTTTCTATGAATCAAATCGATATTTTGTATGAATCTAATTGATCCAGCGTACAAATCTAATTGATTCTTCATATGAATTTAATTGATCCTTCACACAAATCAAATATGGATGTAAGTCAAATTTTGATTTCCGGTATCGATGTCAGATAAGTTTTCCGTCGCAAACTGAATTTTGAAGGCTAAATAAGTCCTCTGAGTAAATGGTATCATGGCTGAGACTAAGAACTACAATTATACCTACTTAGAGCAAAACCTGAAGCAAAAACCAAAATAAAAGGGCTGAAAAACTGATTTTGATCAAAGCCGGTAGGATATCGGAGTATCGATTTCCAATATCGGAGTCAAATAAGTATCCAAGGATAAAATAACCTTAGTAAATCCATGAAAACTTATCGTACCCATCGGGAGTAAAATTGTAAAAAAAGAGCTATATTGATAGCTGAATATCGGTTTTTTATCAGATTCGATAGAATATAGGGAGTATCGATTTCCGATATCGGGGAAAATGAGTCGTCCGAGATCTACTAATGTTTGAGACTAAAAACTATAATTTTACCAAGTTAGAGCAAATTCTGCAGCAAGAACAACGATAAAAGGGCAGAAATCCTGATCTGAAACAGACCTGATCGAAAATCATGGTATCAATTTCCGATATCGTGAGGAAATCAGAAAAAATAAGAAGCCTAAAGAATATTTGTGAGAAGTTTGGTGAGAATCGGATAAAAATTAAGGACATACAGACAGAAAAAAGACAGACTCACAAACATCTTGTCTTTTATATATATAGATAGATATCTAATATAACTGATCCTTAATACGAATCCAGTTGATTCTTTGTATGACTCTAATTGAAGCGCTGTATCAATTTAATTGATCCTTCGTATCAATCTAATTGATCATTTGTACGAATATAACTGATGCTTCCTACCAATCTAATCGATCCTTTATACTAATCAAAATTGATGCTTTGTATGAATCTAACTGATCCTATGTTTCAAACTAGCTGGTCCTTTGTATGAATCTAGTGTATCCTTCTTACCAATCTAATTGACCATTCTTACCAGTCTAATTGACCTTTCTTACCAGTCTAATTGACCTTTCTTACCAATCTAATTGACCTTTCTTAACAATCTGATTGACCTTTCTTACCAGTCTAATTGACCTTTCTTACCAGTCTAATTGACCTTTCTTACCAATCTAATTGACCTTTCTTAACAATCTGATTGACCTTTCTTACCAGTCTAATTGACCTTTCTTACCAATCTAATTGACCTTTCTTACCAATCTAATTGACCTTTCTTACCAATCTAATTGACCTTTCTTACCAATCTAATTGACCTTTCTTAACAATCTGATTGACCTTTCTTACCAGTCTAATTGACCTTTCTTACCAATCTAATTGACCTTTCTTACCAATCTAATTGACCTTTCTTACCAATCTAATTGACCTTTCTTACCAGTCTAATTGACCTTTCTTAACAATCTGATTGACCTTTCTTACCAGTCTAATTGACCTTTCTTACCAATTTAATTGACCTTTCTTACCAATCTAATTGACCATTCTTACCAGTCTAATTGACCATTCTTACCAATCTAATTGACCGTTCTTAACAATCTGATTGACCTTTCTTACCAGTCTAATTGACCTTTCTTACCAATCTAATTGACCTTTCTTACCAATCTAATTGACCTTTCTTACCAGTCTAATTGACCTTTCTTACCAATCTAATTGACCTTTCTTACCAATCTAATTGACCTTTCTTAACAGTCTAATTGACCTTTCTTACCAATCTAATTGACCTTTCTTAACAGTCTAATTGACCTTTCTTACCAATCTAATTGACCTTTCTTAACAGTCTAATTGACCTTTCTTACCAATCTAATTGACCTTTCTTACCAATCTAATTGACCTTTCTTAACAGTCTGATTGACCTTTCTTACCAATCTAATTGACCTTTCTTAACAGTCTAATTGACCTTTCTTACCAATCTAATTGACCTTTCTTAACAATCTGATTGACCTTTCTTACCAGTCTAATTGACCTTTCTTACCAATCTAATTGACCTTTCTTAACAATCTGATTGACCTTTCTTACCAGTCTAATTGACCTTTCTTACCAATCTAATTGACCTTTCTTAACAGTCTAATTGACCTTTCTTAACAGTCTAATTTACCTTTCTTACCAATCTAATTGACCTTTCTTAACAGTCTAATTGACCTTTCTTAACAGTCTAATTGACCTTTCTTACCAATCTAATTGACCTTTCTTAACAGTCTGATTGACCTTTCTTACCAATCTAATTGACCTTTCTTACCAATCTAATTGACCTTTCTTAACAGTCTAATTGACCTTTCTTAACAGTCTAATTGACCTTTCTTACCAATCTAATTGACCTTTCTTAACAGTCCAATTGATCATTTGTATTAATCTAATATTTTACTGTCATGTTTGCGCTCGTTTTTATATTTTTTCTTCTCCTTTTGCATTTGCTTTGTTCCTTCTCATAAAACAAATAAAATCCTTCCTCTAGTCTTTCTGTTTCTCTTCATCTTTCTCTCAGTTGACATATTTTTCTTTTTACTTGATCTGAAAGAAATTTTTTTTTTCTAAATACGAACGGAATCCAACAGATGTTTTTATCTTCTTCCATCGGAGAAAAATAATTAATTTTCATACAAGGGATGTCACTCTGCGTCTTCACCATACCTAAGCGCAGATAAAACGTAGTGTATGATTCCATGGAGAGATGTTATTGTGTTTTCATGATAGGTGACAAAGGGAAAAAGAGGGACCAAAGCTCGTCATGTGTCGATCTATCGGTGACGTAACGTTGTACCCTCGCGCTGCTTACAGTTGGTCAAGGGGCATGCAGGGGTGCTTTACACAGATTTACAAGGGAACATCTGCCTAACACAACATGGTCACACGTCTACACTATTGTATAATCGTTCTGCATTTGTTCGCTTTTCATACAAATGTTTATCTGAAATGTGACCCCAATTCGATTCTGTTACATAATATATCAACCAAGATTCATGTTGGGTGCATGCCGGTGAAAAAAGCATCACTTTGTATATATGTATAGACACAGATTCTTTTAAATTTACTATATTTATATAGTAAAGATTTAGAGCAAAGATTACTTAATATTGGAAACCATGCGTTCGGCTGCGAGGAAATAAACTGAATGTCATTTGAGGCATTGAGCCATCATTAAGTGTTGATTTCTATGTTCATACTATATATATATATATATATATATATATATAGAGAGAGAGAGAGAGAGAGAGAGAGAGACAGAGAGAGACAGAGAGAGACAGAGAGAAAGAGAGAGAGAGAGAGCTAGATTGAAACAGGCATAGATAGATAGATAGATAGATAGATAGATAGATAGATAGATAGATAGATAGATAGATAGATAGATAGATTGAAACCGGCATAGATAGATAGATAGATAGATAGATAGATAGATAGATAGATAGATAGATTGAAACAGGCATAGATAGATAGATAGATAGATAGATAGATAGATAGATAGATAGATAGATAGATTGAAACAGGCATAGATAGATAGATAGATAGATAGATAGATAGATAGATAGATAGATAGATAGATTGAAACAGGCATAGATAGATAGATAGATAGATAGATAGATAGATAGATAGAAAGAAAGAAAGAAAGAAACAGGCATAGATAGATAGATAGATAGATAGATAGATAGATAGATAGATAGATAGAAAGAAAGAAACAGGCATAGATAGATAGATAGATAGATAGATAGATAGATAGATAGATAGATAGATAGATAGATAGATATTGTTTTACGTCAATGGCACAAACTCGGAGTTTCATGCGTTACGAAATAACCATCTAAAACATTTTATTCTAAGTACTCTCGATGTTCATGGGAGTTAAATCATATAAAGTTAGGTTACTGTTTTTTAATGTCAAAGCTGGAATTTAAATAGAAAAAAATTAGAGGGATATAAAAAAATTAAATTTAAGATTTAACACCCAACTTAAATTCAAATTTATTAAATGGTCAGTTTGTAATATGTGCCTGATGATTGCATAACACATGAAATTACCAGTCATACCATCGACATAGAGCAATAGTAATTTTTTTTCAAGTCACATTAATTGTACTTTCAGCTAATATTCCTCAAAGTTTCAGAAAAGTATATATTTTTGGAAGATTTTTTTAATACAGAATTACATTGTGAAAAAAGTAGTAAAAAAGAGGTGCTAATTGGCTATTTTAGAAAAAAAATCAGTTCCAATCATTATAGTACTTATATATTGGTGGACACTGAATCGTAGGGCTTAATATCAAAATTATTCTGTAATATTTGAATTTTGTGACCATTATTTGTAATTATTAAAGTTTATCATTGTGTAATGTGCTTGCTAAAAGGCTAATGCTTTGTTCATGTTTGGCTTTAAATGAAGTTATTTTTTATATAAAATACAAATGTACCTGAGATATGTCAAAATACCCTTTAAGGACAACTGATTAACTTCCCTTATGAAATGATTTGTAATTTCTATTGACTCATTGGGGAGTATTGCATGTGACCATTCTCTAAACACATAATCTGCAACAAACAGGAGTGTCTCATGGTAGAAAATGATATTTAATTGGAGTAGATAGACTAAACTATCGCCCGGTTCACACTCCACCTACGTCTATTGAACAGGTGAAGAGGCTCATCCCTTGTTCCCTGTTTAGGACGTGGTTTCCGGCTTTCTCTTTTCCAATCTATCACTCTTACGTAGTTCCCCTGCACACCAGTGGCCTTACCGCATTGCTCGGGGTGATATTATATATATATATATATATATATATATATATATATATATATATATATATTTTAGAACATGTACAGAATTTTTTTTTATATCCACTACAAATAGTACATTTGTTTCGACATTGAAACTTCAATGTCTCATCAGGCGGTGTGGACAGGAATGGAAAGCTTCTTTTCTTATATTTGGGGAGTTGTGTGTGGGATGTTGGTGGGGTTAGTGATAAGGGAACAAGTCTTGTGGATTGGCCGTTAGAATTTTGAAGAAAGTGGTGTGGGTAGTGAATATGGTTGATTAATTAGAGTCTTTGAGTTTTCTAGACTGATTTAACATTAGCAGTTAGAATGTAAGTTTTTATTATCTTGCGACTAGACTATATCCTTTGGATTTCTTAGAAGAACAGGTAAGGGGTGGGATGCTTATTTTGGACAGAATATTTTTTTATTTAGGCAGAGTCTTTATAAATAATCTAAATTTGTATATTTAATCTTAATTTTGGATTTAGGAAATAGATTTTTCCTATTAAATTTTAAATCTTAATTAGATCACAGTTTGGAAACCGATTTTTTCTATTAAATATTTAATTTTTAATTTCTTTTCTTAGACTTGGTCAGTTGTGTGTCTGATGTTGGCGGGGGTTAGTGATAAGGGAACAAGTCCTGTGGATTGAATGTTAAATATTCACAGCTCTATATATCATATATCAAGCACTGTTTTAATGTTTTGGACGTTGTAAAAATTTTTTCTTCGTTCTGTATTCACTCGGATATATATATATATATATATATATATATATATATATATATATATATATAGTGACGTAAATTAATAAATATGCATATGACGAGGGTATACATATGTATAGTATTATTATTCAGGCGTTAATAAAACAGTGCTCAATGTATGAACAGAGTTGTATTATATATATATATATATATATATATCATCCTACGTCTATGGCACGACTCGGAGTTTTGACGTGTTATGCAACTATCAGGTGCTTATTTCAAACTGACAGTTTAACAGATTTATTGAATTTAAGTTCACTCGATGTTCATGGGATTTAAATCTTATAAAGTAAAGTTACTGCTTTTTAATAACAAGATTAAAAATTTAAATATTCTACCGTTACATGTGGATAAAAATTTTAAATTTAAATTTAAAATTTAAAGTAAAATAAAAGATGCGTAAATCATGAGCCTTAAAAATTAACATATTCAAATATTACACGCACATAAAAATGTAATGAAAATGATAATTTTGAAAAGTTTTAAATTAAAAGAGATAAAATAAAATATAAATGAAAAAAAATTAAGAGGCAAAATTTAGAATTATGAATAAAAAATGTAAAGAGCAAAAATAAAAGGGGTTTAATTCATAATTGTTAAAAGTAATAATACAGAAGAAAGAAAGAAAGAAAGAAAGAAAGAAAGAAAGAAAGAAAGAAAGAAAGAAAGAGGCAAACGTAAAATAATCTTCAACAAAAACAATTTCAAACGTTAAAAACATAGATAAATATATTTTACAACATAATGCTATTGTATCAAATAAATATTTGGCCTACATGTGCTGCCCTGGGTAAAATGCCGAAAAGCATCCTGTTTTAGACAGCCAGTTTAACTCAAATTCGCAAGAACACATAGATGAATTTCATTGAAAAACGAAAGATTTTATTCCTCGAATTAGGTAAAAAATCAAAGTTATATGAAATGGCAGAGAGGCGAAACGTGCGTGTGGATACAAGGACCAACAGGATGAATCTCAAGATACCGCCAAAAGGCAAACTCTACTCACGGTGACATCATCATGTTGCCGAGAGTGGATAAAAAACAGTAAGGCGTGATAAGGACAGGAATTAAAACAAAAGGAAGCATACTCTATGCTAGAAAGCACAAGAATGAAAGAGAAAGGAAAACAAAATAAAAAACAGTAACAATGTCGAGCTCTCTACGATACCCTCGTATCACCAATATTTTATAGAAAGTTCGAGAAGGAAAATTGTAAAATAAATCAAACCATCTTCTTTTTGTAACCAAACTTTTCATTGGTTTGTTCTGCATCAGCAGCAGCATTTTGCCTCTCTTTCGAAAAAGCGGGAATCTTCCCGCTCTTCAAGCTCCAGTTGGAAAGTTTCCTTTGAAGACACCAGACCTATTGTTTCCAGCTCACTTTTCTTTTAAGGCAATATATGTTTTCGCCATATGTTTTTGCCTACTCTTTTAAAAGAAAATAAGCCGGTTTCATTTACCTGACTGAGAAGTTAAGTTAAATATTCAAAACTTTGCAATACCAGCTTTTTGCATTCAACATTTTCTCCTGGTATAATAATTTATTATTGTTTCAACTTCTTAGCTAAACCGCAAGTATTTTTGACATTTTTTATTCACACACACTTTGCTTGCAGACTATCTTCCAACTCATAACTTTGAACTGTATCAAATTCTTTGAACATACAAACTGTTTTCCACCTCACAAATTTCCAACTCACACTTTGAACTGTATCAAATTATTTGTCTACATACAAACTTTTGAACATTGGCTTTGGGCCATTTACAATTCAAAAATATTTTATTGTTTAAACATAAATCTGCAGTAAAAGGGAGATAACTTATTTTTACCCCTTTTCTATAATTCACCGTTGTTGTTATAATTAAAATTTATTTACCTCTGTCTTGTGTCTTGTTTGTTCACTTATTTGTACATACATAAAATTGAGAAGCTCTCATTACCCAACAAACAAAAAAAGTAGTTAGGCCGCTACAACAAGAAAGACGTCGCAGTGAGACGAGAGGTAAAAAAGTAAACAAACAAAAAAAACGGTGTCCAAATGAATTTGTCCTTGCTGACGGAAAGTCCGAATTACAAACGTGACACTACATACACAACAGTCGCCACCCAACTAATAGCAAGAATGATCCTTCTAAAAATAATTGCAACTGCCGAAAAAATAAAACCTGCCCATTGAATGGACAGGGTATATCCGAAAGTATTGTTTATAGAGCTCGAATTCATTCGGATGATAATATTGGAGGCCTCTGATGCATAGTAATTTTAGGTTTTAATTTCACATGGCACAAGGCCATTTCCCAAAGAACTTCCTAACTAAATTCTTGAATACCAACATTTATTTTTTACACGGTTGAAATCATTCATTAAATTAGCAAATGGAAAATTGAATGAAATGGCCAAAGCATTAATTGTAATTATATAAACTGTATTAACAAATAACATATATATACTTTGTACAGACGTTGAAAGTGTCTGATTAAAAAGTCTTTCATTTTCTGTATAAGATTGTGTTAAAGCTTTTGAGGTAAGTTGTTATGTTCTTTGTTGCTGGAAGATTTATCAGTGTCATATGTAATTTGTGTGAAGAATAATATTAATAGAAGATTGATGTAAATGTCTGAGTCCGTGAATAAGTTCATCTTTGTAAAGTTAGGAAGAATGATTTAGTAAGAGAAAGTGAGCTGGTCTTACATGTTGTGCGTGTTAAGATTCTTGTGCCAACTGTAATAATTTGTACACGAGTTATTTAAAGAAATAAAAAGGCATCTACTTGCGTCTGGCAATTAGTGCGGGTGTGTGAGAGAACTTCTTGATATTGAAGAGCTATTGCGGACGGCTGTGAACTGTTTTGTGTTCTGTGTTTCTGCTGCAACAGTCTTTGGGTGTGCCACGTGTCTGCTATATATACATTCCGTAAGAAACCGGGAAAGCAAGATTATCACGTGATTGTCGCGTGTGTATATGTACAATGAGTGAATATAACTGTGTGGAAATACATGTAATCATAATAATGTTAAATTTTACTTTGAAAGCACTTCAAACAGATAAGTTAGAAAACAAGATTTAACAACCACATGTTGTCTTTAAACAACAGTAAATACAGGAAAAGTACTTCTTTATCTATACATTATTGGAAATTAGAAACAACAGTAAGAAATCAATTATTACCTGGAATATCGTAGCTAAATCCAAATATTATAATAGAAAAGGAAATAAATATAATCTATGCCTTTTAGAAAAACTTGTCATCTTAAACCACATCAAGAATCCAAATTTACTTAATACTAAAAATGATTTAATGACCACATGCTGTCATAGAAAAAAGTACTTACTTAAATTCTTAGACCCAGATTGATATAGATCCCACTTTACGTTTGCCTCTTTCTTTCTTTCTTTCTTTCTTTCTTTCTTTCTTTCTTTCTTTCTTTTACAATATTACTTTTAACAATTATGAATTAAACCTTCTTTGTTATTTTTGCTCCGGACTTTTTCAATTATTAATTCTAAAATTTATCTCTGATTTTCTCTATATAGAAGGGTCATTCAATAAATAAGGTGAATTTTTCGGTATAAGGATTTCTAATACAGATAGAAGCTTACACTTTTAAATTGTTTTCCTTTCTTCTTTTTCAAAAGGATTTAATTTTTTTTTTTTTCAGATTAAAAAAACATTGAGAGTTTTGGAGATTAACAAAGATGGCCGACCAAGAAGCATGCTCCAGAGTTGAGCAGAGGTCAGTTATCAAGTTTTTGGTTGCTGAAGGGTGCAAACCAGTTGAAATTCATAGGGAAATGTCAACTGTGTATGGTGCCACATGTTTCAGCCAAAAAAAATGTCTATTAGTGGGCTAAATTGTTCAAAGAAGGACGGAGCAGTGTTGAGGATAAAGACAAGCCTGAGGGGCCGACAGAAGTGAGGTCTCCTGAGGTGATCGAATCATTCAATGACCCCATTCAGTCTGACAGAAGGGTGACAGTGGATGATATTACAAGGATTTTGAGCCTATCAGTTGGGAGAGCATACAAAATTTTCCGGGATGACCTTGCCTATTCGAAGGTCAGTTGCCAGTGGGTGTCAAAGATGCTTACTGCGGAACACAAACAGAAGAGGGTCGAGTTGTCCCAGCAGTGCTTCTCCGTCATCCCCTTATTGCCCAGACCTTGCCCCTTCAGACTTTCTCCTGTTTGGCCCGTGAAAGCGTTCACGAGAGGCAAGAATTTTGAAAGTGACGATGAAGTCAAAAGTGCTGTGAGCGATTGTCTGAGACATCAGTCCAAAGATTTTTACGCTGAGGGACTACAGAAGCTTGTGCACAGATGGGAAGCCTAGGTTGAAAACAAAAAGAAAAGAAAAGTGTGTGTGTGTGTGTGTGTGTGTGTGCGTGTGTGTGTGTGTAAAAGAGGGTGAATCAATATTACTGTGGCTTAACTGGTAGCATTAGTTGAAGTTTTTTCTGCGCTATATATATATATATATTATCGATTTTCTCCACTATTGTAAGAACTATTGAAACTTCTGAATATCGTTTGAAACCTTGAAACTTCTGAATATCGTTTCTTATGTCTTTGTCTATGAGTGTATCAAATTTGATTAAAATCTGTCCACCCCTTCAAAAACCCGATTTTTTTAATTATCGATTTTCGATATTTACTAGGGGTACTTCGACACAAAACCTAGCTAAGAACACTCGCAGACGCTTATAATACAACTGTGTAAATTTTCAAGAAAATCGGTTCAACCGTTTTGGAGTCTATAGGTAAAGGGCACACACACACACACACACACACACACACACACACACACACACACACACACATACACATAAGTAAGTTTAGTTTTACACCATGGTTTGCATGTACGAGCCACGTCTGTAAAGTATAAATGAGCTTTGCAGACATTTGATCTTTGTTTCGCGGAAAAAAGAGGCAATCCTACAGGAATGTGTTGTTTATATTTTGGTTTTATTGCCTGGCAGACTGATGCCTTTCGAATTAGTAGCATCAAATTATCACATAGTCTACCTAGGTCTATTAAAGTCATTCCTGTGTGTGCTGCTATGACCGGAATTATTTGTGGATGAAGTGCTCTAATAAATCTTTTGCCGTTCTATTTATTCACTAGCCCCAATCCTACTCGCAATCACCAACATTTCCTGTCAATACAATGCAGGACGATCAGCTAATGTAGTAGTCAACATTAACTTTTCTCCAGAAGCTCTGGCCTAGTCTTTTCGTAAGCAGCCACAACTGATTCTTAAAGTTTTGTGTAATTTCGTGATTCAAAAACGGGGACTGGGGTATTTGTAACAACCTCGGGATGCAAGGCGCTGACAACGGCGTAAAATTTTGTATCTTCGGTAGTTATTTGTCTCAAATGAAATTGAGATTCAATTATAGTGAATCAACCGGCGACACCAGTCTCCATAAATTGAGGAAGTTTGACACTAACTTGTTTTCGTTCCATCCTTATGAATTATTTTTACAACCGTAATAAAATAAAATGAAATAAAAAAGGGATGTGCGTTATGGTGCATTGGATATCGGCTCGGAACGAGAAATCGGGGAGCCGAGTTCGAATTCCAGCTGAATTCATTGCATTCACTTACGCACAAATACCCTTGGGAAAGGTATTAATCCGTCTATTCCTTCCAGTTATGGGTTAAATAACAGGACAGAATGGGTTCTATAGCCTTGGTCGGCAACCAGTCTACCGAAGAAAACAATGGCAACCTACTGCGGAATAATATTCTGCCCAGTCAGTCATGTCTCTTTCGAGACATGATTGCCCAAGCGTGTTTCACGTATGGCACTTAACTGACTGAATAAAATATACAAGAAGAGAGAACAAATGAAAAGAGTAGTAAACACTGACTTAACTAGATTTATGCTTTTCTCAAGTGATTAGTCATGTCATATTTTTTAAACAATTTAGTGTTACACAGAAGCGTAGTTCAAGGTTCTTCTTTTAAATTTGTGTTTGTGAATCAGGAGATTGTTGATGCATCAGCATTTTTTTCACAAGTCGGTATTTACCGAATGTTTTTCGTATTTCGTGTTGCTGCAAGTGTTTTTCGCACGTCGGTTCATCGTTGACCAAATAATCTATGTCCGGGTTACATCTAGATCACCAGAAATATAGAAGTATAGAAAAAGGGAAAGTATGTATGTGTTGAAAAAGAAGAGAGAGAGTTTCTCTGTCACTCTATTAGTAAAGAGGAAAGGGTATGTTTCAATACGCTTTAACAGCTATCTATCTAAAAGTATCATCATCAATTAGTACAAAGATTTCGAAGAGCAGCAGGCTGGAAATATGTCTTTCACGAATTTCAGCAAGCATGGAAATTATCTGGACACTTTGTTCTACTCTTTTATGAGGCTGAGAAGAAAAAATATTAGGGAGAAGCAGCCGGACAGAAACGGAAATCCATGCTTATGGAAATTAAAAAACTGAAGATAAAAAAAAAAAGCAAGCTTGAAAATTGCACACAAGATTTGCTCAAATCAGCTGGCAGATATGCGGAGAAAGCTGAGCAGACTCATGACTTCATAAATATCGTAAAGTTCAATGCCATGCAAAGATGTGCAAAGGAAAGTCCATTGAGATATCAAAATTAGTAGGGGGTCTGAATGCTAAAGTAGATGGACTGAAAAATTAAGATAATTGTGTTCTGTGCAATGGAAGCCATGAGTGGTAAGGGTGCAGCCTTATTGTGAACATTTCTATTTGTAGTTCTATTCATTAAAACTAGCTGCGCCTAGTAATTCGTTGAAAAAACAGCATAGCATGAAGAAAAAAGGCCTCAAAACTTTATAAAAACACTAAGATTTTTTATTAAAATGTTTGTTATTAAGAAGAAAGATCAAAGTAATTTTTAATTGTTTTAAAAATAATTATCCTTTCTAGTACGTTCAAAATTTTGATAAAAAATATTTTGCTTTCTTTTTTCGTCAGCGAGTAAAGAAAACTTATCACAGTTTATCGGCTCGGAACGAGAAATCGGGGAGCCGAGTACCAGTTGAATGGTATACCCTTATATACGCAAATACCCTTGGAAAAGGTATTAATCCGTCTCTTCCCTCCAGTTATGGGTTAAATAACAGAGATTGGGTTCTATAGCCTTGGCTAGCAACCAGTCTACCGCAGAAAGTAATGGCAACCTACTGCGGGATAATCATCCGCCCAGTCAAAAAGATGATCGCCCAAGCGTGTATCACAAATAAAGAAGAGACTTGAGTCAACAAAAATGTAGATCTACAGAGGGATACTGAGAATACCACAGACTGAACATATGAGTAACAACAAAGTTTTAAGGAAAATGGAAACAAAAAAAAGAGTTGAAATTTCTAGGAAGCCTAAATGAGGAAAGATGTCTTGGAGAATTTGACCCTCACGAGGCACATGGCGAGAGACAGATGGAAACATGAGTAACCGACTTGTGTACTTGCATAATTAAATGACAGAACAGGGACTACGAGAAATAGTAACATAATAAACATTACTTGGAATTATGAAGTACAGGAAGTTGTGGAGAATCATGAATATCCAAGGCACTTAAAAGAACATTTACTTTTAAGATGAAAAAATAATCTAGCTTTGGAAAGTTTTCTATACATCTTATAAAATGAATATCAGAGTGGATACTTACCTGTTTAAAGTGCATCAGCATTTGAAAAAAATTCTGGAAAACAATGATGAAAAGGGGCTTGGGAAATTTAACACTCTCAGGACGTATTGATGGCAAGAGGAGACAGAGGGAAACAATGAGTAACGAAGCTAATGAACTTATGTAAATGGATGGTGACTGGTATGAATAGCAAGGTGGTAAACATTGATTAGAGCTATAAAGGATAGGAACTTGCGGAGAACCACGATCGCACACATCGTGAAGAAGGAGATTAAAACAACATACAGTCACACTTTTAGCTTTTCTGTCATACCTCAACGTTTTCATTTTGAGATTCACTGATCAAGCATCATTAAATCAATTGCTTGGATGCCCACTGCATTGTATGGATTTTGACCATTGCAACAGTCGACGAGGAATGTCAGGTCAGGAATCAAGTGGGAACATTTTTTCATCTGTTCCATATTCAGTCTCCATTTTCCACCTATTCTCTTCATTATTTTTTACAATAGAGCATTTTGTTTTATTTGAAACATTGGCGTTTTTATAAAAGTTAACGACTTGACAAGTCGGTCAGATAGCCACCTTTCCCATGGTGTGCGAATATTGTCGACTTCCAGAAATGATGCCAGTTTCTCAACGGGTTAGTTCTACATCGCCATAATCTTCTATATGCTGTGTTTCATTTGAGACGCGTGTGATCATGGCTCTCCACAACTTCCTATCTTTTGTAACTATTAGCAAATTTTGCCTTTTCACCATCCTTCCTACTTTCTGTATTGTCCTCCATTTATACAAGCTATAATTTCACTGTTTCACTTGCCCTCTATATGCCCTGTGTATGCCAAATTTTTCAAGATCTCCTTCCTCACTCTGTGTCCTAGAAATATCAACTGTCTCTTCCATACTTTTTGTTTCCATTTTCCTTAAAACTTCCACATTACTCACATGTTCAATTCATGGTATTCTTCCGTAGAACCACATCTTTCGTCTCAAGCCTCTTCTTCAATTTTCAGGAGATAATCTCGCATTCACTGTCCTAGAGGACTGATATTACATCAGAATACACGAATCCGTCGATTAGTGCTGCTAATGTGTACAAAACATCAATTTTCAATTACGAGGGTCATTCAATGAATAAGGTGAATTTTTCGGTAAGAAGACTTCTAATACAGATAGAAGCTTACTTTTGTTTTCTTTTCAGCGTGGTCTCCCAGCAGTGTCACACACTTTTCTCATCTGTGCTCAAGCTTCCTTATTCGTTCAGCGTAAAAATCTTTGGACTGATGTCTCAGCCAATCGCTCAAAGTTCTTTTGACTTCATCGTCACTTTCAAACTTCGTGCCTCTCGTGAACGCTTTCAAGGGACCAAACAGGTGAAAGTCTGAAGAGGCAAGGTCTGGGTTGTAAGAAGGGGATGAGGGAGCGGTTCCCAACCCAGGTTGCTGATGGTCTGCACCGTTTGGGCTGCTGTGTGAGGCTTTGCAGCTGACCTTCGAGTAGGCAAGGTCATCATGGACAATTTTGTGTGCTGTCCCAACTGATAGGCTCAAAGTCCTTGCAATGTCATCCACTGTCACCCTTCTGTCAGACTGAATGAGATCATTGACTGATTCGATTACCTAAGGAGATCTCAATTCTGTTGGCCTCCTCAGGCCTGTCTTCATCCTCAACACTGCTCCGTCCTTCTTTAAACAATTTAGCCCACTTGTAGACATTTTTTTGGCTGAAACATGTGGCACCATACACAGTTGACATTCCCCTATGTATTTCAACTGGTTTGCACCCTTCAGTAACCAAAACCTTGATAACTGAGCTCTGTTCAATCCTGGAATATGTTTCTTGGTCGGCCATCTTTGTTAATCTCCAAAACTCTCAAAGTTCTTTCAATCTGCAAAAAAATTAAATCGTTTTGAAAAAGAAGTAAAATAAATTTTTTTTTAAAAAAAGTAAGCTTCTATCTGCATTAAAAGTTCTTATACCGAAAAAATTACCTTATTTATTGAATGACCCTCGTAGTATAGTTAAGCTGAAAAATGTTTTATAGCGTATTATGTATAGACTAAGTGAATGTTCGTATATGAAAATTTTCACGCACTAATTTAAAATGCATTGAGAGATTCCTGTATAGTATGTACGTTGTGGTGCGTTCTGGTGCAGTGGATATCGACCCAGAACGAGAAATCGAGGAGCCGAGTTCGAATTCCAGTTGAATTCCTTGCATTCACTTAGGCACAAATACCCTTGGGGAAGGTATTAATCCGTCTCTTCCCTCCAGTTATGGTTTAAGCAACAGGACAGATTGGGTTCTATAGCCTTGGCTGGCAACCAGTCTACTGCAGAAAGTAATGACAACCTACTGCGGGATAACTTTCTGCCCAGTCAGTCATGTCTCTTTGGAGACATGATCGCCCAAGCGTGTATAACGTATGACACTTTACTGACTGACTGAAGTGAATTTTCGTATATAAAAATCTTAGTGCACAAATTTAAAATGCATTGTGAAATTCCTGTATAGTACTTTCTGTTTCTAACAAAATTTTCTTGTTTCTTAATATTTTGCTTAGTTTTTCACGATTTCAACATGGATCTGTCCTTTTTTAAGACAGGTTCTTCGTTAAAAGAATGTTATATAAAATTTGATTAGAAGGACATGACATTTAGTAAATCATATCGAAATTAAAAAGATGAATCCAGAAAAATTTCAACCGCGATATTTTTCGATAGTGTTTATTACGGAAGGGACAGATCCATGTTTATCCTAATGCAAACTTTCCTGAGCGCAGTTTACTTATCTTCTAAATTTGTTAAAACTCATCCATACATCAAGATATTTGAAGTGTCAAGAATATATTAATCCCACATTTTGATTTTTTCTGATGGATTCAGGATATGTGCTAATGGTGTTCTCATTCCAATTCAAGGTCATAGTTTCTGTTTTCTTGGAAAATTTGGTAAAGAATGTTGTCTTTTTGAAGATCACTCTTGTCTAAATAATTAAACACTTATGTCATATGTATATTCTCCATTTCATCATCCATACACAGGCTCTGGGGAGGGGGGGCTTGCTTGGGGTGACATGATTTAAAAAAAAACAATGTTGTATTCTAGTAGGTAATTTATTTGTGATGTGTTTGGTATATTTAACATATCACTCAATAAATTCCGGACCTAACAAATAAAACAACAAATATTAGGCAAAGTTCGACTTTATTCATCAACATAGTCTCGTTCTAGGGTGATACACTGATTCCAACGCTTCTCTAACAATTCGATGCTTTTTTGTAGAACGATTTGTCATTGGCCTCAAAATACCCCTAAGTTTCCGATATCACTTCTTCATTGGGGCCAAATCCCTTTCTCTTGAGCATTCTTTTGAGGTTGGCAAGCAGCCAGTAGTCACTGGGGGTCAGATCTAGAGAATATGAAGGATGCGGAAGCAATTCGAAGCACAATTCATGTAATTTTGCCACCTTTGCAACCGACTTGTGACATAGTGCGTTGTCTTGGTGAAAGATTACTTTTTTCTTCTTCATTTGTGGCCTTTTTTTGGCGAGTTCATCTTTCAAACGCACCAATAATGCTATATAATATTTGCTATTTATGGTTCTTTCACTCTCCAGATAATCGATGAACAAAATACCTTGCGCGTCCCAAAATACGGATGCCAAAACCTTGTTTGCTGGTGTTTGCGTCTTTGATCGCATTGGACGGGTTTCACCTGCTGCTGTCCACTCAGCTGACTGCCGATATGACTCCGTAGTAAAGTGGTCGATCCATGTTTTATACATCGTCACTTATTTACGCAAAATATTTTTCTTGTTGCGTTGAAACAGTTGCAAACAAAGCTCTGAATCGTCGACACGTGGTTGTTTTTGATCGACTGTGAGCGAACGCGTCATCCACTTTGAATAGAGCTTTCTTATTGACAAATGTTCATGCAAAATGGTGAATACACTGCCTTCTGATATGTTCCAATCTTCTGCTATCTCACGTAACTTCAATTTACGGTCGGCCAAAAACGTTTGTGGATTCTTTTGGTGTTTTCCGGGACAGCTGCCGATTTTGGGTGACCTGATCGTTCAGGATCATTTGTGTCTGTACGACCGCGTTTAAAGTCAGTATGCCACCTCTTAACCATTGTTTCAGACAGAGCAGAGTCCGAATAACATTTATCAAGCTATTACTTTGCTTGAACAATATTTTTCTCATCAGAAAACAATGCTTTCTCAGTCAGTTAAGTGCCATACGTTATACACGCTTTGGGCGATCATGTCTCAAAAGAGACATGACTGACTGGGCAGAAGGTTAATCTCGCAGTAGGTTGCCATTGCTTTCTGCGGTAGACTGGTTGCCAGCCAAGGCTGTAGAACCCAATCTGTCGTAATATTTCATACCTTTCCTAAGGGTATTTGTGCGCAAGTGAATGCAAGGAATTCAACTGGAATTCGAACTCGGCTCCCTGATTTCTCGTTCCGAGCCGATATCCACTGCACCACAACGCATAATGCTTTATCAACACACGAAATTCAGATTTTTTTTTTATTGTTTTGAAAATTTGCAACAGTAGCTTCACTTAAATAACTGTGATTTGTAAACTAATAAAATTCGATTGAGCCCAAATTTTGTTACATGCCATTTAAAAATTATATGGATTTTTTAATTAGTGGCGCCATCTACATGACAGACCCTGGACATATTGAGTGATGTGTTAAATGTTCGAGATCCATTTCTTCATATTTGTACTAATGAATTGCAAAGCATAGATTAAAAGATAAGCACTTGTCATGCTTTCAATTAAGTTTGAAGGCACTGCAAAAATCACAAACACTAACATATATATATATATGTGTGTGTGTGTGTGTGTGTGTGTGTGTGTGTGTGTGTATGTGTGTGTATGTGTGTGTGTGTGTGTTTGTCTTATAGCCTGAAAATCTGTGATGAATCAGTCCACATCCTTAAAGTTTTTATTCTTATTTTTTACTTTATTATCATTTTTATTCTATTTTTTATTATTATTTTTATTTCTTCTTATTTTTTATTATTTAATTATTAATTATTTATTTATTATTTTTTTGTTATTTTATTTTAAATATTTTTTTTATTATTGTCATTATTACTTTTTATTTCTTTTATTTTATTATCTTATTTTTATTGCTTTTTATTCTATTATACTTTTTATTACATTTTATTTTATTTTTTAATGTTTTTTATTTCTCTATTTTATTTTTATTACTTTTTTCGTTACTATTATTTTTATTTTATTGTTTTATTTTATTATTAATTCTTACTTTATTATTATTTTTTCTTATTATTATAATTTTTATTATTACTAATTTTTTTATTTTATGAATAACTTAAAAATTTAATAACGAGTTATTAATTCATGACATCGGGAAATTCATTGATAATTCATTGTAAGCTACAATGTATGTGCAAGGATAGAGACTGGGGGGGGCACTTGTATTGATGTGAAAAGATCTAAAAGTGTGTTCGTTCAACATGATTTTCATTTCACGAGTTAAGAAGGATTGGACTTAGCCAAATATTTGTCCAGACACCATAGTTCTTGAGCTTGTGGAGAAAGCCAACCCTGTTGAATGCCTTCAAGATATCTAAAGTCACAACACAAACCTCGTCATTCTTATCTAAAGCCTGATAGAGAAATTTTGTAATAACTGTTAATACATCAGTTGTAGACCTGGCAAAACCAAAGTCATGCTGCTTACCCAAAAGGCCGTGTGACGTGAGAGATGCTGTATGGCTGCACACAGAAGGATGCATCAACAAATCGATAAAAAAATCCTGAAATTTTCACTGTATAGTGTTTACTTTCTATAATTATTCACCACTGAATAATGTGCATTGACAAAAAAAGATTATGTTAAATTTGTGGTATACAACGTTTTTTCATCAGCAGACCATATACACAGACACAGACACAGACACACACACACACACATATATATATATATATATATATATATTAATGCAGGTTTCGTTGAATAATATAGACAAGTTTTGTCTATTAATTTTGTGTAGGATCCGTTCATACTTGTCTATATTATTCAATGAAACCTGCATTAATGAAAAAATGCTGCCAAAATACACACAATATATATATATATATATATATATATATATATATATATATATATATATATATATATATTGTAATAGTTGTTACAATGGTTTATAAATTCATAGTATCACTACACAAAAATTTTTGCGTTTCGAAGCTAGCCATGTGTCTAGGCTGCTTCATTCTTCAGGTGATCTTGTTGATATGAAAATTATCTGGTTGAAAAGAGCGTTTATTTGTGTTGGATTTTTTTTTAGGTGATAGTGGGGTTGGGCTGTAATTTGAATTCTGTTGACCTTTTTAACGTCTTACGGTTAAGTGTTTGTTGGGGTGGCTAAGTTCAGGATAGGTTTTCCTATTTATCTTGTCTGGTGGCGCTGTGGGTGTTGTTATTTCGTTTAGGGGTTGGTAGGTGTTGTTTTGTTTTCGAAACGCGAACATTTTTGTGTAGTGATACTATGAATTTATAAACCATTGTAACAACTATTACAATATAACGCTCTACGTTTGTATTGAGCACTCTTTATAAAAGTAAATGCATGAACAGCAGGTTAAAAAACCTACGAGTTCTACAACTTAGTTACAATATATATATATATATATATATATATATATATATATATATATATATACATGATAAAGAAAAAGGGTTGTTCCAACGAGAGAAATTGGTATAGAATAAAAAGTGTGAGAAGCCGTTCTATAAAATGTATATTTATTATTGTTGTTATTATGTTATGACATATTAAGTGTCCATAATGGTATATGTGACGCTACACGTGTTTCGAGTCTAAAATTGACTCTCTTCAGACGAATAAATTTGTGGCTTTTCGTGTCGAATTCACACGAAAAGCCACAAATTTATTCATCTGAAGAGAGTCAATTTTAGACTCGAAACACGTGTAGCGTCACAAATACCATTATGGACACTTAATATTTCATAACATGTATAATTACAAAAACAATAAATATACACTTTAAAGAAAACGTTCACGGCTTCTCACACTTTTTATTATATATATATATATATATATATATATATATATATATATATTCGCCAGTAAAAGAGGTGGTGGTTGAAGTAGCAGATGGTTGATCAAAAAAGTTCTCAATGCACAATCAAAACAAATGAACTGAATATGCAGAGCCAACAATATGTCGTAGAACGAAATACACACCACTTACTTGCTACCTAGGTTTCGATCACAGAGGTCTCCTCGGGCAAAGAAGGAGGCTGGTGTAGTTGAAACGTTGTTTTGTGATATATATATATATATATATATATATATATATATATATATATATATATATATAAGTTATCTCCACTCATTTTCGATAACTAACTTTTAAATTGAATTTTTAAAAATCAAAAAGTTTTCTTGAAATTTTTATTTTAGTTTTAATTGTAAGCTGAATGATTAAATCTACTATTTCCAGTAAGGAAAATACTCTGATGTATTTCAAATATAAATTATATTGACTGGAATATAAAATTTTTAATTTTTTTACAAATAATTACAATTTTTCGGCCATTTTTGAGCGATTGACAGATCTGTAAACAAAAGTTCATTTTCGGTTTTAAAAATCTTGTAAAAAATAAGATATACATCTGTGATATATTATTTTTGGAAAATTAACAAATTTAATGTTAAATTAATCTGATTTACACAATTATAACTTATTTATAGCATGAAATTAAAAATAAAACAGCGTTGACCTTTCTAAACTTTCCACTGTAATTGAATTGTGTTGACAGATGCGAGATAAAATAAGTGTATGGTGATCACAAGTAACATAATTGTACAATTTATTTCCGGTAAAGAGGAAGAAACCGTGAAACACATGACCTTTTAATGTACACATAGAAATTACCATACAAAAAAAATTCAAATACACACACAAAAAAAAATATATTTATAAATACGGTGGTTAGATGATTTGTATTAAACGTTTCAATTTTCGATTAGTAAATATAGTCTTCACTATATAACCTGCGAGCCTAACGTCTACAGATTTTGAAAATATTTTAAAAATATTTTTGAAACTTGATAAATTATCATAATTAAAAAGCAAAAATGAAAACAATTCTTTTAAAATTTCATTAAGAATCTAAATTGTATTATTCTTCAGACTATAATGTCTGATGTTTATATTAATTTTTAAAGTAAATAAAAGCTTATTTAATTAAATAATGTCATAATTTTATTGCATTTTTATTTATTTTACTATTCGGAGAAGATTTTTGGTAAAAGGGACTAAATGGTTTTAAAAGATAATAGATGATTTACATTTCCCAATGAGTCCTGTGTTTAACTAATAAAACCCATTTTGCATACAGAATTTAATTTCTTGACATTTCCTGAATTTACATGGAGGTGGGGTAACAGATGTAAAAAATATTATTTTTACCAATATTTTTTTAAAAATAATTTGATTCTTTTGCAAATAAGTCCTGAAAGTTTCATTAAAATCCGACAAAATCCGACAATTATTTCCAAATTAGTGTGTTTGTCACCAGAAAAAAGTGACTTATATAAGATTACGTTTTCCATTGTAAATTCTCGTAACGATTTTGCTCCCAGCTAACGAAAATAAAAACAAGATTTTAATGAAAAATTTCGAACGTGTTAGAAAGAATTAAAAACTTTTGAAAAAGAATTTTAAAATACTTCGAGCTTTTCTCTTAATAATAACATAAAAATTCTGATGGAAAAAGTTCGTTTTTATTAAGTTTCGAACCTTTTTTTATATACTATGCTGTTTTCAGCGATTTAGTGGAGGTACCTATATATATATATATATATATATAATTTGGAGAAGTTTGTCACTTAACAGAGCAGAGGTCAACACAATAAAAACAGAGGTCAACACAATAAAAAGCAATTAACCAAGCGTAGAATCACTCGCATAAAAATATATTAAATTGCACTAAGTTCCATACAAATAAGAAAAAATCAGGAAACAGCACCAAAAGAAACAAAATCCCTGAAGAGTGGAGACAACACAATAATGCCTTCACGAAACTCTGAAGCCAGCATAACTCTTCTCAGTTAAGTGGCAAACTTCCCCACATTAATGCTCTATCTCAATATCGAGTACTTTATGACAAAAACCTAATTGCTTAAAATGCCTTGGGTAGCGGCTCGGAACGAGAAATCGGGGAGCCCAGTTCGAATTCCAGCTGAATTCATTGCATTCACTTACGCGCAAATACCCTTGGGAAAGGTATTAATCAGTCTATTCCTTCCAGTTATGGGTTAAATAACAGGACAGATTGGGTTCTATAGCGTTGGTCGGCAACCAGTCTACGGCAGAAAGCAATGGCAACCTACTGCGGGATAATCTTCTGCCCAGTCAGTCATGTCTCTTTCGAGACATGATCGCACAAGCTGGCATCACGTATGGCACTTAACTGACTGACTAGTAAACCACTGAAAAAATAAACAGCAATATATATATATATATATATATATATATATATATATATATATATATAAGTGCATGTTTCATTAAATAATATAGACAACTTTTGTCTATTTTACGTAATTTTTTTCATCTTCTCTGATAAGCTTAACAGCATTTTCATTAAATTTGATGTAACATTCGCTTCCAGTGTCTTAAAATGCACGAGTTTGTTGTTGTTTGGAAATCTTCCATGTAAACAAAAACAGTTTGTCATTATTGTTTGTCCGTGTTTAAAATGTAATGTAATTTGACATCTTTGAAAATGGCTTATGTAAGCCGAAAGCTTAGATTGGATTATTAAAAAAATTATGTATCAATATTGTAATTTTCTTTCTTCATTTAATGATAAGGCTATTAAGCTTATCAGATATTATGAGAAAAATTTATATAAAATAGACAAAACTTGTCTATATTATTTAATGAAACATGCATTAATGAAAAAATGCTGCCTAAACACACACACACACACACAATATATATATATATATATATATATATATATATATATATATATATAGTAGATCCTGCCGTATGCCACACACTTCGTTAGCGACCACCTGCTATTAACGACCATTTTTCTATACACGGACAAATTGCCAATGATATTACAATCCCATCGGGTCCTGCTGCTTTATTTCTGTTCAGTTTGGTCATTACCGACTCTACTTCAGTTTTTTAATATTTCTGGTCCATCCGTATTGTTGTGTATTGTTGGTTGCTCTCTCTTTTCGTGGAAGAGACCAGCAATATACTCGTCCCATCTCTGAAGTATTTTCACTTTTTCTAGTATGAATGTACTGCCCTTTGCTTTTACACATCCTGTTGCTGAGCAGATCTTTTCTCCTGTTAGTTCCTTTATTTTTTTATTATGTATAGCCCCATTATTTCTCGTGCTCAGTCTCTTTACTTCGGCACATTTGTCGTTGAGCCATCTTTCTTTAGCCTTTCTGCATTGTCTCCTTATTTCCTTGTGTAGTTTCTTGTATTCTATTCCATATCTTGGCATTGATTTTGCATCAGGTTAAGATTCTTTTCGGTGATCCACTCATTTTTCTTCCGACGTGCTTTTTTTTTTTTTTTGATGATGTAGTTTGCCGATGTCACTAGGGCCACTCTTAGTGCGTCCCATTTCGTGCTTCCATTTCCAATTTGTCCATCGTATATCGTTTTCACGATTTCCGTATACATTTCATGCGAGTTCGGGTCATTCATGTGTCTATTTTACTGCAGTCTAAGGGCTGTGTTAGGTTACTTTAATCTCCTTGTTTTATCCTTAGTTCGCATACGACTGGCAGTGGTTACTTCTGCAATTAGCACCTGGGTAGGCCTTGCAGTGTTGGACTGCGATTCTGAATCTCTTGTTGATACTAACAATATCAATTTGGTTATTAATTTCTCCTCCTGGACTTCTCCATGTCCAAAGTCTTCTTTGTTGCTCTTGGAACAACGTATTAGTTATTATCTGGTCATTCGCTGAGCAACACTGGACCCATTTCTCACCACCGCCATTGCGGTGTCCTAGTCCGATATTGCCGAGTGTTTCGCCTTCTCTCCCTTGGCCGACTTTGGCGTTGAGATCACTGATGTCTTGTTATTTGCATTGTGCCTTGGCATAATCAAGCATGGAGTAGAAGGGCTCGATTTGTTCTGTACTTTGTGTTATCGGTGCATATACCATTATTACCGATATATTGAGAGGCTTCCTTTTCAGTTTAACTACTAGAAATCTTTCAGATATCTGGCAGTATCCCATAATGCATTTCATTGTGTCTTTATCCAGTACTAGCAGTATAGCCCGGCGTTGCTTGGATGTAATGAAAACTTTAAAACTAATCCATGGTCCTGGAGCTCAGACTCTTTGGACGTTGGTACGAAAGACTAAAAAGCAATAGTTGTTTCCAGTTAAAGCGAAACCGTAGACTGAAAGAAAAATGAATGGATGTAAGTCAAATTTTGATTTTCTGGTATCGATATCAAATAAGGTTTTTCGTCGTAAACTAAATTTTGAAGGCTAAATAAGTCTTCTGAGTAAATGTTATCATGGCTGAGACTAAGAACTACAATTATACCTATTTAGAGCCAAACCCGAAGCAAAAACTAAAATAAAAGGGCTGAAAAACTGATTTTGACATCGGGGTATCGATTTCCAATATCGGAGTCAAATAAGTCATCCAACGATAGAACTGCAACCGTGAAACTTCTGAATATCGTTTCTTATGTCTTTGTCTATGAGTGTATCAAATTTGATTAAAATCGGACCACTCCTTCTATAACCTGATTTTTTCGATTATCGATTTTCGATATTTATCGGGTGTACCTCGATACAAAACCTAGCTAAGAACACTCGCAGATGCTTATAGTACAGCTGTGCAAATTTTCAAGAAAATCGGTTCAGCCGTTTTGGAGTCTATAGGTAACGGACACACACACACACAGACACATACACACACACACACAGACAATGTTCTATTTATAAATAAGTTTAGATAATGCCGACTTCTTTTTCATTATTTTCACCTCCTGCGTATATAATTCTGTGGTTGTCACTGATGAAGTCTCCGTTGTTTAGCCATCTCGTTTCACATATGCCTAAAATGTTTCTGTTTAATCTACTCATCTCTTGCTTCACGCTTTCCAGCCGTCCACAGTTGTTCATGGGCCTGACATTCCACGTCTCAAGAGTTATTTTTTGTTTGTTGCGAACAGTGGCGGGGTAACGGTTCGGTGACGCCTGTCATTCCAGGCGAGGGATAAATTCTCGAAGAAATTTGTCTCCTTTATGCCGTTAATGCTAACAGTCGCGGAGTGACTGTAGCGTCTGTCGTTCCTTACCGAGCGAAGAGTTAGTGTCCTCAGGCTTAACCCCCTTCACGTGGGAGAAATAATGGAGTGATTTCCCATTGCCTTCTCCACAGTGTTTTATCAAGATACCACCTCTACTTAGCTGACCGTTGACTCCTAAAGAGTCCATCCGCCATTTGTAGGTTTACATTTTTGTCCTACTGAGTTGCTAACAGCCCGTGAGACAGACAGACAGACAGACAGACAGACAGACAGACAGACAAGAAAAAAGACCTTAACAGTTATGAATGGAGTGGGGATGAGAAATGTAAATATTAAGCACGTACTTAATATAAGTCTGAATTACCCAAAAAAGGTTTACAATTAAAATTTTCTTCGATTTTTCAAAAATATTTCAAAGACAATATGTAGGGGCCTCGGTCATGCTTGGTTAATTGGCCTTGTGTCAAACACGTCCGAAGTCCCCACAGTTTAAATTTCAGAAGGTTGAAGGTTGGTTGTTGAAATGTGAAAGGATAAAATATTTCGTTTGTACATTAAAGTAAAGATTTATTTACAGAATGACAAAAGTGTAAGAAAAATGTAAGTGAAATTTTGTTATCTATCTGAACACTATAATATATTTGCGAGAAGAAAAATGTTCATTGGGAAAATGTATGCCGTTTCGTAGTTAAAATTGTTCGTAGTAGTAATGTAAGTATTTGAAAATGTCCGCAGAAGTTTAGAGTTCATGGTTGTATAGTAGCGGAATGTGAAGTTTTTGTCCTTTCCTCTTTTTAGGAGGTCGCGACAGGTTGAGAGAAAGAGAAGGCAAAACTAATAAAGGAGTGGTACTTAATACGTGTCCATTTTGTTGTTCTGTTGTTCTCTTTAGCGGCGTGGTGTGAAAATGAAGGAAAGGACGGTGGAAGAAGAGGGCGAATGAAACTGTGGCGTGCCTTACATCCGGGTTGGCATGGAGTGAAAAAGAAGAAAATAAAGTTATCAGTGAGAGCGAATGAAATTGTGACATGCTCTGCATCCGGGTCGGCTTCTTGAATTTTCTTTCGTTACATTGCTACGAGGTCGTCAGCTAACCGCTCCCATGTCGACTGCCTTTTGACGTAGAGTGACGTGGTTTAAATAGTAAAATTTCTCATGATGCCGGCTCCAGCGGCCTTTTCACATCCAGGCGTGAAAATACGTCATTTGTGAATTTTCTGTTTTTAATCCAATCAGGATTCTGGATTTGCTTTTCGCACTGACTTGTGAATTTTTCTTAGTTGGGTTTTTTCAAAGTCGTTTGAATCCCTTTTTGCGGGTGTGCAATTTTACTTTGGTTTTTTCTTAAATGCTGTAGTCGTTTGAATTTGATTTTGCGGGTGTGAAATTTATTTTGTGTGTTTTTAGTTGGTTGATAGATTTTATAGGATTTGTATCCTATAAATGTTAATATACTTTTTCCCCTTCTGGCGACTCAGCAGTAACTAATCTTGAATTAAAAAGCGCCTATATATATATATATATATATATATATATATATATAGAGAGAGAGAGAGAGAGAGAGAGAGAAACAGACAGCAACAGGGCGGTGGGTGGAAATACTAGCCTATATAAAATTTTACATGAAAAACTCAATATTAAAATTTTAAATTCAACATTTATCCATTTCATCTAGAAACTATTGGGGTAAAAATCAGAAAGGTAAGTATTAAACAAGACAAAAAATTGGACATGTTTGAAACGAAAAATAAATTTAACTAGTCTAAACTAGCAAAAGACAAAAAAAAAAACACCGTCTGCAAAATCAAAGATTAATATTTCGTTGCCAGTAGACAAAAAAAAAACAAAAAAAAAACTTACAATTAAAATTTTCTTCGAATTTTCAAAAACATTTCAAAGACAATATTATAGCTTTTCTTACCCTTGTGGCAACTTAGCAGTAACTAATCTTGAAGTAAAAACGGACAAACACACACACACATACACACACACACACACACACACACACACACACACACACACACACACACACACACATATGCATATATATATATATAGAGAGAGAGAGAGAGAGAGAAAGAGAGAGCGTGTGTGTGTGTGAGAGAGACAGAGAGAAAAACAGACAGCAACAGTGATGTGGGTGGAAATACTTAGCCTATGCAAAATTTTACATGAAAAACTCAATATTAAAATTTTATATTCAACATTTTTTCATTTAAGTTAGAAACTATTTAAAAAAATTCTGAAAAGGAAAGAATAAACAAGACAAAAAAAATTAAACATGTTTGAAACGAAAAAAATTTAACTTGTCTAAAGTAGCAGAAGACAAAACCCCGTCTGCAAAACCAAAGATAAATATTTCGTCGGCAGTTTAACAAAAATAAGCTTACAATTAAAATTTCCTCCGATTTTTCAAAAACATTTCAAATACAATATTAATATTCCTTTTTAGTAGACACTCGGGAGAAATCCGACTCTGGAACCAACAGAGTCTGATGATAAGAAGGAAGAAGAGTATCAGCCTATTCGAGATGTGATTACTTACAGGGTTGCAAGTGGCCACCTTGAGGATCTGAAATTATTTGCTTTGGTTCATGAAAACCAAGAAATGATCGACTAAATAAATAAAGTGGCAACACCGATTGGAATTGAAGTGGTTACATCAAAAAAAAAAAAAAAAAGCATATAGATTGAAATAACTGACTTTTTTAAGACCACACTATTGTGAATAATTATCTCGTTGTAAATGTGTTTAGATATTTTAAAAATATTTTAAGATTAATTATGCTGAATAAATTTCTTCAAAGTTAAACAATCTTATGTTCGAATTTATTTATTACCAGTACATGGTAAGATTTTTGGAGTAGATAGACTAAACTATCGCCCGGTTCACACTCCACCCACATCTATTGAACAGGTGAAGAGGCTCATCCCTTGTTTCCTGTTTAGGATGCGGTTTCCGGTTTTCTTTTTTCTAATCTTCTCACTTTGTTTTTATTTTTTCTTTCAATTGGAGTACATAGACTAAACTATCGCCCGGTTCACACTCCACCCACACCTCTTGAACAGGTGAAGAGGCTTATCCCTTGTTTCCTGTTTAGGATGCGGTTTCCGGTTTTCTCTTTTCTAATCTTCTCTTACGTAGCCCCCTGAACATCAGTGGCGTTACCGCCTTGCTTGGGGTGATATGATTAAAAAAAAAATACAATCTGGTGAGTGGAATATACATTCCTGGTGTATATAGGTCATGAGTCTTTAGTGAGCAACCACCTGCCGTATGCGACCGGTTTTTGATGACAGTAGGGGTGGTTGCATACATATCCAGGTGAAGAGAACCAACAGTTTTAGAATTCCAAGTTCTGCGGCATTTACTTTTTTTTTTTAAAAAGTGCTCAATACAACAAATATTGTAGAGCATAATATAATTAAATTTGTTTTTTTTTATTTAAAATTAACATAGTTTACATTGCGAGATGAAAATTTCTGTTTCGAGATATTTACTTCGTCATCAGGCAATGTTAGCTGATTGTTGTGAAAATGAATTTCATTTGAAATTAAGAAACAGTATGTTCGTTATTTATGGATGTGGAAAGACAGAAAAATTATGTTCAATTTAACCAGAATGAAGATCAACTTTAAATTTGAAAATATAGGTTATATTTTGGGGGAATACAGGATTTCTTCTTTCAATCTTAACGGAAAGACTGTCAGTCAATCGAGCCACTGCGTAGACTGCATTTCCGTTGATGTTGTTGTGTTGCTTGGTTTTGTATAATTAGAAGATAACACAAACTTGAATTAATGTCGTTTATTTTTTTATATAAAACTTTAAAAGATTTTATATCAATTTAACAACCGTTAGTTTTTGTGTGTGGATGCAGGAGCAGACTAGCTGAATTCTCTTCACTCTGGGAGGATAGTAGTAAACGCGTCTATCCCTTCTAGACTCTAGTTGTCATCTGACAGCATCTTCCTCTTTTCAAATCTCTCCACCAAAACTACTGTCCTTCACTCCTACTTCTTCCTCCTACTCCTACCAAAAGAAACCGTTAACTTGTTTAACGGTTTTGCCGCCCAATTTTGAATTCTTGGCGCCAGTGTGTCTACCCTTTTCTATTTTTAGCACACTCGCCATTTTATAAACCATAACAATGTATCCATTATTGTTACAAGATTATTGTCTTAGTTTTTTTTTCTGTATACCAGCATTTTTAAAGCAAAAAAGAAAGGCTGTAGCCTGGTATTAAACTCACAACTGTTTGGGTCAAGTCACTTGAACTAACCAACGTTTATATCCACTGGGCCATAGTACTTAAGGACAGCCGTGGTGAACAAATAACTTACAGACTCCGGTTAGAGGGAGATAACTCATGACTACCAAAAGAGGCATCGCGCAAGTAATGAGAATAATATACCCCAGTGATTGTAATAAATGGTTCAGTTCAAAATTCCTAGCACATGAAGAAGGCTAGATCGTACAACGGCCGAAACATCGTACAAATGGCAACAAAGATGAGGACAATAGTCCGAATAATGTAAATAGTGTAAATACTACATCATCTCAGAAATATAGACAAAAATTTTAATATTTATTTCATTATTTTAAAACCAATTTAGTTATTATTATTAATACAAAACTTTGATATCTATTTAATTATTATATCATAATACAAAACACATTATTAGATATAAGTTAATGGATAGATTTTATGAAGAATCTTTTTAACCATATTCTAAGGTGAACATTTTGCAATGTTTACATATGACATTTATTTCATTACGTTCATTTAATAGATTTTTTTATTCTTAAGAAATTTAATAATATATAGTTTTTTCATATTGACACAAGGGACATGAGTTGTTTAAAGACTTACATAGACTAGCTTTTTAAAAGCATTTTCCATTTTAATGTTGAAGTTTTATTTGTTTCTTTTAGATACCAACAAAATTTCGATAGAAATGTTCTATTTCTGTACTTATTGTTATTAAATGAAGACGTGTGTTGATAAAATCGTTTTTTTTTTCAGCGAGTTTTTAGTACTACCCACGTAAATCTTTATATTACTAGAGTTTTCCATAGAAGAAATAGTACATTGATAAATGGATTCTGTAAGGCTCCCGTTTTCCAAAGCACACTACAATTTCTACAATTACATTTATTATTGTCCAAATTACTGATTTTATTTATTGGATAATTCTTATTTTCAATTAGGTTTAAATTTTTATTTGAAATATAATTTTTTTATACTTTTTCCAGATTATTTGTATAACTATAACTTAATTTTAGAGTATTTTTATTGAAAATCTTACTTAATGGATTATTATTCGGAAAATGTTTCCTAATCAAAGTGAGGAATTTTTTTCCTAATTTACTGCAAACCATTTTGTTGAAAGGGGCTGTATATCAAATAATATTTCTATTCCTATTTATTCTTCAGGGGTAGAACTTCTCTTTTACATATTTAGTATATGAGCTTTTATCTCCACTATTTTTAAGGCAGTGTTATAATCAATTACTATGCTTAGTTGAATTCCTTGCATTCACTTACGCGCAAATACCCTTGGGAAAGGTATTAATCCGTCTCTTCCCTCCAGTTATGGGTTAAATAATAGGACAGATTGGGTTCTATAGCCTTGGTCGGCAACCAGTCTACCGCAGAAAGCAATGGCAACCTACTGCGGGATAATCTTCTGCCCAGTCAGTCATGTCTCTTTCGAGACATGATCGCCCAAAGCGTGTATTGCGCATGGCACTTAACTAACTGACTGACTATGCTTATTAACCCTATAACACGGTCGTTGGGTACCTGATACCGACGCTCTTTGTTTCATTAATCACAACCGTATTCCAGGGTTAAATTTTTTTCCATTTACAGAATTTTTACTAATTCTATATTCTATGGATGAGAGTAAATGCTTAATAATGGATGAAGGATGGAAGAATTTGTATTTGGTTTTTTATATAGTTGCAATATATTCTGTTCTACATTTAAAGTCACTTCAGGGAAACATACTTTTTCATATTTGTGTTAATAGTCAAGTTAAAATTAAGGTTTTTTAAATTCACTAATTTTATCAATTTTAAAATTAGTGGAATTCTTATCGTTTCTTACATTCAAATGAAAATCCTTTTCGCAAAAAGGAGCTACCATTTCCTGATGACAAGGTAAAATCTCAAAAAACATAGAAATTTCTGTGTAGCAATGAAAACTATATTAATCTTCAATAAAAGCTAATTTATATATATATATATATATATATATATATATAGGAAAAACTTCTAAAAAGTTGTTTAAAAATGTATTTTTTTGACATTATATATATATATATATATATATATATATTTGATATTTCAGACCGGCCTCCTCGGCCTTTCATCAGAAACAAAAAAAACTGTCAAAAAAATACATTTTTAAACTTACAACTTTTTATTAGTTTTTCCTATACATATTAAGACAGTATACGTGGATCATCATTATGCTATATATATATATATAGCATAATGATGATCCACATATATATATATATATATATATATATATATAGCATAATGATGATCCACGTATACTGTCTTAATATTTATAGGAAAAACTAATAAAAAGTTGTAAGTTTAAAAATGTATTTTTTTGACAGTTTTTTTTTGTTTCTGATGAAAGGCCGAGGAGGCCGGTCTGAAATATCAAATATATATATATATATATATATATATATATATATAATGTCAAAAAAATACATTTTTAAACAACTTTTTAGAAGTTTTTCCTATATATATATATATATATATGTGTGTGTGTGTGTGTGTGTGTGTGTATAGGATGTTGAATTGTCTATATCTATAAACACACAATTTAAAAAATTGATCAACACTGTATAGTAATTATCTGTTTCATATTTCAATGTGATCTTCAGTATAAAGATCGCATTGTTAAACTTAGTATATGCATCAGTAACTGACATTTTCAGAGAGAAGATTATATATATATAGTCATCTGCAGACAGATCTGTTTCGCTATATCACAGCTCATCAGTACAGTTAGACATTCGACTGCTTTTACCCAGGATTGAATCCCGATTGAATTGGTGTCAGTAGGCGATTCTACCTCTGAGCAATGGACACTCGGTAGAAGGATGCAGACTTTTAGCGTCTGATATACCATGTAAACATACGCCAGTAGTTAGAATGTTCTAATTCGCTACTGAATGAACGATGTGATGTGATATATATACATAAAATTTTAAATCTGTGTATTTAGGCAGCAAATTTTCTTTGAAACATGTCAGATTAAATAAATTGCAAACATTGTGTCTGCTTATTTTTAATAAAATCCGTTCATACTCACGGATAATCTTTCGCATATTACAATCAAAAGATGTCAGAAATGAGCTGTAATGTTGACAGATGTTATTTTCATTCATTTCTTAAGGTACCCAAGTACTTTCAACCTATTTCCGAGATCATCTTCAAGGGTGTGAGTTATGGTAACAAATGTAACTGGAAAACTGTGTTGCTAAAAATTACTGTAGATCTTTTCCTGCTTCAAATATGAAAGTTATCCAATTTTTTTTATGTTGTAATGTCATGGTCATGCACATGTTAAAGCATGAAAAATCTGTTCTTTTTACAAACATTTTAGAACATTACTACAGCATTCATAGCTGATTCTATTAATTATATATATATATATATATTTTAATTCAGATACTTCAATCCAAGGGAAAAAAGCAGGAAGGTAAATTCCAAAAAACCCGATCCTAATTAATATTAAAAATTTATTTTAATATTAAAAAATGATACAGGAAGAGAGCTCCATGTAATAAAATATTACAGAGCAAATATATATTAAGAAAGGATTAATTCAAAGATGTTGAATGGCCATTTCGATATGAAGATCCCCACGGGGGACGACACATCACCTCAGCAACAGAAAAAACCTTTCAGAAACTGGAGAAAAATTAGTCTACTTTTCCTTTTTAAATAGATTGCAAAGAAATTAAAAAATAAATAATAAAATAAAATAAAATAAAAATAAAAATAAAGGGAAAGAAAAAGAAAAAGAAAACGAAAAAGAAAAAGATAGAATAAAATCAAATAAATAAGAAAAGAAAAAAAATTGACATCGTCTGGGTTCGCAAAAAGAAGGGAGAATGTAACTAAAAATTAACAGACAGCCGTGTAAAAGGAAAAGTAGACTAATTTTTCTCCAGTTTCTGAAAGGTTTTTTCTGTTGCTGAGGTGATGTGTCGTCCCCCGTGGGGATCTTCATATCGAAATGGCCATTCAACATCTTTGAATTAATCCTTTTTTAATATATATATATATATATATATATATATATATAAAAACAAAAATTTCGATATTTAAATTCGTTGGATAGCCATTTCTACGAGGAAACCCTCGTTTCTTCAGCAATGGCGAAACGAAAATTTTTTTTACTCAAATTCAAATGTGTTAGTAGATTTTATACCGGTAAAAGTGAAAAAAAAAAAAAAAATTATCCATACACAGGAAAATAAAATGGGCTGGGATTAACAATTTGATCTGATCTTCCATTTGGATTTAAAATATAAAAATTATATATATAGTCATCTGCAGACAGATCTGTTTCACTGTATCACAGCTCATCAGTATGTTTAGACTTTGATTGCTTTTTAACCCAGGATTAAAACCCGACCGAATTGGTGCTATTATACATGCCCAATTGCTGAGAGTGTTTTAATTAATTGCTGAATAAACGATGTGTATATGCTAAAGTAGCTACTGTTTATCAAAGTCTACAATTCTTCCAGGGTGCTCAATCAGGGTGTGAGAACGTAATTAGTCATCCACAGATATACAGGGTGTCCATAAAGTTCAGGTGCACTTTAAAAAATTTATCACTTTATTTGTATTTGAAATTTTTTAAAGTGCATACGAACTTTATGGACACCTGTATATATGTCAGTCAGTCAGTCAGTCAGTTAAGTGCCATACGTGAAACATGATTGGGCAATCATGTCTCGAAAGAGACATGACTGACTGGGCAGAAGATTATCCCGATTTCTCATTCCGAGATGATATCCACTGCACCACAACGCACATCCTGCACACGTGTATAAGTGTACATGTATGAAAAAAATAAACGTCAGTTGCGATTGAATCAAATTTTTATTTCTCATAATTTTACAAAAATGTATTAAAAAATAGGATCAAATCTGAACACAACATGAATCAAAACCTGTTGAAAACATTAAAAAATATCATTGCTGCAAGCATTTAATAAAAATCAAAATATATTTGTAAATAGAAAAAATTCTGTTAAATGAGTTTCGAAATCAGCCTTGTCTCTATCATTTCACTTTCCAAGGCTTTTCTATGGCAAAAAATGAGTCTTTTTATTGTCTTAAGTTTTTTTCACTGCAGTTTTCGCATCACTGATGTAATCATCTACAAGTTTCTCAAGTAAATTCAGTGGCATAGCAGCTGCATTCAACACAACATTATGGAATTCTCGAGCATCAAAATCAGCTCCTGAAACAGAAACAAAGATTTTAAAAGAAATAATCAGCAATTAATTTTGCATCTAGACACAAATAGACAGATCATTCTTATATTAATCTAAATGGTGTTTTAATTCTTTTCATACATAGAATAACCACATTCTGTCAGTAAAATTTTCCTTCCATAATTCTTGATAATTTTTCATTTTCAGTGCATTTCCATAGTAAATTATTTGTAATTCTTTCTTATAGCAAAATCATTAGCAATTCATTTACCTCATGCATCTGAAGTTATAGGAAGATGGTTAATGTTTTTATTAATTCGGCCTTGTGTCATACATAACCAAACTCCCTACAACTTATAAGTTTTATGCAGAATTATCATCATTATTTGTAGGTCGGTTGTTGGATTATGTGGAATAATAAAAGATACATTTTTCATGTTAAAATTGAAATTTATTAAAAGGAAAGAATAACAAGAATTGGTAGAAATTAATGTTCAATTAGAAAGTTAAGGGTATCAAGAGTTGTAGAAAATGTTCTCATCGTAATCTGTTGGAAAGAGTTTGTTTGATAGGAATGTCTTTGAATGGAGAAGAAGAACTAAAATGAATCAACACACAAGAAAGAAGGAAAAAAGAGGACGAATGTCCATGTCCCAGTTGACTTCTCTGGGAGCCTTTTATAGCAATTTAGATTTTGGGCACTAGATTGTGAAGTCCTTTTTGGTCTTGCAAATCCCTCTCATTGGTCAGACAACCAATTTAACATCTACTTGCATTTGGGGAAAACCTTTTGGAAAAACCAGGATTTCGCAAGTCATTGCGAATCTTTGTAAAAGTGAAGAAGTTTGATTTTAATTCTTAATTTCTTATCCACCACACATCCAGTAGCCTTATTCTGTCGATAATGCTTGCGTTCATTTTTTACCACAAAGCATCAGTCAACTCATTTTCAACACAGAGATTAAGGGTTGAAATGTGATAAAATAACTTCTTTTTTTTTTTTCAAATACAGCAAAATTCAGTTCTGACTAATGAAACCATCTTTTGTTCTTTGCCGATCCCGGTTAAGTTTAGGTTTGTCCATACAGTAGAGTTTATTTTTATTTTTTTTTTTTTTAATCATTTCACCCCGAGCAAGGCAGAAACGCCACTGATGTGCAGGGGGTTACATAAATGTAGAAAGATTAATTAGAAAAGAGTGAGGAGTACAAGCTAGTTAGAAAAGAACAATAGAAAGCTGAGAAAGCAGGTGCAATGACAGATACATGGGCGGAGGGAAAGTGAAGATTATACAGGGGAGGGGAGAGAGCTAGAGTCCAGTGGTTAGTAGGTGAGTATTAACTTTGCTTTTAAATTTCTGGAGGTCGTAGCCGTCAGGAAAGCAAGAATACGGGAGTGAGTTCCACAGGCGGGAAGTGCGAGAGAGGAAGCTGCAGGAGTAGAATTGTCGTCTGCGCTTGGCTAACCTGACTGTGAATGGGTGGGACCCAGTTGCCAGTCTGGTTGCATGGGTAAACACCTGTTGAGGAGGCATCAGTGACTTAAGCTCATCCGAGCAGAAGCCATGAAAGTATTTATAGAAGAGACAAAGGGAGGCCACATTTCGACGATGGGAAAGTGGCTGCAGTCGAGTCGCCAGATCAGTACCTATCACATTACAGACTCTCCTTTGGAGCTTGTCAAGAACACTGAGGAGAACGGCAGGGGAACCTGACCTAAATGGCAGCAGTACTCCATGCACGGACGGATGGTTGACTTGTATATATGCAGAATGGATTCAGGTGGAAAAAACATCCTGGATCGACATAGTGACCCAATCTTCTTAGCAGTAGATTTTGCTATGGATTCAATAATGTACTTTTTCTGTACCTAATTATTTATGTAGCCGGGTAATAAAAGAAGTTGGATGGAAACGTAATGAGTATTTACGGTAGTTCAAGGCCATTCACTTTTGCACATTTGTTTCAACAGGAATAAGAATGAAAATTGTTTCTTCATTTCAATGCTAACTTAGCATCTTGGCTTCAGTCACTTTCTCACCAACAAGACGTAACTTCCCTCTGTCTTTACTAGAAATATTTTCACATTGTGGTGCTTTGGATATCAGCTCGGAACGAGAAATCGGGGAGCCGAGTTCGAATTCCAGTTGAATTCATTCCATTCACTTACGCGCAAATACCCTTGGGAAAGTTATTAATCCGTCTCTTCCTTCCAGTTATTGGTTAAATAACAGGACAGATGAAGTTATATAGCTTTGGTCGGCAACCAGTCTACCGCAGAAAGCAATGGCAACCTACTGCGGGATAATCTTCTGCCCAGTCAGTCATGTTTCTGTCGAGACATGATCGCCCAAGCGTGTATCACGTATGGCACTTAACTGACTGACTAGACTCGCATCTAGGTCTCACCCTTTTTTTGTTGAAATAATCAAATATAAACACTAGTTCAACTTGAACAGTTTCTATTCTTGCACTTTCCCCGGATGTTAAAATTTTCTTCTGTTTACTTGCTGTCTTGACAGCTGTGATTTCCAAAAATTTAAATTCAACATCAATTACATTTTCTATTTTCTTGAATCCCGTTCATTTTTTATCTCTACTTTAGTTTCCTCTCACTGTAGCCCTCTGCACACGTGGGGTAGGCCTGCCTTGTTTGGGGTGAAATGATTGAAAAAAAAAAAATAAAATAAAGTGTGGATTTGTGAGAAAGATATTTTTCAGTAATTTTTATACCATGGGAGAATTTGGTAGCATTGAAGTAAAAACAAGTCACATTTAAATGAGTGCATTTGTTACCTCATCTGCAAGTCATCTCACTTTAGCAAATCATTCTCAGTTGAGTTTAGGCCATCAATGTTGATGCTTCTGTAACTTGTCTTTTTTACAGGTAGAGGCGTTGACTCTACGCAAATCCCTTTAGTATTTGTCTATATTTCTGAGATGAGGTAGTATTTACACTTTTCACATTATTCGAACTATTGCCCTCATCTTTGTTGCCATATGTACGACATTTAAGAATAGATCATTCTATTTGTCTATATTTCTGAGATGAGGTAGTATTTACACTATTTACATTATTCGGACTATTGTCCTCATCTTTGTTGGCATGTGTATGATGTTTTGGCTATTGTATGCTTCAAAAAAACAAAAAACAAAAAATAGGGCAGTAGAAAATTTTCTTTTTTATTTATTAACATCATAATAATTACAACATAATTGCTTACCAAGTTCAGTTTGAGCTTTTCTCCGAAATTCCCAGAGTTTGATTTCACCATATTTATAACCAAGTGCCTAAAAAAAAAAAAAAAAAAAAAAAAAGGAAAAAGGTTGTTGTAAAAAATTTTATCATTATCATTATTTTCATTTAGCCCAATATCCTTATTTTTGCTATGGTGAAACACACCTATTCCTCAGATAATGGACTCTTCCTCATAATAAGAGTTAAAAGGAAGTTAACTCGAGAAGTTTTTGGGAAGTTCATAAAAGTTTTTAGAAGTTCTAAAGAGTTCTTTAGAGTTCTATTGGAGTTCAGTAGAACTACTAGGCAGTTGATATTAGTCAGCTGTTAGCCGACATTGGTCAAAGCATTGCAATAACAACAATAAAAGGTAAGAACATTTGTCCAACTGAAAATAATAGATTTGTTGAGCTGTTACTTGGAAGAAAAGATATTTTTAAAATTCATGTATTTTATGAGTCAGTCATTTCCCTAGAAACAAAGAAGAAAGTACTGGATTACTACATGATGTCAGTTCTTCAATATGCCAGTGAATTCTGGACAATATCATCAAAAATGAAGGAAAAACTTGAAGCAACTGAAATGTGGTTTCTTCAGAATGATGCTTCGATTATCATGGATCGAGCATGTGAGCAATGATGAAGTTTTCGAAATGATGGAAACGAAAAGGAAATTAATACTGAGCATCTGGAAGAGACAGCTGAAGTTCCTGGGACATGCAATGAGGAAAGAGGGCTTGGAAATGATTGTGGGAAAAAGAGACAGGATAACATATTTGAAGGACCTAATCAGGTGAATGATGAAACGAGGGTTGCATAATGTAACAGGAGAAGGCGTGCTCAGAGACACCAGAGATAGGGATACGTGGAAAGCCATGATTGCCTACGTCCTGAAAGGACAGGGCACATAGAAGAAGTCGTCAAATCTCAATATAATGGATTTCATCTTTAATTTAAATGCAATGTCAATCATTATCTTCCGTCTTCTCAAGTTCTGTTCTTTTATTGTTCTCTCTTAATACTTTGTTATTGCATATTCTTTCACACTTAGTGACCTTTTGCACATCTTAGCTTTTTTGCCTCCCCTGTGATGAAATGATTAAAAAAAAAATCTTGTTAAATAGCAAAAGCTTACCAATCAATAACAGTCTGAATGGCTTCTGCTGATGCTTTTATGCTTAAAGTTGTTGAGATCAATGGCAACAGAATTGTTTAAAAGATTTTTATATCTCAGTGAAGGCCGTTTAAATTTGACCAAAGAAAAAAAGAAACCATTTTTAGAAATGCTTAAAGCCAGAAGAGTTGAAAAAAGTTTGACGGAAAAAAATGAATACATTGAATTGTTATTAAATATTAATGGTATTCACTCTAATTGATGATCTGGGGAATAAAAACATCTCAATGATGAATTTTAAGTAACAAAAGGTTGATTTAAGAATACAAAATTTCAAGGTAACGATGGAAAGCAATAAACTTAAATTCTAAGGCAAGGGAAGTAACTCTTGACTCAGCAAAAAAATAGAATTAAAGTAAAATAACTTGAAACTGAATATTTAATTTTATTATTTAAAAATATACAAAAGAACATGAATATTGTTCATAACTTTGATTTCCGAGATGAAGAATTCTAAACATATCTTGCTTTATTCAAACTCTAAGATTTATCTTTGATTCTTGTATAATATATACAAAAAAATAAATTATATATAATAACTATAAGAATGATTTGGTGCCAAATAAAATCTATCAACCACAATATTTCTGGAAGAAAACCTTTTAATTCAAGACATTTTTGGAATTATAGTGTTCAATACAAATAATAATAAATAAAATTAAATGTTCACTTAATGTATACTTTATTTCACATACTAACTTTACTGTCTCATAAACGCAAACATTCACACAAGACTCTTTTTTCTTACCCGTACTTTACTTATTCTATTCATCTTGTCTGATTTTGATCCATATATTCAACTCATATCCCTCCTGTCACTCATGGAGAGAGAGAGAGAGAGAGAGAGAGACAACAGTGAGGCAGCGTCAGCTCAGTCCATTGGAAAGACAATAGCAAGGGAGTATAGACTCAGTTGATTCTCTTTACTACCGGTTATAAAAGCTGTAAAATATGTCTGGAGGGAAAAAATAGCTATAATCACCTTTCCAGACCAAAACACAAAGTACTAAATACTCAATAAAACCTCATCTCAAAATACAAACGAGAAAACAAATATGTACCAAGTTACTTAAAAGATCAAAATTTAAAACAAATACCTTGTAAAACACCACTATGTAAATGAAAATATATGCAGATAATATAACATTTTAGACAAAAACTGGTACTTTAAACTTAACAAGTATAGTGTTATGGTGAAACACACCTATTCCTCAGATAATGGACTCTCCCGCCGATATTAATAAGAGTTACACAGGAAGTTAACTCGAGAAGTTTTTGGGAAGTTCTAGAGAGTTCTTTAGAGTTCCATTGGAATTCAGTAGAACTACTAGGCAGTTGATATTAGTCGGCAGTTAGCCGAATACTAAGGAGTCAGCTTTCAGTGGAAGATTACCAAATTCCTAACATTTTGGGTGCGTTAAGTTGATTAGCAACCGACATAGCACAATTATAACCTTCAGTGCGAAAACTACTCCACAACATATAGTTAACCAGCCTCAAGAAAAATAAATAAAATAAACAAAATGTCTAAATAAATAACAAACAAATTTCACAAATCAACACTTTAATTCACTAGCAATTGTCCCTTAATGGATTAAAGTGTTGTTTTGTGAAATTTGGTGAAATAGATGGTTGTGAGTTCAATCCCTGGGTCAGGCAGTATGTACTTGCACTTGGTGGAAATAAGTAAGAACTAACTGAACATACTAAATAAAAATAAGAACTAGACAAGAGATTCAAAGACAGAATTAATGGAATGAGAACAGTTTTCTTCTCGTAGATTAAAAAGATTCTGTTCAGAATTCCCTGTAGATTACCCGATTGATATACCCCAGAGGAAGGCTAGAGGGTGCAACAACCGAAACATTGTGATAATAACAAAGACGACAATTATCCAAATAAATAGTGTAAACAATGATAACTCCTCATCTCAGAAATTCAAACAGAAAATATTTTCTGTTAAGTGATTTTGAAAAGTAGTCAAAAAAAAAAAGAAGAAAAATCTTAAAACTACCTTTAGTAACGATAATAATAATAACTATTTCATAGCAATGATAATAATTAATAATACCTCTTCCATAGTGTTGTGACATAGCTCAAATATACGTGACATATGGTTCAAAACATCTAAAGGACTAATATTGAGTAGCCACAGTGGAGTCGGCAGCTGACGGCTAGTACGGTCATTGTCTACTCTGCTCACTAGTTGTTGCCACACAGACATATACTACTGTATGTACCGAGAATAAACACATTACTTATATCTGTGCATTGTCATTCCTCCACAATACAACACATAGCAATAATAATACTTCTTCCATAGCAATAATAAAAATACCTATTCCATAGCAATCATGTAGAACAGTTTGAAAATGAAATAAGCGTGTTTACTATAGAGAAGGCTTTAGAAAATAAAGTCTATACTACAGTCTATGACTTATGAAACTGAAATATTTTGATTTTGATAAAAGCATATAACACAGACATATTCAAAACAAGAGGAGAAAAGAGAGAGAGAGAGAGAAAGAGAGAGAGAGAGAGGCTTAAACTTAATGGAAAAGAAAGACAAAAAAAATGGGAAAAATACTGGTAGTCACTCTTTCCTCTTCTAAATTTGATCGATGAATAAAATAATAAATTTAGTATTTTCATTTTATTTGCAACCTGCAGGGTATAAAGAGTTGACGTTTGTTGAGTGCATAAATAAAATATGTCATTGGTCTTACCTGTCCTGGCCAGGTGATATAACGATTAATTTCGTTTCTGATAAACCAAGGATCCATTGGACAATTTTCACACATGTAGGTAAAGGCATCTTCAGTTGACCATCTGTAACAAACAGTTGTATAGATATGTCTTAATATTCAACAATACTCACTAAACTCTCTCACACACACTCACACACATAATATCTTCTAAAGGTAACCGACACACAGGGATCTTTAATTGTATTATTTTTGTTTCACCCCAAGCAAGCAATACTGCCATTGGTGCACAGGGGGGTACAGTGAAAAGAGAGGGAAGAGAGAGACAAAAAAAAAAAAAAAAAAAAAAAAGGAAGAACAAATGAGGTAAGGAGAATGTCAAAGAAAGGATAAGAGAAAGATTGGAGTCAAGGAGATAGAAGAAGGCAATTGACTTGCACTGAAACTTTTGGAGATTGTAGCTATCAAGGAAACAAGTATACACAGACAGATGGTAGATTTAAAAATGTGCAAGATGGATTCTGGCAAGAAAAACTTCCTGGACTCGGCATTTACATTCTGATTAATATCCTTATCGCTGTCATTGTTATCAGAATGTTTCATCCACTGTGGCCACCAGCCTTCTTCAGGGAATTTAGAACGAACCCACTATTTAACCTAATACTGAACAAATAACTACTTAAAGAGATGAGTCAAAGGGAGATAATTACATGACATCTGGAAGTGGCATCGCACATGGAATGAGAATGATATACTCCACTGATCAAAATAAATGGTTTGATTAAAAATTCCTAGCATTTAAAGAAGGCCAAAAGGTACAACAGCTGAAATGTTGTGAACATGACAATAGAAATGAAGACAACAGATATTCACATGTGATCATCCATCAAGCTGACAAAGCTCAATGTCACTTAATTTCATTGATTACGCGAGAAGCAGCATTTCAATGTAAATAATGTAAATACTACCTCATCTCAGAAGTATAGACAAATAAATACAGCAGAGTCTTTCCCAAGCATATTTGTGCATACATGAATATAATGAACCCAAACGGAAATGGAGCTCTTTGATTTTCAATTCCAAGTGGTCGGGTGCCCCTGCTATTCTCCTCGGGGTTCTTGACAAAATACAACGGAGAGTCTGTAATGTGATCGATACCGACTTGGCAGACAGGCTGCAGTCACTCTCTCACCGGCGCGACATGGCTTCCCTGTGCCTCTTCTATAAATACTTTCACGGCTTCTGCTCCGATGAACTTAGATCACTGGTGCCTCCTAGGTACAAATTTGCATGAGATACTAGATTAACAACTAGGTCCCACACTTTTACAGTGAAACCGATAAAATGTAACTGCAATTTCTACTCCAACAGCTTCTTATCTCGCACTTCCCGCCTGTGGAATTCCCTTCCACATGATTATCCATACACTACCCACACATCCAATATGTGGTATTTCAAAGCAGTCACCCATCTAGGCATTGTCCAGGCTCAACATTGCTTAACTTTGGTGATCACGCAGGGGATCAATGTTTCTAAATTCTAGATTTATGACTGTCCCTGGTAAGGGTGAGTGCAATCCCTGCACTGGATATTACAAACTTGAACCCAGTAGAAACATTGATTTTTTACAGCTTATCAACCTTTTGCAGCTTATTTAAAGCCAGAAAATATTTTTTATTGATTAGCCCATAGCTGACGGGGAGCAAAGAAGTGGATTCATACTTTCTCTTGGGTACATTAATGAATAATGAATCTAACTGGAATTGAAAGTCAGTTATGGGATTTTCATTTCCAACCCATTGTCCATTACACCATCTGCACATCCAACCTTATGACACCTGATATTCCTATGTGATCCTCCATCAAATTGACCAAGCTCAATGTCACTTAATTTCACTGATTATGTGAGAACCAGTGTTTCAACATGATATGGTTGTAAGCCTCTGCGTGGAAATAGGGCGAGTAATAACCGAGCAGTACTAAATAATAACAACTTGAGATATCCCTAGACAAGAACAGCAGAAATAAAGCATTAAAGTTGAAATTTTCTGAAGGTTACCTGGATCAACAGACTCCTGAAGAAGACCAGAAAGCAAAATGCATGAAATGTTGTGATAATAAAGATTAGGAAAATAGTCCACATAAACATATATAAATAATGATAACTTTACATTTAAGAAATTTAAAACAGGGAAGAGTTGGTTGTTTTTTGCTTAGTGGTGTATCAACTTCTATGGGTTAGTTAATACTGAAATTTAAATATTTTTGTACACAATTTTGTTTTTGAGATAATAATGGCTTTAGTCATCCAAATCTTGCTAATTATGGGGTGAGAAGAGGTGGATTTATACGTTTCCCAAAGATATTTGCATGTACGTGAATATAATGAACCCAACTAAAATTGGAACTTTGCTCTCCAATTAACAATTCCAAGCTTTTATCCATTACACCACCTGCACATCCAAGATTACAAAAATTGGTATTCCCAAGTGGTCACCCATCTAAGTATTGACCAGGTTCGATACTGCTTAACTTTGGTGATTGTACAGGAACCAATGTTTCAACTTGAAATGGCCATAAGCCAGAGGAGAAGAGGAGGAAGTAAGAAGTGATTATTATGAGGATATGTAGGATAGATATCAGTTAACCCAGGATTTGAAGAGACTAAGATTATAGTGGTCAGGAAAGCATCTACTTGGGAGTTTGTTCCACAAAATAACAATTCTAAGGAAAAAGTTGTCTGAGTGGAACTTACTCTTTACCAAAGGAACACAAAGGAAATAGGAGGATGATTTGTCACCATGAGAATGGCATAGTGGGATGTAGCTGTGAAGGTTTGAACTGGTGAAACTTTTGTTAACAAATTAGTATGTGGTACAAAGAAAATAAATTGAAAAGACAAGTTTATTAATTAACTTACCCAAAGGCATGGATGCCAGTGTCGATCACCAAACGACATGCACGATGGATTTCAAAATTATATCTTCCCAATCTATGAATAATATATAAACAAAATAAACGTTTATACACTTAGCAATAATGAAAAACATTGACAAATTATATTCTTTATCTTCAAACTTTTTCAGTGTGCCACAGCATTATCTTCAACATCAAAATCATAATTTTTGAAGAGACTAAACCAATCTATGCTCGCTGTTGTTTCTGACAAAGCATGGTTGTTGTAAGTTTTAACAAGAATTCTGTGTGCTTCAGCAGCAGATTTTTTTTTTGAATAAAGTAGTGCAGTAAAATTCCTCACAAATACACTTTCTTTGGTACGAAATCCAACATGTTTAAGGCTATGAAAAACAAAGTTGGTTACACTTTGGCAAAATGACACACACTGAATTTCAAGCTTGCTTATAGTATTTCCTTATTGACGTGTTACTATCTAAAACTACGCGCACACATTTCTGAGAATGATATCTGTTGGAAAACAGCAAGAACTTATTCAAGGTCCTAATAATTTAATTGGCAAATATTTCAAGAACTAAAGTTTACAAAAAAATCATTAATTAATACAGAATTTTCTTTTTAGCTTTTGCACATAATGACTCATCATGCTTTTATAGAGGAAGCGAACAAATATGTATTGTATATTATGTCTGATTTGGACAAGCAATGAGGAACACGTCTATATAAAAATATAATCTTATATTTTTATTCTTCGTCAGTGATGCTTGTGTGAAGCAGGAGGGCAGCCAGAGAGAGTGGCACACACGAGGAGCTGTCGGGGGTCAGAAGCCAGTGGGAGTTTTCTCTCTCTTCAGCCAAAAATTCTAGACTTTATATAGTCTTAAAACTCCCAGGCATCTTTGCTTTTTCAGGTTGTCACTTTGTTGATGTCATCCATGGCCAGATGTATCTGTTAATCACCTTTGTCTCTGGTTGACTTATCAATGGCCGGATGTATCTGTCAACCACTCTTGATCTTTGTTGACCTTGCCCACATCTGGATGTAGCTTGCCGATCAAGGTAATATATTACAAATATATGCTGAGAATACCACGGACCAAACATGTGCGCAAAATGGAAAGTAAAACAAATAAAAAAGACTCTTATAGTTAACATGAAAAAGAGACAGTTGAAATTTCTAGGGTACATGAAGAAGAAAGAAGGCTTGGAAAATGTGATACTCGCAAGACAGATTAAAGGCAACAGAGGCAAAGGAAAGCAACATGTATCTTACCTAGCGAGCTTGAGTAAATGGATGGCAGAATATGGTTTTGGAGAGACAAAATTTGTTAAGAACCACAAAGGACAGAAAATTAAAACACTAGGATTCTAAATATTGACTTTTCAAGTCATGGAGGACTTCCTCAATTGGTAGACTGACATAATGCATTTCTCCTCCTGTGCAGACTTGTGTTAAATAATGTAAATGTTTAGTAAACAATTATCAAATTTTTTGATTTTGACTGAAACTCACCTAATACAAGGCTCAAGATGTACTCAAGGTAGAGGGTCAACTGGAATTTGAACTCGGCTCCCCGGTTTCTTGTTCCGAGCCGATATCCACTGTACCACAAATTGAAGGATCTACTTATTAATAAAGATTTTATAATAGAGAAAACTCTTAGTGATTCTATAGCTGGAAAGTTTGTATAGTAACCCTTTGTACAACATCTTGTCAAAGGCCTTTGAAATAAGTGTGTTGTCAAGGGCCTCACTAATTCTAATAGTAGTTATATTTGCAATTTTTCAACATTATCACTGTTCAGCTGGAGTGCATGATAGAGTACTAGCCTATGGTGTGGGAGATTGTGGGTTCGATCCCTATACCAAAGAATTTAAAAATGGTACTTGACACCTTTTGCTTAGCACTCAGCAACAAAGAGAAAGATCAAGGGTAAGTGGAAAAATCCAGGAGTAGGAGTCATGCCCACCCCTACTGCAAGTTAGCAGTGAAAGAAGAGGGAACATTTGGGTTGCCCTTGACCTTGTGGTCGACCAACTTACTTATCTCTGTCCTATAATAGTTACTACATTCTATGAAATGCATGATAAAATATAGTTTTATTGAATGTCATATTTATCCAAGGTTAAATCATGTATAAATTTAAGAGTGGACACAGATAAACACTGGTTGGTGAAAATCTGTTTCCTGTTTGAGCTCAGTCAAATATTTATATATACTAGTTACTTGGGCATTATGGGTAACAAGGCCAGTTGCTTCTGGTTTGCTTTATTCTAAGAGCCTATTGAATAGACTGGATTGGCCATTTTAAATTATTCTAAGAGCCTATTGAATAGACTGGAATGGCCATTTTAAATTATTCTAAGAGCCTATTGAATAGACTGGAATGGCCATTTTAAATTATTCTAAGAGCCTATTGAATAGACTGGAATGGCCATTTTAAATTATTCTTATAGCTATTGAATAGAAATAATTTTACAACTAATGTACATTTGCGGATGTGCGTTGTGGTGCATTGGATATCAGCTCAGAACGAGAAATCGGGGAGCTGAGTTCGAATTCCGGCCAAATTCATTGCATTCACTTATGCGCAAATACCCTTGGGAAAGGTATTAATCCGTCTATTCCTTTCAGTTATGGGTTAAATAACAAGACAGATTGGGTTCTATAGCCTTGTTCGGCAACCAGTCTACCGCAGAAAGCAATGGCAACCTACTGCGGGATAATCTTCTGCCCAGTCAGTCATGTCTCTTTCAAGACATGATTGCCCAAGCGTGTATCACGTATGGCACTTAACTGACTGACTGACATTTGTTTACATTAGGATACAAACCAAAGAAGAGAGGGATTTTCTAAGAAATCAGAAACTTATGTATTTACAGCTTAATTCAACTTTGTTAAACCATGAAATTTTCCGTGGTTAAGTGGTAATAACATACGTCAGATCTATTGATGCCTTCTCTAGGGTATATGGGAGTCGCAGGTTTGAACACTGCTAGATATTTTTTTTTTTTACAATATTTCTCGAATATTCAGACCAGTGGATATTTAAAATGTACAGTTTAATTATAGAAAAACAGACTATTCTCTCAAATACAAGTATTCATTAAAAAGAATGTTCAAACAAATAAATATGTTTGTTAGTACCATTTGGTAACTTTTCATAAGCTTTTGTAAAATATATATCTCGTTTATTTTTTCTCTTCCCTTTCTATTTCTTTTGTAGTTTTTCTTTTCCTCTTTTTTTCTTTTCATGATTTTTCATCTTATTTTCTGATTTTTTCTTTCCTCTTTCTTACTTTTTTAATATTTTTTTACCTTGTAGAGAAAAATTTTTTTCCAAAAATAAAGGGAAGTGTTGTTTTCATAAAATAAAAAATTTTAAAATAAAAAACGTTTATTACCATCATTGTTAACTACCTGAAAAGACATTGTTCTTTCAATGTCAAAACATATGTACAATTTTGTAGTAGTTTGTAGTTTTCCACATGTTCTAACGTAATAATTAATAATATATATTACACACACATACACACAGAGAAAATATAGTAAAAATCTAAGCTAAAATCTTAAAATATAAAACAAACAGAGAGCCCAATGCTAAAGTCAACAGAGCTTAAATATATTATAATATTAATATAATTAATTCACTAATTATAAAAATCTGCTACTCAGAGTTAAACACATATCCATATTAAAAAAAAGTGGCAGTTCCAGGCCTAATCAAGAAATTCACAAATAATTTGATATTTTGTCAGATTTGGCGGAAGTACACAGAGCCAACATCTTTTCAGGAACTCCTAATCACACAAAAGTTAGTAAAATATTCTCTACAACCTTCTTTAACTAATTACTTTTTAAATTTGATAAATTAATTAAATTTGATAAACAAAAGAAAAGCACTCATTAGTTTTCAAGTGAAAACTTTGAGAAATATATTTACTTAAATGTGATGCTGAAAATAATGTTTTTTTTTTCAGAATTGTCAATGCTTTAAATAAAAATAAAGATTTACTTTTGGAAATTGTCAGCGTAAAGGCCTAACTCTTCCCCCAAAGATTCACAGTACAGACCCCATCCCTGAAAAGAAAGAAAAATATACTCATTACTTTTTTTTGACATGAATCAATTACAATGTTTTGGGAAAAAGTTTGCAAAAATTTACAAAATTTCAATCGAGTTAATTTAGTTCATTAAGGTGCCATCTTTTTACAGATTATGTGTTCGAGAAACAAGTTCTGTTGCTGAATGAATTTATAATCTAAATTTGATAAGATGGCCAAAAAAATTAGATTGCACCAAATGCCTTTAAACAATGTTGAGTGATAAGAAAAACAAAAATCATATAACCAGGAGCCAATTCTAAGGAAATGTGTGATGAAATATCAAAAATCTAAACCTTTCTTACAGTAGAGTAATTGGTAAAAATTCTCAACACACAGAACTGACAAAGTTTCCAATAAACAACAACAAAAAGAAGAAAAAGAGCAAATAATACTAAGCAAACAATATATGCAAGACAAAAGTAGGCAAAGCAACATTAATAAAGCAAAAAGTTTACAAAGTAAGAATGGTTTTAATATATGAAAGGGATACAGTCAAGTGGTTATGGTGCTCTGACTTCAAGATAAGAAAGAACAAAATATGATGGACAAGACAGAGAAATATCCATTTTTATTGGTTAGGGAAAAATCCAAGAATGCATCTATAGGATTTGTGCTATAAATTCGTGGAGGGAGATGTTTTTAGTAGTCATTCCATACACTGGAACCAACATTTAACCACAACCATGGTCTTGCCCTGCTAGCAGTGATATGATTTAAAAAAAAAAAAAAAAATTTCTTCTAAGTCCTGTTCCTCCAAGACATATATATTCATGGCTCTCCACAACTTCATATTCTTTGTTAGCATTTTCTTCCCTTTACTAAGGCTCCTAATAAAGCCCAAAAGAAAACTTGATGAATGTGTTTCATCGACTGATGAACTTTATAAAGGCAAATGTAAAGATTTTATTTTGCAACAAGTATATATATATAACCAAAAGTAAAAAATGCTGTTAGTTTGGTTATCAGGTTAATTTAAAACACAAGATAAATTATGGAAGATGCTAAGTGATGTAATAAATAATTATGTATTATGTCTAATAAACAAAAGTGATTGATGTTGTTGATTTTATTTTATTTTTTATTGTGGGGGTGAAATATATTATGGGATAAATTCATGTATTATATATTTTTTAAGTAACAGGAGATTATGAATTTAACCATTATCTTTTAATTTTTAAACATTCTGAGAGTCATATATGTTGGCTTGGGGAAAAGTGTCATTCTTTCAGGAATGGAAGTATCTAAACTTATTTATAAATGAAACTTTGTGTGTGTGTGTCTATGTGTGTCTGTTAACTATAGACTCCGAAATGGCTGAACCAATTTTCTTGAAAATTTACACAGTTCTACTATAAGCATCTGTGAGTGTTCTTAGCTAGATTATTTTGGATAAGTTTGAAGGGGAAAAGTGACAGGAATTCAAATGAAAATTTACCGAAAACTTAATTAATTGCTGTAATATAGAGTCATAAAACATATATTGTAATATTTTCATGTCAGGTGTTTCTGTATGAAAGGTAAGAAAATGCACTTAACAGATGTTTATTCCCAATTTGCCTGTTCAAAATGCATCTATACAGTGACTGCATCATGTAGTGAGCTCCCATCATAAATTTTCTTTTTCTTCTTATTTCACACCATGTCAGAAACTTGTTCAGGAAAATCCTGTATCAAACCTGTATAACTCATGATTACTAATTCCTTAAATGAATAAATAAAGGCAATACATTAAAAGAAAATACAAAATCAAAGCACAAATTATGAAAAGAATTTACTTACTTCCACATACGCAGTGTGCATAGGGAAGCGAGATGGGGTTAAATAGTATTTCATATCCTCCAAGTAGCATCGGAAATTTGGGGATTTTTTCTTCATGGCAACAGAAGCCTTCAAAAGACGAGAAAAAAAACAAATTGAATTTCAATATTGGAACTAAGAATATTTGATAAACGTTTGAACGGATTAAAAAGCTGAAATGAATTACCTGAGTGTGATGACCTGGTTCTCCCTCATGAAGACTCAGAGCTGGTATCTCATACTTTGGGCTAAAAGATTTGAAAAAAAAAAAAAAAAAAATTGCAAGCAAACATTAACAAGAATGCACTATAAAATTTCATAATGAGGAAAGAGGGCATAGCAAATCTGATATTCACAAGACAGATTGAAAGTAAGAAAGAAAAAAACCATAACCTACTTTGTGAACTTGGGTAAATTGATGTCAGAACAAGGTTTAAGAAAGATAAAAAAGTTATTAAGAGTTATAAAGAACAGGAAATTGTGGAGAGCCATGACTGTCTACATTCTTAAGGGCTACAGCAGATAGAAGAAAACTAACAAGACTCTACTGTTCAAAAGTATTTCAGTATTGTGCACCAAGATCTGAAACAAATTTTATTAATAGTAGGTTGCCATTCTGATGTGAAGAACTTCCAAAATTTTTAATCATTTTTTGTTGTTGGAGTTACTCAGTACATGACTCCATCAACAAGAACTTTATATGATTAGCCTGATGAAGTTCTTCCAGAAGATGAAAGATGTTACACGGAATTTCATTCCATTTTGTCATTAATTTACCAAACATTATGGTAGTCACATTCCTATTGTGAAAGTCTCCTCTTATTTGTTTTTCAAATCATCATACCTGGTTTGTTGTGCCAGGATTCAGATAAATCATCATGAGCAGAGATTCAAGTTTAAGATTGCATTGATGGTGAAGATGGAAAATTTTTCTCACAGTATTTTATCACTCGACTTAAAACTCTTGGTTTTACATTTTGAAATTTTCAAGGATGCTGAGTGATGTAATTTAATATAACATTTCAGTTAACCTTGGTATATATATATATATATATATATATATATATATATATATATCTCAGCATGCGGTGTAGATATACAAGAATCCAAAGGAGTATCCTGTACATACAGTGGTAGGATAACTCTCTAAGAGAGCTCTAATATATATGTATATAAATACAGATAGAGCAAATATAAAAAAAATTAAGGCAGACACATTATTTCATGGTAAATTGAAAGTATAGGATTTTACACCTGTTTTACAGGTGTAAAATTTTTTGTACAATAAAGACGGAAGCTGATGATGGTTCACCTGAAATAGGCCTATACTTCAGATTTACCATGAAATAATGTGTCTGCCTTAATTTTTATATATATATATATATATATATATATATATATATATATATATATATATAAAAGAAACAAGGTAAAGAATGTGTCTCAATCTAACATGTTTCAGTTTTATTAAAGCTTCTTCAGAGATCAAGTTAAAAATGAAAACATTTTTCACAGATCAAATTAAAATGAAAAATTTTTACAAAGAGACAGTATATTGGAATGTTGTTTGGGTTGATTTTTATTGGTGAGATATGTGTTACTTGTATAAACACAATAGATGATTATTTTTAAATGTATACGAGTGGAAAAATGTTGGTGTGTATGTATAGAAAGGCTTGTCTGATTAAATGCATGTATGCGTAATAATACACATGTCAAGTATATATATATATATATATATATATATATATATATATATATATATATATGTTTTAATACAAGTGTCACATATCTGACTAATAAAAACCAACCCCAAACAACATTCCAATATACTGTCTCTTTAAAAGTTTTCCATTTTAATTTGATCTGTGAAAAACTTTTTCATCTTTAACTTGATCTCTGAAGAAGCTTTAATAAAACTGAAACATGTTAGATTGAGACACATTCCTTACCTTGTTTCTTTATTTATTCTATCATTTATATATATATATATATATATATATATATATATTTATATATGATATCTATATATATATATATATATATATAGATATCATTTATATATATATATATATATATATATATATATATATACACACACACACATACATACATGTACTAGAGAGGATTATAATATACATGTTAGCTCATTTTTTACTGGAAATATATAATTACTTAGATTATATTCCACTTGTTTACCAAGTCCTACCTGTGATATCCCAGACTATGGCGGCAATTCATGTATTGCATTTACAACAGTTTCAAAATTCTTGATCATGTCTTATCAGCGTGTGTAAACAACTAGTTAAAAGTAAATGAATTCTTACCAAGCATCGACTTTTGTTAGGTTGACATAGTAAATGCCTGATCGCAATCCATCTAGCGTACCTGCGAGATAAAAGGCTGGAGGACTACTTGTCATAATGGCGGGAGCTTCTGAAATTCTGTAATTATACGATTTGTAGTTAGACATTTATCTGTGATAGCAAAAAGTATTTCATCAATATTAACACATAAGTATTTTATATAAGTCTTAACATGAGACAAGATTTTACAAAATAAATATCTTGGTTTTCCTTAATTGGAAGTACAATGGGTTCACATTTAACAGCATTTGTAATAGTGCGGTTTTTTGATGTTTTTAAAAATTCATAAATGTTTTAAAATACTGTATTTACCATCCTATTGGGCACAGATTTTTTTCCAAAAAATTACTCCATGTCCCATAAAGCAATATCATGTGAGAGAAACATGAAAAAAAAGTGGGGTTCACAAAGAATCAGTGTATGCACAGAGCAGGGTTAGCCAAACAGCCGTATTGCTCTTTGCTTTTTAATATGCAGCTCATGGAAATACCTTGGCTGGGCTGCTTTTTTCATCACAGTTAATATATTTTTTTTATAATTGTTTCACCCCAAGCAAAGCAGTACTACCACTGGTGTGCACAGGGAGTTACAATGAGAGGAGGGGAAGACAGAAAAAAAAAACAGTAGAGGTGATGTTGGATAGGGGTCCTGTATTTCTTCATGGTTTACAAATTTACATGTCCTTTGAAGAGCTGCGTTCCTCAGCTATCCAAATTCGTGAACAACATTGGCTATACCACCACAAAATTGACGCAAAGATTGAACCTACACCTTTCCCACAGCAGTTCCTTGCGATCTCATTTAAACACACACATCGAGATCTTCCGAGACCTATCTGTGATATCCTTGTTGAAAATACATACATTCAAAAGATTAAAAATAATGGAGGCATTACTAATAAAAAAAAAGAAATCCTACACTTAGTAACATCAATTATGAACACAGTAACAACATGCTTACTGTGTTCGGAAGTTAACATACACAAGACTCTACATGCATAAACTTTCCACATGTTTATTTATAAGTAAAACAAAAATTAATTCTTGATAATGGCTAAAAGTATAGCCGAAAGCACTCAAAAGTACAAAAGCTTTGGACAATTCTTATATAATTTGAGTTCCGAAAAGAAAAAAATTATCCAAACACATGAAAAATTATATAAAAAACTTGATAATACCTTGTCTGTCATTTTCAATGAAACCTGTATAAAAGAGAGATTGTTACCCAAATACACAATTATGTGTGTGTGTGTGTGTGTGTGTGTGTGTGTGTGTGCGCTTTCTGATTACTGAAACTAATACAAATTACCAGTTTAAAAAAACTGTAAACATTAATTAATATCATTGCATAAATGCATTTCTTAATATTTATATAAAAATTTTTTTAACAAAATGTGTATGTAACAAAAAATGTATGTGTAAATTTTGTTCATATCTGAACTTTGTCCAATGTGGCTTTCACATTTTGGCCACCCAGGTATAGGGCTTAGCTGTGAAACTAGGATTCCTGTAAGTGAACAAACATTAAGAAAATTATGGAATTGCACAACATTTTGCTGTTTGATTTAGAAATACCAGATTTTACAGAAATATTTATTTTGACTGCTATATTGCCGATTGATTTGTGTTTTTTGTTGATATACAGGGACTGGAATTTGATTTACTGCATATATGGTATGGGACTTCAATTACCAACAAGTACCACGTTTCTGTTTGCTTTTTTTTGCCCATTACCATATATAGCTGTGTTCACTGATACAAGTAGATTTCTTTGTAGCTCTTATAAATTTACTCTATGTGCAGATGTTGCTCCCTAAAGAAACAACTAAAGCAAATTTCAGTAAATGCATGATGAAATATACGAAAATTCTTTTCCAAAAAATGTCCTGGTCAGATGTGCATTGTGGTGCAGTGAATATCGGCTCGGAACGAGAAATCGGAGAGCCGAGTTCAAATTCCAGTCGAACTCATTGCATTCACTTATGCGCAAATACCCTTGGGAAAAGTATTAATCCGTCTCTTCCTTCCAGTTATGGGTTAAATAACAGGACAGATTGGGTTCTATAGCCTTGGTCGGCAACCAGTCTACCGCAGAAAGCAATGGCAACCTACTGCGGGATAATCTTCTGTCCAGTCAGTCATGTCTTTTTCGAGACATGATCGCCCAAGCGTTGTTTCACGTATGGCACTTAACTGACTGATATTAAACCATACTTCCCTTCTATTAAAAAAAAAAAACAAAAAAAAACAGTTGTATAATTTGTGCAAAAACTGTATTTCTTCATGGTTAGTAAAAATGTCCCATAAAGATTAGGTTATAATTTCTCTTTTTTTTCTTTTTGTGATACGTACATTATATTTTTTCCCCCTAAATATTCTATGCTAGAATCTGGGTGCGTCTAATGCATGGGTGCGTCAAATCGCTCAAGTATAGTATTTAATATTGTTTCACACAAAACTCGCATCATCAAATGTAAGGGAGAAAACTTATACGTACTTTGATATCATTCGTTTACTGATTTTTCTCCCTTAGAATTAACATTTTATACCTACATTGCTACACAGATTGTGTTTTGAAGTGTAGCAGAGTTGACAATCAGACTTCAAATAAATTCGCACAAGAACGAAAAGCCAAGTAGTGGTTTCGGTAACAATTGAAATAATTATTTTTAACAAATTTAACAAAATCTTCTGTTTGAAGACAGCATAAAGTGACATGGATATTTCCTATTGAACAAGAAACAAAGGAGAAAGGAAATCATAGATCAATGTCACTATATGCATGTGTGTGTGCATGCATATGTGGGTAAGTTGCAAAGAGCGCAGTTGACTCTCATTAACTGAATGGCCTGCACGACTTTGGTTAGTGTGGATGTAGGTATGTCTATAGAGAGGAGAGGAAAAAAAATACAAATGGATTCAATTTTGATTACTGGTGGCCAACGTTCCTTATATAAAGGTTAGTGTTCTGATTGGTCAATACATAATCAGAGTTACTCTGATTGGTCAATAAATCTAACAATGGCATTTTTCAAACTACACAAATTTATCCAATATTCTTGGCTGAATCCTTTGAAGTTTAAACTAGAAGCTTTTACTTTGAAAGAAGCTTTTCTCATAGGTTCTAAAATAATTTTTTGTGAGATATGAATTTGCTTCAAGTTACTAAAATAGCATTCACTACATTTTCTTTTTTTTTGTATTACTTTTTTATAAAAAATTACTCGAAAAGAGTTTTTTTTTTTTTTTTTTTTTTTTAAGTGTTTCACCCCAAGCAAGGCATTTCACTGCCACTACTGCGCAGGGGGCTACATAGAGTGGAGGAAGGATGGTTAAATATAGGAAATGTCAGAGGGTGGGTGATAGGCAGGTAGGGATACCGAGAATGGTTAAATATAGGAAATGTCAGAGGGTGGGTGATAGGCGGGTAAGGATACCGAGAATGGTTAAATATAGGAAATGTCAGAGGGTGGGTGATAGGCGGGTAAGGATACCGAGGATGAGAGTGTTCTGAGAATAATTGGAAGTTAGTGTGATAGGAGGTGTCTATTGACCCTACATTTAAACTCCTGGAGATTATAGCTGTCGGGAAAGCAGACTTGTGGAAGGGAATTCCACAGGCAGGAAGCACGAGAAAAGAAGCTGTTGGAGTAGAAATTACAGTTACATCTTATCTGTTTAACTGTAAAAGGGTGGGACCTAGTTGCTAATCTAGTATCTCGTGCAAATTCGTGCTTAGGCGACATTTGAAATTTTAAGTTTCCAACAAAAGCAGCAAATGTCAAGTGACCAAAGTAGCACAGTGGAGACAAAGGATTTTGTAGCAGTACAATGAAAAGGAAAATATGAAATTCGCAGAAGTGTGATGTTTTTGCTTGGAACAGCAAAAAATAGTTTCTCAGGTTCACTTAATTTGTCAAAACTTCTCTTAATACCCACTAATTTTTGGAAAACACATCTCATTGTTTAATGCAAGATTCAACTGCCTCAATATCACGAAATGTGATACAGATGATTTTACAACTTACTCGGGATTTGTCAACAAGCAATGTGAACGGCTCAAAATTTCCACCATCACAAATGAACAATTTAAGTGTTTGATTTTCGCATGTGGATTAAAGTCCGCAAGTGACAGGAATATGCGTACAAGAATTTTGTCAAAAATTGAACAAAATCCGGATATTACTCTGCAGCAAATTACAGAGGAATGTCTGCAGTTTGTGAATCTAAAGCATGATTCAGATAGGGTACAACAGTCGGTACCTGCAACAACATCGTTAATCAACACTATCCAAAGACGACCGTCACCGAAAGCAACACAAAAGAAACCTCCATCTGCTTGCTGGAATTGTGGTGGCTGGCATTTACAAAAGGAAAGAAATCAAACTTTTTTTCATTTTTCACTTCTCAACCACAGTATGTCATGATGATAGGACATGTTTCATCTCTTAGTTCCTTGCTGCATGATGTATACATACAGGATTTTTCCTCTTTTTTTAATCTATGTTGTTCTGCATATGAATAAATAAAAACCCACAAAGGCATTGGATTTCTTTATTTCGAAAGTTCATTAACCAGATACTGTTACTACCAATGACCTCTTTCTTTTAAGATGGAGAATGCATTAAAAGAAGTGGTAGTAGAATTATGTTTTTTTTTTTTGGTGATAGAAATATTTCACAGTAAAAAACACTTAGCAGTTTTTTCCAGAATGAAACAAGACTCATGTACACTGAATAAATATAGCAAAACTAGACTTACTTTAATGGAATATCGGGAAGATCTTTAAAGAGTCTGGGAAGCAAAGGTTGGATTTTATTGAAGCAAACATCTTTCACAAATTTTAGAAGTTCTTCCTGAAATATCCAGAAAAAACAAAAATGAAAGCAAAATTTTTTGAATCAAAGAAATACTAAAATAGAATAAGAAATTCTTTTTTATTCTCTGTAATCTTGTGGCAACATAAAACTCCTCTATCAACGGATTATACAAGGAAATAGTAGTTGTGTGATACTTTTGAACAAATTGAAGAAATTAATATTTTTCCTTTTCTTCACTTAGGATTAAAAAAAAAATGAATAGAGCAGACAGAAAGGTAAAAAAAAAAAAAAAAGATAAAAATGACAGACAGACAGGCACAAAAGACAGAAATCATATAGACAGACAGATAAATAAACAAATAACTAAGTAGATTATTAAAGAAATTATGTGATCTTCATGGGTTTAGATTTGTGACTAAGATTGCCTCAAATTTTTCCCTGTCTGGAAGTGGCCAAACAGACAGCCAAAGGGGACAGTGTTTGTTTGATTCTGTCATTTCAACTTTGCCTCAGGTCATGAGACAAATAAATTTTGACATATTTTTGCTACCTTTCAAGCCTATTTCAGTCACCACCTTGACAAAAAAGGCAAATCATTTTTGTAGAAAACAATAAGTGCCAGGTAACACCAGTTGACATCGATTGAATTCAATATATGAGATCCTTACTAACCAAATTGAGAGAAGGAATGTGATGAGACTATAGCGGGTTATCCATTCTTTTCCAGTTTATAGCGGAGAGTCCATTCTAGTGAAGGGTAGTTGTATATTGTTGCAGGTTAACAGAATTTGGCCTTGTTGAAGATAACCCACTATAAGTCATAAAATGATTATAAATCAAGAAAAGCAAATTGAGTTGAAAAATAACATTTTATATATATATACGTATCAATTAAGGTTTTTACAATTAAAGTAATACTTGAAGTATAGGTCCAACAGACGTTAAAATGTTCATGGCAATAAAATGCTGAAAAGAGAATTAATGCTTAGGAATGTGTGAGCGCTGTAAAGTCGCTCCTTAGGTCAGTAAGTAGTTTTGACACAGCAAAAGATGAGAGGAAAGGGAGGCTAGGATATTAAGCCGCTTGACGTAGGTCAAGGGGAATACTGATTACACTCCTCTCTCTTGAGTCAGTCTGTGTGTGTCTGCCTTGGTCTGTCTGTCTGGCGATGCTTTCTGTATCAGCTTTTTATATCTTCTTTTTGGATCACAGCAGATTATTTGGGAATTCATATCCGTATTTGATTCTGGGCTTCCCATTGGCCAATAAATAAAATTCATGCAGGCTCGCAAACTGGAATTTAAAATTTAATTAATTTTTAGTTTACAACTGGAACATCTGTACGAAGCCAGCTGTGCACCGACGACTTTTGGTCATTTGCTTTTTTGTTGTGAGAGTGCAAACATCTGGTCCATTGCTTTTGCTCGGTCGGTATCACCACAAGACCACTTCACAGTAAGAGTATCATCCATTTGAGCTTGCTATAACAACTATTTATGGCAAATGTGGAACGTAATTGATGACCCAATGAGTCAGGTAGGTTCATAAGTGCTACCACAGCCTATTAATAATAGTAGGCAGTGGTGCTACCACCTAGCAATTCCACCTAGCCATAAACTGAGCTGATGCAAAGACAACTGATGTTAACCCAACAGAAAAGAAAGGAGAGGAAAGGAACAAAACAAATAGGGAAGAGAAAGAAAAATAAAAGGTTTTTGGAAGTTTGGCCAGCCAATAGAGGAAAGAAGGAAAAACAGACACCCACATACTTGTTGACCTTGCAAAGAAAATATATATATAGTAATTATTATGATGATGATAATAATAATAATAATAATAATAATAATAATAATAGTATACTGAAACTATAAAGTTTCGATGTTAAAACACCATCATCAGGTCGTAAAATGTGATTAATTTATTTGGTAATATATAGATAAGAAGATTTAAAAAATAAAATAAACAAATAAAAATTTTAAAAAATAAGAATAAAAAGGTCCTTCAATGAGATGAATAAAGTGGGGTGGAAGGTTATAACATTTTAAAGAATGGTGTGTGTGAGACTCATAGACAGTAGTGTTTCAATGTTTTGCCAAAGAAAGCCAGATATGTCAAAAATCTTAAACCAAAAAAAAGAGAAAAAGATAATGAAGAAAAAAAGTTAAAAGGAATAGAAAAGAGAGAGAAAAGAAAAATACCGAAGCAATAGAAAAAGAAAAAAGTAGGAAAAAATAAAATAAAAAACAACATAAAGGATAAGAATAATATAAAAAAATTACCATTAAAATAAAAATAAAAATATTTTCCTTATGGGATTTGTTTATAAGTACAAACAAAAGAATGAAAGTAATGAAAAAATTTTACCAGTTAAGATAAATTTTAAGGTATAAAAAAGGAGCAAATAGTAAAAATATTGAGATAAAATTGAGATAATTTCATATATATTTCAAAGTTTGGAAATTTCTATAGCGACAAAAATGAGCAATTTCATTAAGTTGGTTTAATAAGTTTTTGTGAATTTTATTTTATGGATTTATTCTTGTAAGCAAAAAAAACATATTTCATGTAATGATTTATATGTTCTAGCTTTTGTTAATATTTTCCATTTAACCGTAGGAGTTTAATTTGCATCTTTTAATTGCCAGTAGTATTCAGAGAGAGAAGTAGAATTATTATACACTTTATTATGAAAAGATAGGTTATAGTGGTAAAATCAAGACTTAAAATTATTCTTATTACATCTGATAAAATGTTTAGTAAGATTAAGATTTTCTGTAGTGGAGATGGTAGCTTGGTATACTATTGAGTCTGTAAGGCATTTATTTTGCAAATGACTTACGTTATGACAATTGCAAGAAATTGTATTATTATTATCATTATTTATGATAAGTTGGTTATAATTATATAAGGAACACCATAAAAAAGGGGTCAAAAGTTATCTCCCCTGGACCATTCAAGGGAGTCCATTCCCCAGCTAATAGGTGCATGCTGGGAGACAAGAAGAAGGGACTTCTGGTAGGAGCCAGCAACATGGCTTGCAGAACTTTGCCAGGCTCTCTATAACTACATCCTTATTCAACATCCACAATTGTCCACTCTACTCATGTTTCCACAATAATAAATTCCTTAATTATTTCCAATACTCAGCAAGTGTGTCATTTTTCCATTACCATTTTATTTTGTCATGTTAAAAACATAAAACTGGTGATAAGGATGAGATGCAGCACGTGGAGATATTTACCTTGAAGATTGGAATGAAAAGAAACTGACAAGTAGAATTTGTTTCATTGAGTGGAGAATTTCAGAATTTGGATTTTAGACATATTTCGTGGGCACACAAAATAACATCAGGTACTCAGGTACGTTGAAAATGTAATATATTTTTAGTGAAAAAAAAAAAAATCTCTTGTTTCCAGAATTTTTTTTTCTTTTCCATTCAGTGTGAAATAATGGATCCAATTACTAATTGTCTGCTAATTAAAATTTAAAATTTAATAGAAAAAAAAATCAATTTCCTAAATCCAAAATTAAGGTTAAATAAACAAAATTAGATCAATAAAAACTCTGCTTAATTACAAAAATATTCTGTACAAAATAAGCACCCCACCCCTTACACCTCTCTACTCTGTTTCTCTAAGAAATCCAAAGGATATAGTCTAGTTGCTAGATAATTAAAAATTTAAATTCTAACTGCTAATGTTAAAAATCTGTCTACAAAACTCCCAGACAGTAATTAATCAACTATATTCACTACCCACACCACTTTCTTCAAAATTCTAACAGACAATTTACAAGACTTATTCCCTTATCACTAACCCCCACCAACATCCCACACACAACTGACCAAATATAAGAAAAGAGTCTTTCCATTCTTGTCCACACCACCTGATGAGACATTGTAATTTCTATGTTGAAACAAATGTGTGTAGTGGATATATAAAAAATTCTGTACATGTTCTAAAATATAATTTAGAATAAATATTCACAGCTCTATATATTATATATCGAGCACTGTTTTAAATTAATGTTTTGGATGTTGTAAAAAAAATTTTTCTTCATTCTTTATTCACTCGGATATATAGGGTATATTTGGGGAAGAAATTTTCAGTTATGCATGTTTAATTAAAAATTTACAAATTTTCTTGATTATTTTTTCTTTTCTTTTTTTGTTAATCATTTCACCCCAAGCAAGGCAATAATGCCACTAAGACATAAGAAGTTACTGTGAGTGAAAGAGAATAAGAAGACATTAGTGATAAGAAAGGAAAATAAAAGAACAGTGAAGAGAGAATATGGCAATTGGATTTGCATTGAAATTAAAAAAGCAAGGAGTGGGAAGGGAGTTCTATAGGTGACACATGTGAGAGAAGGAACTATCAGAATAAAACTTAGTTACATCAAGCCAGTTCAGCAGAAAAATTGTGAGACCTAGTTGCCAATCTAGTGATATACTTAAATTCATGTAGTTGAGGTATGAAGGAGGAAAGCTCACAAGAACAATTGCCATAAAGCTATAGAAGAAGACAGGCAAGTTGTATAACAGAAGTGGAAAAGTGACTGAAGTCGAGATGCCAGGTCAGACTTATTTATGTTGCAGACTTTTTAGAGACCTTTTCAAGAATCTTAAGATATACACAACCAGCCATAATTATTAGCAAACCCCAGTGTTTTAAAAGAAATGATGCATTTCATACTACTTTTAGTATTTATTGCCAAGTGGTCAATTCTAAATGAAAATAAAATGGTTCTTTTGTTATTACTTTGCAAAATCTTACAAGGCAAGGAAGCAAAGATGAACTCGTCCGAATCACCCTAAATTTTCTTCATTCTTTGATTGATGAAACTGCAATATAGGTAATTATTAAATATTTATAAATTCATTTGATGCACATGTTATTGTACAATATTAACAAAAGAACCATTCTATTTTCATTTATAATTATTCACTTGGCAATAAATACTAAAAAATAGTATGAAATACATCATTCTTTTAAAACACTGGGGTGGCCTAATAATTATGGCCGGTAGTGTATAACAGAAGCCCCAGAACAGGTATAGCACTGAGCCCATTTTCTTAGCAACAATCCCAACAGCAACCAATTCAATATAATGAATCAACACCAGGTCAGTAAAAAACATGCTATCAAGAAGGTGCAAAGATTTGCTCACTTGGTGTTCAGTGTCAGACAAACTGATGAAAAGCAGATTGAAATATCGAAATAGTAAATAAAACAAACAATTTGTCTGATTTCTGGTCCATATTGTAAATATATCATCACATGTCTAAGCACTTTTGGTTAACACTCACTATTTTCAATTATGATGCAAGTTTCATTCTTTGAATATAACATTTCATATGTTGGATTTTATTGCATTTTGTGTATTCATGTAAGAGATTGTGATTTGTGTTGATTTTTTTAATAAATATATTTCATACTGAGTGCAAGATTTCATGTAATATTCACATAAATATGCATTATAAGTCAAATATCCTCATCTATCATCCCTATCCTCATAATCTTTACTTCATGCCACCACCTCTTTCATTCATATCACACACCTCATTCATCATAATTATTTTAACAGTAACCCTCTACACTACAATCTTAACCTCTTCAAATCTAGGGTCAATTGTTATCTATCCTCCTTATCCTCATAATCTTTACTTCATGCCACCTCTTCTTTCATTCATATCACACACCTCATTCATCATAATTATTTTAACAGTAACCCTCTACACTACAATCTTAACCTCTTCAAATCTAGGGTCAATTGTTATCTATCCTCCTTATCCTCATAATCTTTACTTCATATCACCTCTTCTTTCATTCATATCACACACTTCATTTATTATCGCCATTTAAACAGTAACCCCTATATTGAGAGGCTCTTGAATCATGTATTAAGTGAACTTTAATATATATATATAAATAAATAAAATAAATGTATGATATTAACACTGCTACATTGACAAGTGCTCCAGTTCCCACAAATACATGGAATGGAGCAATGGTGTGTGTTGGTGGTGGGAGGGGGGAGAAAATGTATGAAACCAGTTTATTTGTTTCTACTGCCTTCCATTGTGAAGTGCTGCTCCTGAAGAAGCCAAAGTGTTCTAGGGATGAAAAGCTCTTTTCCTTCTGATTTTGTTTTCTCGAATCGAGGTAATGCTTTAGGAGAATTGCCATGGCCCATCTTTATTTCTGATGAAGTTATATTCTAAACAGGACCGATGGGTACTACCCCACATGCTTAGGGCTTTGAACGTGTGTGTCCCTCAAGGCTCTATCTTAGACCATCCGCTGTTTCTGGTCTTCATCAATGATCTTCCTGATGTAAGTAGGCATGTATGCAGATAACACCACCATTTACTTCCATCTCAATAGGAAATTTACCAAGGCTGACAAAGCAAATTTGATTACTGTTCTTGAAACTGAACTCCAATCAGTGGTTAACCGGGGCAGGAAATGGCTCGTAAATTTTAATGCCTCCAAAATAAAACTGCTCTTCTTTAAACACCGTAGAGAAACTTTCCTGCCAGCCATTAGCATGGTTGATGCAAGTCTCCTTGAGAGCAACACACTGCACCTCCTTGGCCTCACTTTTTCAACCGACTTGATATCGAATGACTACATCGAATCTTTAGCTGCATCTACTGCTAGGAAGGTTGTGTCACTGTGCTAGGCCAAAAAGTTTTTCTAGTCACAATCCATCTTGCACATTTATAAATCTACTATATCTGGTTAGGTGCTCGTCCTATTCATCTTTGTGTTCTCCAAAAAAAATCCAAATAAGAATCTGCAATTTAATGGGTCCTGACTTGGCATCTCAACTTCAGTCACTTTCTCATTGATGTAATGTAGATTCCCTCTGTATCTTCTACAAATATTTTCATGGTAACTGATCTGACGAGCCTTTTCTCTGGTGGTCTGACTACATGAATTTAAGCATGCTATTAGATTGGCTTTTAGGTCCCACCCTTTTACTATTGAAATAGCTAAATGTAATGACCACTTTTACTCCAACAGTTTCTTTTCTTACACTTCCCACCCATGGAACTCCCATCCATTTAGCTGATAGCTAGAATCTCCAAAAATTTAAATGCAATGTCAATTGCTACTTTCTATCTTCTTGAATCCTGTTCGTCTTTTATCGTTTCTTCAATATCCCCTGTACCCAGTCTTTCCTCTCACTGTAACAACTGACTATTAATGGATGAAAAATATGAGTTATTTTTGTTTTTTCAACCAGATCCATGAATTTGTTTTTCTCATGTTAAGTCTGGCAATCTACTATATAAAATTTACTATTTTTTATCCATAATGTTGAAAGTATTAAAATTATCCAATTTTTTTTTACAAGAAAAATCTGAAGTTGATGTTAAAAACTGCTGTAAAACATTGATTTATTTAAGATGGAATGATCTATAATGATAATGACGTCTCTCTAATTTGAATTTAGATACATAGTATTTATTTTCAATTTTTCTAGTTGAATTTTTCACCTATCTTGCATATGATTTATGATTGTACATCAAAAGAAAAAGAGTTATTTCCCCTAGAACACTTTGTCTCATTGCACACTCGGGTGGCGTGAAAGAATGAAATTTCTTTGATTATATTCCTAATAGTAATAAAAAAAATTGTCTTTACTTAAAAAAAAGTACCAAATCCAAAATATTATCAAATTTGATTAATATCTTAGGCTGCTGAAATTAATCAGAAAAATTGACATTTTAAATATCCAATTTTTAAGGTTTCGTATTTTTTTTAATTTGATAGTGTTTGTGATCTAATAGTAATGTAGGTACCTTCACTAAATCGCTGAAAAACAGCACAGTATGAAGAGAAAAGGGTCTCAAACTTAATAAAAACAAACTTTTCCCATTAAAATGTTTATGTTATTATTAAGAGGAAAGATGAAAGCATTTTTTAATTATTTTTAAAGTGTTTTTAATCCTTTCTAACATGTTTGGAATTTTTGGTAAAAATCTTTATTTTTGTTAGCATGGAGCCAAATCAGTACGAGAGTTTACAATGGAAAACGTAATTTTACAGAATTCAATTTTTTTTCGGTGACAAATATTAATTTGGAAATTCTTGTAAAATCAAATAATTGTTAGATTTTAATGGAACTTTCAGGACTTATTCTCAAATAAATTAAATTATTTTTAAAAATCATTAAAAATCAGTGGTAATAGATATAAGAAAAAATATTTTTACCAATATTTTTTAAAAATCATTATTTTTAAAAAATATTGATGAAAATAATTTTTTTCTTATATCTTTTACCACTGACCCTCACATAAATTCATGAAATTTTAAGAAATTAAATTCTGTAGGCAAAACTGGTTTTATTAGTTAAACGCAAGACTCATTGGGGAATGTAAATCATCTATTATTTTTTTAAACCATTTAGCCCCTTTCACTGAAAATTTTCTCCGAATAGTAAAACAAAAAATGCAATAAAACTATGACATTATTTCATTAGATAAGCTTTTAAATGCTTTAATAAATGATATAAATGTTAGACATAGTCTGAAGAAAAAACATTTTTCAATTAAGAATGGAATTTTAAAAGAGTCGTTTTCATTTTTGTTTTTTTAATTGTAATAAGTTTCAAAAATATATTTAAAACATCTCCAAGACTTGTAGACATAAGGCTATATAGTGAAGACTATATTTACTAATCAAAAATTAAAATGTTTAATACAAAGCATCTCGCCATCGTATTTTTAAAATAATTTTCAATTTATTTTTTGTGTGCGTATTTGAAGTTTTTTTTTGTATCGTAATTTCTATGTGTACATTAAAAGGTCATGTGTTTCAGGATTTCTTCCCTTTACTGGAAAAAAATTTGTACAGTTATGTCACTTGAGATCGCCATACACTTATTATATTTAAATTCAAATAAATAACATTTTAAAAGAACAGAAAACAAAGGATTTGCATAGAATTACACACCGCTGTGTTGCAGCAAAGGTCTTTCCTTTTAAGCAAACATTTCGAAGCTTCCAGAATATTAGGCGGAAGACCTTCTTCTTGGAAAATTTTCATCATCTTTCCTTTTATACGAGCAACTTCTCTTAAGCCAAGGTCGTGGATTTCTTGAGGATCTGCATCATACGATGTGTGGAACTTTATGCATGCTCGATAGAAGTTTTCACCATTGGGAAGATTGCAGATACCAGGCTTTTGACGAACATTCATCATGTAGGTCTGATCAGATAGAAAGAATATAAATTTTAGCAATTAAAATGAATCAAGTGGATGAGCAGATGGTGTCATCTTCAGTGATTTGAAATAAGGAATTAGCAATCTGAGTTTCAGTAGAGTTTATTCACTTTTGCATAAATATTCTTGGGAAACTTAGCAATCTATTTTTTCTCCGCACTTTCTTCGAAGCAGTAAGGTAGACTGTGCTTTCTAGCTGTGATTGGCAACCAGTCTAGGAAAAAAACAACAATGAATTGCTAACTCAACCACCTAAAGCTATACAAAAAATGATTAAGCATTGGGTACAGATACTATGCCTATAAAAACAAATACATACTTATAAAGTGGTTATAAACTATAATTTATTTTAATGAGTAATTTTTTGTACCCAACTCATCAGACAGCGAATAACAAAATCTGAAATAATTTTAACTTTTGTAATTTGCAGTCTGATGAGATGGGTACCAAAAACTTACCTGTCGAAATAAATTATAATTTATAACCACCTTAGAGAATGTGTTGAGTTATTCCATTATGTATACCATATTTCTCTGAATAGTACCCATTGATCTCTCTGTATAGATCTATTTTTTTAATAATTTACATTAAATAGGTTTATTTGTATTATCCTTTCTGTTTAAGGATTTGACATAAATTTTTATATCAAGAATAGATTTGAAAGAAAAGATATATGACAAACTGGAAAAGGTTTTTGTGATGTGCTTCATAAATCAAAAAGAATTTATCTCAACATAAAACTCTCACAACCAGATTTAAAACACTAAAAGCCTTAATAGTTAAAACAAGCCAAAACTTGAAACGGATCTTTACTCTAACACCTGCAAGGATTGTCAGAAAGAATATATTGGAAAAATTTCAAACAAAAGACTGTATGGGCACAAAAGAGACATTTAAAAAAAACACATAAAATGTTTTGGTTGTTCGCCATATTGAAACTGATTACAATTTTGACAAAAAAAAAAATGCTACTCTAATTAAATGAGAAAATAATTCACTAAGACAAAAATGTCTAGAAAATAATCACTAATTCAACCACAGTAAAATTATGTCTACTTTTTTTTTTTTTTAACATTTCTCCATTCTTAGCAGATTTTCTGTTATCACAATATGAGATATTTCATAAAGATCATGGAAAGAAAAATCTAAATGAATTTGGCTAGATTGAAAAAAAAAAAATTTTTTAAATTTTGAAACTCATTCATATGCATGTGTAGTTGCAACAATATAAACAAACACAGTCTGATGAAAGCCTAATGGATGAAACATCACAAAACCTTTACCAATTTGTCATTCATATATATATATATATATATATATATAACGGAAATTAACGAATTTTAAGGAAACTTGGTTAAAAGCAACCGACAATTTGTAATGAATTATTTTTTAGCATGATTTTTACCGATACTCGTATTTAAGTAGATATTCTGTTTTTAATTAAACAGTATTTTATATTTATATCTACCGGCCTGATTATTTCACGATAAATTTTTATTACGAATCCTGCTGGATAGCACACATTTTCGTAATAAAAATTTATCGTGAAATAATCAGGCTGGTAGATATAAATATAAAATACTGTTTAATTAAAAACAGAATATCTACTTAAATACGAGTATCAGTAAAAATAATGTTCAAAAATAATTCATTACATATATATATATATATATTATACACATATTTCAAATAAAGATATTTTTACTCACATTAACAAGGAAATCTTTTAAATTCTCCAGAGCAGGAACAACTTCCTTACGGATAACATCAGTCAACTGATCTTCCAAATCATGCCTAAAAATAATGATAACATTAAAAAAAGAGGGGGGGAAAAAAAAAGAAAAAGAAAAAAAAGCCAAATGACTTTTGTCAAATGTCTAATAATTCTATTCCACCTTTAATTAGTTATTTCTATTTCTCTTGCTCCATATCACCTTTTTTTTTTTACATATTTTTTCAGAAAACAGTTAAATGTCTTCTGCTAACATGAAGGAGAAGGACCATTGCTGGGTCTGTTGCAAGGAAAGCTAATTCATTGTGTTATGCTAGACAATTTTTCATGCCAAAATCTATTTTACATATTTTAAGTCTAACAATCCAGGCTTTGAATGTTGGTGCCACATATGGTCTGGTGGTGCTTACTCAATGAATTTTGAAATTCTTGATAAAATACAAAAATTTATCTGCAATGTTACTGGTCCTGACTTGGCATCTTGGCTTCAGTCATTTTCACACCACCATGTCATGGTAATTGTTCTAACGAGCTTTCCTCGTTGATAACTTAGAGTTTATGAATTACTAGATTGGCGGGAAGGTCACATTATTTTACAGTCTAAGTGGCTAGATGCAACCATAAGTTCCATGCTGACAGCACTTTTCAGTTGTCGAAATCTTCCAGCTTCTTGCTTTCCAGTTAACTTTGATCTTCAAATATTTATATGTAATCTTATCTTGTGTCTTAATTCATGTTCTTTTATTGCTCGCTTCTCTTACTAATGCTTTATTTTTTTCATATTATTTTATGTTCAGTTATACAGTGCACCTTAGTAGCTTTATTGCCTTGCTTGGGATAAAATGATTACAATATATTTATTTATTTTTTTTTCTTACCAAATTTCATCTCTTTTTCAAGGGTGAGTAATTTTTTAATAATTTCACCCCAAACAACATAAAATCACTAAGATGCAGGAGTCTTACTGAGTGTTAGAGAATATGAGAAAACATACTATTAAGAAGAGAAGACAATAAAAGAAGAACAATGAAGACAGAAGATAACAATTGATATTGCGTCTAAATTTTGATCTTCTGAAGATTCTAGCTATGAGTTAATTAGTAAATTATTCAGTCAGTCAGTTAAGTCTCATACGTGATACATGCTTGGGCAATCATGTCTCAGAAGAGACATGACTGACTGGGGGAGAAGATTTTCACACAGTAGGTTTCCATTACTTTCTGCAGTAGACTGGTTGCCAACTAAGGCTATAGAACCGAATCTGTCCTGTAATTTAACCCATAGTTGGAGGGAGAAGATATGGATTAATACCGTTCCTAAGAGTATTTGTGCGTAAGTGAATGCAACAAATCCAACACAAATTTGAACTCAGCTCTCATTTCTTAAAATTAATTGATTGTTTGCACTTGGAGGGATGTCAAGTGTAATACCAATACTACAATATATGGAAGGAAAGAGGGACAAATTTATTAAAGTTATTAAAATTTGAAAAAATTTATTGGTATCAAAAAGTTTCCCATTGGGCTGTAGAAAAATAGTTTAGGGGACACATGTTGCCTAAAAGTCATATGTTTGAGACTCCTCTGTTATATAATTCTAATTCAAGAATTTCCAATCCATGGCTACCTGCATTTTTTCACAAAAGTCAGTCAGTTAAGTGCCATACGTGATATATGCTTGCTTTGGGTGATCATGTCTCAAAAGAGACATGACTGACTGGGAAGAAGATTAGATCACAGTAGGTTGCCATTTTTCTGTGATAGACTGGTTGCCAGCCAAGGCTATAGAACCCAATCTGTCCTATTATCTAACCCATAACCTTTCCCAAGAGTAATTGTGCATAAGTGAATGCAAGGAATTCAACTAGAATTCGATCCCTCTAACACATCATGTCCAGAAGCTTTGGAGCTATATCAGGGAGTGACTTCTCTGAAGTAGAGGCTCCAAAAACAAGGACCCTGATTTCCCATTCATATGTTTCTGCAGGATCATTAAATGCATTGTCAATTGTTATCTACCCTCTGCTTAATTAGTGTTCTTTTTAATGATTTTATTTTCATATTCTCTAACGTTCAGTAACCCCTTGCATCTTAATGGCTTTATTGCTTTGCTCAAGAAGGTCGGTTCTCTGTGCAGGGCCCGGAAGTTTTTCCTGTCTGAAACAATCCTGCACATATACAAATCTACCATCCGCCCGTGCATTGAATACTGCTGCCATATCAGGTCAGGTGATCCTGCTATCTACCTCGGGGGTTCTTGACAAAATTCAATGGAGAATCTGCAATGTGATGGATCCCAACTTGGCAGCTCGGATACAGTCAATTTCTCACCGGCGCAATGTGGCTTCCCTGTGTCTCTTCTACAAGTACTTTCACGGCTTCTGCTCTGATGAACTTAGTTCACTGGTGCCTCCTATATATGTATTTACTTGAGCCACAAGATTAGCAACTAGGTCCCGCCCTTTTACTGTAAAACCAATAAAATGTAAACGCAAATTCTACTCCATCATTCTCGCACTTCCTGCCTGTGGAATTTCCTTCTGTTTACTTGCTTCCCTGACAGCTACAATCTTCAAGAATTTAAATGTAAAATCAATAGTCATCTCCTATCTCACTAACTTGCATCCTCTCTCTCGTGCTCTCATCTGATTTCTGCAGTATTTTCATCCCTCTCCTACCTGCTTCCTGACACCCCCTTTATTCTGTCACTCCTCATAACTTTTCTTCTATGTAATCCCCTGCACAACAGTGGCAGTATAATGGCTTGCTTGGGGCGATACAATTATAAAAAAAGAAAAAGAAAAAAGAAAAAAGAAAAAAAAGCTAGGTACAAGCAGTGAAAGGTTGAAAATCAAAACTTTGCTTCCCACAAGTTCGTTCTCAACTTCATCAAAATATCACCTGATCAGCCTCGATAGTGTCATCAGCAAACTTTTTAAGACTATCATCAACAAGAAAGTTGATGACTTCAGCAGAAAAAAACTTCCTGAGAAATCAACAGTATGGATTTCTTCAACTATCACATCCTTCCTGTTGAATAGGTCAATGCAAGTCATTGTTAATGGCCAGTCCTCTGAAACCCACCAGAAACATCCCCAAGGCTCTCTCCTCAGTACTACCCTCTTTCCGCTTTATATTAACAAACTGATAAAGAACATTCTCAGATCATTAGTAAATAGCTTCTGTTTTTTTTTTAATTGATTTTACTCCATTCAAGGTAGTAAAGCCACTAAGACACAAAGGGTTACTGGGTGTTAATTAGAAACATTAATAATGAGCAGGAAGAAAAATGTGTAATCAGTAAATAGCGATTGACATTGCATTAAAATTTTTGCAGATTAAAGTTGGCTGCAAAGCATACAGCCAGAAAGAAGTTCTGCAAGCAAGATTTGCGAGTAAAGAAACTGTTAGCATAGAACTTACAGCTACATCTAGCCAGCTCAACTATAAATTGATGAGACCGAGACACCAATCTAATACTGCGCTTAAATTCATAGTCTTTGTATCATAGTGAAGAGATGCAGGTAATACCACTGTTTATGGGTGCCACCCCAAAGACCTAGATGACTACAGCCCAGAAGTTGATCTTGTTGACCATGTCCACTGTAGTCTATGGATAAAGAATACAGCGCAGTACATAATCTGTTCAATAAAAGAATGTCAAAGATTAACACTCATGAGTCAGACACTCTACTGAATCGGATTGCATTGTGAATACTCGGGAAAATATGGCCAGCCTTTATACATGTTGTATCGAATATTTTGAGCCTTCTGATTGGTTAACCCTTATAATGGTGAACTATAAAATGAGTCAGTCTATTGCTGGCTCAACAGTATACATAAGTACCAAAAAAATACTAATGGATCTATCTGCTGACCTCAGAGCTCAATGAAGGAAAGACTGGTTTATATCATTCAATATATCCAGAACAAGGCACAACTTACCACAGGCCAAATGGACAAAAATTGACTCTGAATATTGATCCATGCTTTAATAACTACTGAGACTAAAATACAGCAGACATTGAATAGAATCCATATATTTAAATCATCACTAAAGGTGCTGGAAAAAATGGTTCCTTGTACCATTCCAGAAAGTACCAGACTCTTCCTGCCATGTTCTATCTTTACTAAAATTCTGACTGGGCCAAATATTGAGGTTGCTCAAGTGTCACACAACTTTTTGGGCATTTTCTATCCTATAACCTCTTCCTGATATAATTTTGCCAGACTCTTACTTTTCTATTGATATTTTCCTGGTAAATGCTCACCTGAGATATACTCCTTAGTTTTAACAGTTCAGATCTTCACAGCTTGGACCTGCTATACCTCATGTACAAGGTTGGAAGGATTGAGGAAGAGAACAAGATACACAAAGTGTGCAAGAAGAGCAGAGATATGAGATAATTGATAATCTTAGTTTTACTGGAAGGGATAAGGGAGAGAATGAGAAGATACTGGTAGAATGTGAAAGAAGAGCAAAGACAAGATAGTTGGATCTTATTTGATTGGAAAGGGATAAGGGAGAGAATGAGAAGATACAGGTAAAATATGAAAGAAGAGCAAAGACAAGATAGTTGGATCTTATTTGATTGGAAAGGGATAAGGGAGAGAATGAGAAGATAAAGGTAATAAGTAAGAGAAGAACAGAAACATGAAACAATGAATAATCAGTTGTATTGGAGTTGATAAGGGACTGAACAAGAAGATACAGGCAAAGTTTGAGAGAAGAGGCTAGAGATAATGAATAATCTTAGTTATATTGAAAGAGATAAGGAAGAGAAGGAAAAGATACAGACAAAGTGTAAGAAAAGAGAAGAGGAATGAGATAATGGATAATCTTCGTTGTAGTAGATGGGATAAGGGAGTGAACAAGAAGATACAGGCAAAGTTTGAGAGAAGGGAGGAGGTATAAGATAATGAATAATCTTTATATTGAAAGGGATAAGGGAGAGAATAAGAAGATACTGGCAAAGTGTGAGAGAAGAAAAAAGGCGGGAGCTAAGAGATGATCTTAGTTGAATTTTCATGGATCCACAAAGTAAAAAGGAATAAAAATAAAAAATAAAAACATCAAATTACTTACAGTTTTTCCGAAGAGATTTGTTTCGGAATTTCCTTAAACGGTTTATAGAACTCTCCTGTTTTCTCAGTTGACTCTTTAATTATTTTCTGAAGTTGATCAGGTACTTCTTTCTGGTTATTAAGTAAAATAAACAATAATCAATTTCTGTGTTCTCTGAAAACAGTAATTAGAATCTTGATAAAAAAAAAAATAATAATAATTAAACTTTTTTTTTTCAGAATGGTGTAATAGTTCTAAGTAGTAAAAACAAAGCAGGTAAAATGAATACAAATTCCAACTGAAACTGATTAAAATAGACATCACATGGTATTAATATTCCACGGAATATTACGTATCCTGTTATGAACAGGGTGTTTGTCATCTCATAACTAAAATGCCTAAATTTGCAGTATAATTTATGGGCTATGGACAAATGTGTGTGTGTGTGTGTGTGTGTGTGTGTGTGTGTGTGTGTGTATAGCACATGGAGAAAATGTGTGGAACGATAGAAAAGTAGAAATTTACTCACGGTTGACTGGAAGTATACATTTATTTTACACGGAGAACATAACAACATAGGTACATACAGAATCAGTCACAACCATTAGGGCAGGAGAATATACATGTGTTCTTAACCATTAACGGCCATATTCCAGGTCTGTTGAGTTTCGCGCGTCTCACAACTGAATGTTGCGTTGATCACGTAACTCGTGTGGACCCACATCCAGAAGTGAAAAGGGAGGTATTCTGTTTGAAACAGGCAAGAGTTATTTCCCCTGGAATATGCTTTTATTCGTCCTAACATATCCACATCTCCCTGCTCACTTTCCTGTTGATGGGTCGGTCAGTCAGTTAAGTGCCATAAGTAATACATGCTTAGGCGATCACATCTTGAAAGAGACATGACTGACTGGGCAGAAGATTTTCCTGCAGTAGGTTGCCATTACTTTCTGCAGTAGACTGGTTGCCAACCAAGGCTATAAAATCTAATCTGTCCTGCTATTTAACCCATAGCTGAAAGGAGAAGAGATGGATTCATACCTTTCCCAAGGGTATTTGTGTGTAAGTGAATGCAATGAATTCAACTCTCTGATTTCTCATTCCAAGCACCACAGTACTACAAGTAGCTTGACCAAAAAAGTCTCATCATTGTCAAACTATACGGTGGATTATGATTAACCCGTAGTTGCATATTGGTTACAATTGTAACAATTGTTACAATTGTAACAATTGTTACAATTGTAACCAATATGCAACCAAAGATTAACAAGAAAAAGAAAATAAAAGGAAGTGGGTACCTGGGTAAACTATTATTTCAAAACAATTTTAAGTATCCAGGTAGCAGCAGCTAAAAAGTGGTTACAATCATTGTCAACCTTGATAAGCGCAAGTCATCAAGATGCTGGAGGGTGTCAATTTTTTTTTAATAAGATTTCTCGCATATTCAGGCTGGTAGATAATAATATATAAAATACATAGCTATAGGGAGATGGTTAATGTTTATTAATTAGGCCTTGTGTCATACATAACTGAACTCCCTACAGCTTACAAGTTTTATCCAGAAGGTTGTTTGTTGATAGTCTGGAGATTGTGGTATAGTGTAGAATAAAATATACATTTTTCATTTTTAAATAGAAATTTATTAAAAGGAAAAAATAAGAATTCATAGAATTTAATGTTCAATGAAAAACAAGTAATGAATTAAGGGTATCAAGAGTGTAGAAAATGTTTGTAGTAGTAATTTGTTGAAAGAGAATATGTCGTACATATGTATGTATGAGCATTTGTTTGTAAGAATGTCCTTGGATGGAGAAGAAGTAGAATGAATCAGCACACAAGAAAAAAGGAGAAGAAGGACAATGTGCGAAGCGACCCATGTCCCGGTTGTAGTTGTTTTGTCCGACTGACTGACACTGATCAAAGTCATTTCTAGTCATTTAAATTTTTCGCACTGGATTGAAGTATTTTAGGTCTTGCAAATCACTTCCATTGATCAGAAAATCAATTTAACATCTACTCGTGAAATCCAGTTTTGACTTTTTCTTTGAGCACAAGGTCAATCCTTTTTCTATTTGGGAAAAATTAGGTTTCACATATCATTGTGAATTTTTATAAAAGTGAAGAAGATAGGAATTTAAGAATTAAAATCAACTATCCACTACAAATATACTGTTTTATAAATAAAAACAGAATGTTTAACCAAATATGAGTATAAATTGAAAATAATGTTTAAACAAATAAATAAAACAAAATGTGTGTGCATATAAACATTTTTGGTTATTTACTCTTTAAAAGATTATTTCACACATTTCAGTATGATATTCAAAATGAGTATTTGTGTTAAATTACACTGGAAAACAACAATCATCTTGACGGACAATGAGGAACAAGTATATATAAAAATACAATCTTACATTTTTATTCCTTGTTGATCTTATATTTTTATTCACTTGTATGAAGTAGGAGGGTAGCTGGAGAGAGATCATGCATATGAGGAGTAACCAGAAGTTGGAAGCCAGCGAGTATTCTCTCCCTTCTCTGCACATGAGGAGTAACAAGAAGTACAAAGCCAGCGAGTATTCTCTCTCTTCTCTGCACATGAGGAGTAACAAGAAGTACAAAGCCAGCGAGTATTCTCTCTCTTCTCTGCACATGAGGAGTAACAAGAAGTACAAAGCCAGCGAGTATTCTCTCTCTTCTCTGCACATGAGGAGTAACCAGAAGTTGGAAGCCAGCGAGTATTCTCTCTCTTCTCTGCACATGAGGAGTAACAAGAAGTACGAAGCCAGCGAGTATTCTCTCTCTTCTCTGCACATGAGGAGTAACAAGAAGTACGAAGCCAGCAAGTATTCTCTCTCTTCTCTCCTGTCTTCAGGCAAAAACCCCAGACTTATATAACCCCAAAATTTCTAAACCATTTTTGCTTTTTTGGATTATCACTTAATTGACGTCATCTATGGCCCAATACATCTGACAATCGTCTTTGCCACTTACTGCCTTTCAAGCCAGTTGCTGCTTGCGTTTCTGTCTTTGATGTTACACCCTGCCACCACCATTCACAGCTGGATATTTTTGTCAAATTGTATTTTTGACCGCTATTGCCTGTGTTTCTGCCTTTGATGTTGCATTCCATCCATAGTCAGATATTTTTGTCAATCATATTTTTGCTGGCTATCGCCTTTCAAGCCTTTTTAGTCCCAACAACACCATTCACAGCCAGATATATTTGTCAATGATATCTTTACTGTACAAGGTAATATATTACATTTGATATTCTTGAAGACTCTTGTATATGTAAGAAAATATCTTTGTGTGTATGCGAATGCACACACACACATACACACACATGATAAGTAAATTGTTGCCATTTTATACTTTTAATTTTGTGCATGTGTTTTTGTGATGGTTTTGATTTTGTTGTCTGCACAGTATAGTAGAGTCAGTTGGGTACCATCTGTGATACAAAGAGCACTATGATTCAATTAATTCTGCCAGAAATTTGAAAATGACATGCAGTTCTGCTTGACATTCATGCCAGAAGCTCCAATACAAACATTTCAGAGTGTTTGGGTATCAATCTGAGGACAGTACAGATGATTCGGAAAGAGTTGAACAATATATCCAGTCAATAATGTGGTGCTTGGAGAGAGTACTATTGATGGCAATGCTATGCCTCCATTCATCTTCCTACAGGGCCCCAGACTCAACATGGCCGCCTACATCAAGTGCCTCAAAGTGTCTTGTAACATCAAAGATAAACTGAAGGCAAGGATTATGGCAGTATTCACCAACTTAAACAAGGAGACCGTCCAGAAGAGTTACAAGAGATGCTGAAATTGTCTGTAGGTTGTGGCTGAAACCAATGGCGATTTTATTGAATTAATTTAATCTTTAGTATTTGAAAATATTTTTGTGTAATTTTGGTAAATATAACTGTTAAAATGAGATGTTAGTGTTATTTTCATTTTTATGTAATTTTGACAACAATTTATACATCGCACCCTGTAGACTTTCACAAAGAGAAAGGATACCCAAGAGATTTGGAGAGATAAGAAAAAGTCAGATATATGAAACTCTGTGTCATGTTTTGAAGAAACAAAATTTTATCTCTTATCCAAATCTCACAACAAGGCAATTTGCTTGACCCTTGGTTCACTTAGAGAATATAAATTGGAGACCCAAATACAGAAAGAGATAAAATTTATCTAATGACATGCAAGTTTTGATAAAAGGAGAAAAGTGAGAAAAGATAAGAAAAATGAAAATAACACCGTCATGAATTCTGTTTTGATATTCAATGGATACAAAATTTGGAGATTTGGTGACTTTGACTTTGGATTTATTAAAATCTATTTTAACAATGTGTTCCAGAATTTTAGATTTTTGGCAAAAAAAATGACATTTTTAAGAACTATGTTCAGAGATAAGATTTTTAAATCTTATTTATGAAGAATTATATTTTGTTAAAAATATCCACCTTATACAAGTACCAAGAGTAACTCTCAGTAGAGGGCTACTGAAGACAGTTGTTATAGGGACAGTAAGAGTAAGTGGTACTGTTTATGCAGATATATGGGAAAGGTAATGATTAACCCTAGACATAAAGAGATTAAGATTGTAGAAGTTGGGAAAGCATCCTCTTAAGATTCTAGTCCATAAAACAAAAATGTTTCTAATTGTTCTAGTTCCAGGAGTCATGTCTCTTCCATATATCTCAGCTTCAGTTATTTCTTTTTAATTAAACTCTCTAACTTTTTGTATTAAAGTCACAAGTTATTGGGTCGAATCACTAGATTTAAACAACACTTTTATCCACTGGGCCATATTTCAGTGTATGCATTTTTGGACTTACCTGTGGAACTAATTCCTTACTAATGAAATACGAAGAGAATGAGGATAGTTTGCCTCAATGTATGCAGCATTGAAAGTCTTAGCTGGGAGGGTTAGAACTGAGGGAAGTAAAGAATGTAACTCACCTGAATATTTTTCATGGAAATATCAGTAGCGAGAGGCTTGTAAATTTTAAATTGTGGGAAAAGAGGTTGTAAAGTGGGAAACTATTCATAATCCACAATGCCATGTAAACTTTTTTAGACTATCAAGACTGATAAGTGAAGACAAGGCAGCTCCTGCCTATATGACGACACTAATTCATTTTCGACCTGATCTGACCTCTTGTGAAGGTAGAACAAAGCAGGGGGATTCAGGTAATTACAAGTGCGGTACAGGAAACTGACCAGCTTTCCAACATCTTTAGCAATGGATCATATTCCACTTGCAGTTGGGAATGAGCTAAAGTCCCAAAAGGTATTCAAGGCAAAGGGGCCTCCTTGAGAGAACACCCTTTCATAATTGATAGATGGAAATTCAGGATAAGCTCGATGATGTTGGAATGTTACAAGCTTGGTTTATGAGGTACTGAAGGTGACCAGCCATTTTTTCCCATTGAGCTGTTAAAGAGGTCAGAGGAGAGATCAACCCCTGAGCTCTGATCATAAAGATTTTGGGAAGGACACACATATTCAGTTGCATTATCTTCATAGATATTTATAAGAGATTGGAATAATGTAAATAAATTTTACTTACAACTGATTCAATTGAGCAGACATACTTTTTTTTAACTGCTTCCTTGAGAATTTCTTCCACACACTTGAGCTATCAAAATAGAAATAATTTTAAAATATGAGTAAAAATCAGGAGTTTTTTTTTGTTGTTTTTATTAATAGAAGGTCATATCATTGTTGACCATTTGCTAAGTAGGCTGTATCATAATAACAATATGAGTTTTACAACAAGTGTAAATAACAATCATATAACTTATGCAAAATTAGTACTAGTAATTAATATTAGTAATCAATATGCCATCTAAAATGACAGCAACATATTGATATAGCTATTATTGAGTATCATACATAAAGACATGAGAACAAAAAGTAATAATCCAAACACCTGAGCGTGACAGGAGAGAAATATATTATATATCATATAATAATTTTGCTTGTTCTTTACTTAGTTACTTCCTCTGTCCTTTACGCCACTGAAGAAAGATAACACACTTAACTCTCTACACGAGCTTTTCCTTCCCCTTTATCTTTTTATAATCTATGAACGCTACTCTCCTCAGCCTTTCACCTTTGCCAAATGGAAGGGTAGTAAAGAGTGAGAGAGTAGGAGGAGAGAGCCTATAGCATTACTGTAACAGTAGCAGCTTAAGCTGGTGGTTGTAGCAGTAATTGTGTGTGTATATGTGTGTGTACTGTACAATATAGTAAAAATAGGTAGGTTTGTTGTCGTATCTCGTGACCTAATAACGAAATTTCTTGCCTTTACACCCTTGGCCATTACTCAGTTGGTCTTTTCTGTTTACAATGGACACAGGAGCCATGATTTTTCAGTAATAAAAAAAACATTTTCTCTTTCAAAATCTCTCACAAAATAGTGTACAGTATTTTGGTTATGGTCTGTGAATATGCTGCTTAATATAATCTCAGATTACAGTAAAATTGCTTCTATGGACATTACTTTTAAAGCTATTTTAATAAAATTACACTGTGTTATTGTTATTTTATTATCCAATACCTTTATGTCTGAAGACATTACTGTCATTTGTAGTATGACAAAGTAAAATTTTTTTCAGGAAATCATAATTATCCTTCCATGGAAATTCCACAGGTTCTGCTAGTTAAATTACGAATTCCTAACAGTCTTTATTATAATAGAGAAAATAAATATATATATATATATATATATATATATATATATATATATATATATTCTTCACTAATCGATGACATAACTATTGCAAAAAAAAATAAAATAAAATAATGTTATGTCGTGAGTAAGAATAAATAACTCAACAACAGAAATAGGTTAATTGTTGTATTCCGTGAAAATAGTATTTACAAAGGTTATTAGTATCCAATACAAGAATAAGGGTTAATCGTCTCAACCGTCGTAAGACGTAGTATGAGCAATGGGTACTTCCGGGTCGTCACTGGAAGTCTACGACTGACTTGTCGATCGGCTGCTCAGCACACTTTCCTACGTAGATGCCACCATTACTTTACATAGTAATGGAATAGTCCATTATAGCCGAATAGGCGCGGGCATCCCAACAAATAATAAATCACATATTAAATTAATGAGCAAACATATGGCAAGAGCTTTCGTAACAAAGTTTAATAACTGGTGGTAAAGAGAATTAACTGAGATAATAATTCCTCACAACTGTCTCTTTTCCATGAGCATGACAAGAGGGAAATATAGATGTGTATACATATATATATATATATATATATATTTTCTAAACGTATATTGTTAAATACAACAGACAATGAATGTCTATTATGTTTAATCATAAGTCGTTCTAAACATCATATTTTGGCTTGAATTTCGGGTGAAAATAAAAACAAAAATTGTCCAACATTTATATATTTTTTTATTATGCCTGTTCTAAGCTTTCGGCTCACATGAGCTATCTTCAGAGAGGTTACAGGGACATTAACATAAAAACATCCACTATCAAATATAGCAGTAATCAATCCAAGAGAAGAATGATAAATAATCCTAGTGAATTCTAGGATTATTAGGTCAAATATTAAAATTGATCCAACAGAGAGCTTGATGTAAATTTAATTTACAGAGCAGATATTCATTTATTTCATATGTAAATTTAAATTTTACATTTAGGGAATAGGTATTTCAACATGTCTATTAGAGACATGCATTGTTCAACACTAGTCAACTGAAGTTGAACAATGCATGTCTGTAGTGAATTTACCAATGAAATTATATATATATATATACACACGCACACACAAATAAATACACAATTATCTTTATTATAGTAGAGAGGATTACTACTAGTAATTAATATTAGTAAGCCTGTGTGAACCTGAACAAAAATTTGAAGAAACAAAATTTTAGCTCTTATCCAAATCTCACAACAAGGCAATTTGCTTGACCCTTGGTTCACTTAGAGAATATAAATTGGAGACCCAAATACAGCAGCTGTGAATCACCAGACCAGTCAAGAAAAGGTGGGAAGAAAGATTTCTCTCAAATGGTCCACACAAAAGTCATTAAAGCTATTCAGCACTTTGATGAATGTCACCATCATTATAAATGAAGTGAAGCTGCCAAAAATAAATCTTGAACTGAGGTCTGGGATGAACTTGGGATAAGTCCCAATGAGTGTTCAAGGCAAAAGGGGCCTCCTTGAGAGAACACCCTTTCATTGTGATAGAGGCAATAAAATTGTATTTACTACTGCTAAAAGTCATTTGATGACAGCATTAACAGTATTTCCATTGGTTCTCAGTTGAGCCAAAATAAAATGTAAAATTACCATCAGAATGGATGGTAATTACCCTCTGTTAATTATCCTTTTAGTCATGCACTGGCGATTTAGTAGGCAGGGCTAAAATCCCAACTAGAGGACATTCTGAACAACACATATGGTTTCTCGATTACATAGCATCTCATTAAAAAAAAAAAAAAAAAAATATGAGTCATTTAAAAACTTAAGTATTCTACTTTTTTAAATTTTCTATTTTATTGTTGGAGTTTTATTTGTTTCTTTCAAGTACCAAAAAGAATATTTAGATAGGGATGTTCAATTTTGGTACTAATTATTATTAAAGGAAGAAAATGTTGATAAAACCTTTGTTTAAACAAATTTTTAGTACTCCCTAGATAATTTTTTTTGTTACGAGAGTTTTCAGTAGAAGGAATAGTACATTGATAAATAATAGATTCTGTAAAGCATTTATTTTCCAATGGACACTCTATAGGGTTTCTACAATTACATTTTTCATTGTCTAAATTATTGATTCCAGTTTAGAAATTATTCTATTTTTTGTTTCGTTTTAAACTTTTTCAAAAAATGTTATTATGTCTTTTTATAATTTTTTTCTAGATTTTCAGTACAACTATATATATATATAAATCAGAAGGAAAATATTATTTTTCCCTAAGTTACTTTGAATATATCTTTCCTTTGGCAAATATCACAATATAAAAAAAATATGATCTGAAATTTCTTAAAAAATTATAAATTTCATAAACAGAAGATGTTAAAAAAAATTACCTGTTTGGCAAAGCTTTGCATGCGTTTAATATATCTTAAATAATCCATTTCAGTCTGAAACTTCATCCAACCAATTTGCAAATTTATTGACAGATGTGGACCTTCAAGGAAATTTATTGGAAAATAGTAGCTGAAACAGAGAAAATATTCATAAACAAGAGGCAATAATTTGTCTCTACAACAGAAAATGTATGACAGAGCTGCCAAAAATCAAATTTAAAACTTTTATAAAAAACAGTTCCCTTCATAATTATCATCTAAAATTCTTTAAAGAAGTTATTTGAACTCTCGGGGAATTATAACTGTGAGTAGATAATTATAAAGCCCCCAATATTTATATATGCAAAAATACTCGTAAAGAATGAGAAACAACAATATGTGGAAACAACCGAACGAGTCTTATTTTTTATCTGGTTGTTATATGGTGTTGAAGAAACAAGAAACAGTACGGCTAATAGAATTGTGAGTTTGGGGTCAAATGTAGATCAAATATGGATTGGAATCTGACAGAACGATAAGATTAAGAATAAGCAAAGTGTAAACGGTTGTCCTCGTATGTCCTCGGTTTTTTTTTTTTATAGATCTGTGTAATCAGTGTCCAGATATTTTAGTTAGAAAATACAAGTATCAAAGGGTTTTTACCAGAAATTTTGGTTGAGTGCTAAATAAAATGTTACTATTGTGGCCTGGAAGAGGAAAAAGTGATGAAATTTTCCTTGATGCATGTTTTGCCACTCTGTCCATGTGAACCGCTTGTCTGATAAATGAGAATGTCATTTGTTTATGTGTAGAGGAGAAAAGTCGGGCCTATTTTCTTGGGTTTAGAACGAGTGAAATAATGATAATTATACTTGTTATAATTATTTTTTTAAAACTGTAACTAATTTTTATTTATTTATCTTTTTTTTTTTATGTACACAAGACTAATATCATTTCCCAAATCTTATACTTGAGACAGCATTGAAGACAACTCTAAATTTAATAATATTGGAGCTAAACTAGATAAAATGGGCAAGTGAAATCTTTAATCGGAGTAGACAGACTTTAATCGGAGTAGACAGACTAAACTATCACCTGGTTCACAGTCCACCTACATCTATTGAACAGGTGAAGAGGCTCATCCCATGCTTCCTGTTTAGGATGTGGTTTCTGGCTTTCTCTTTTCCAATATTTTCACTCTTACGTAGCCCCCTGCTCATCAGTGGCGTTACCGCCTTGCTCAGGGTGATATGATTAAAAAAAAAAAAAAATACACAACATTGGTTTCTTGAAGTCTTTAGTTTTTGTTGTATTACTGGTGGTCTTGTAAAAGATCTTTATTTTTTTGCAATAAGTAATGAGTTTAATTCATTTAATTTTGTTATGAGATGGTACGTATCTCTACATTATGTTTCATATAATTTTTTCATCTATTTTGTGATTACTGTGTAGTTGCCTCATAGAAAATAATTTAATGGTGTTTTTTGAAATTATCTGTATTATTGTCTGTTTTTAGTTTTTCTAATTTTAATTTGTTTTATCAATAATGTGGTTAGGATTATTATTCTTTATTAATGTTTATGTTTTCAAATTTAAGAAATATTGTGTGTGTAGAAAATATTAGTTAAATATGTTCTATTTATTAAATTGTTTATGATAGTTATTTTGTATCCTTTACAAAAATTTGAAAGCAATAGTAAAGGGAGCTAATTTTTATCATTCAAAGATCAACCTTGAACCCATAAGACACAAATCCTATATCATCCAACAATTAACTAAAACACACAAAATAAAATTGCACACCTGCACAATTGGATCTAAATGACTAAAAGCATTTTGGAAAAACCCAAACCAAGGCAAATTTCACAAGTCAGTGTGAAAAGTATGATTGGATAGGAAATCAAAAATTGATATATGACGTAAGTCAAATTTTTTTTCACACCTAAAGAAGAAAATGCCTGCTGGAGCCAGTCACATGACAAATTCACTACTTAAACCATGTTCGATGACCGGTCAAAAACAGAATGGGAACAGTGTCTGCTAGCATCTCATAATGTAAGGAAGAAACTTCAAGCTGACTCAGTCATGTGTCGCCTTTACTTCCAATTGTCTTTTCTTCATTTTCACTCCAGGCCACCAAAGAAAACAGCAACAACAAAACACACTAAGTACAATTTCTTTATTTGTTTCACCTTCTTTCTCACCCTGTCGCCAACCTACCAAAAAGGGGAAGGAACATAAGACTTCAAATTCTGCTACTATCAGTATACGTCCGGGACATTTAGCTACTTACTACAATCAACCATGAACTCTAAACTTCTGTGTGACATTTTAAATACAGTTCTCTTTAAACAAATTTAACTACAAAACTACATGCATTTTCTCTATGAATTTATACAATAGCGTTCAGTTAACAAAATTTCACTTATATTGTTCTTATAATTTGTTATTCTGTTAATAAATTTTTACTTTAATGTAAAAACGAAAATTTTATCAATCTTAGTATCTTTTCAACCTTCTGATATTGAAATTGTGGGGACTTCGGACATGTTTGGCACAAGGCCAATTTACCAAGCATCACTAAGGCTCTTACAAACTTACTAATCCAGGATTGATTGGATAACTGCTGCCCAATCAAGATCCCTTCTTGGACCATGCAGTCAAGTCAATCCTGAAATCTTTCTCTTTTGCTGCTGACAGTTTAGTTCATTTAAAATTAAATTTTCAAAGGTTAATATAAATATCTTGTCATGTGGGTGTAGAGTGTTGATTTAGCATTTTTTTCTATTTTGTTTTCTAAGGTTAACATGTAAAATTCTGAAGGTGTTGGGAGGATAGGTGAACCCATAGCGATGACATCAGCTTGCTTGTATATATTTCTTAAATGGTCTTAAAAAAAGAGCTTATGCAATAAAAGGTAGTAAATTTCTTTTCGAGAACTGTTTGCTTTATTCTTTTAATATCTACCACTTCCACCTGAGAAAAATAAACCCAACAATTAAGATCCGTTTGCATAAATTTATAACCGCAACAAAGATTTATCATTTAAACTGGCCAAACTTTTAAATGTTAAATTCTCTCCTTTGAAAACATTTTTAAGAAAACTAGAGATAATTCCAAGAATTCAAGAATCCAAGAATTTAAGTACCTAGGAAGTGTTCTAACAGGAGATGGAAAGTGCGACATGGAGATCTGAAGGCGAATTGGCATGGCAAAGGACGCGTTCCAGAAGATGAGCAAAATACTAACACACAGGAAAATCTCAATAGAAACGAAGAAAAGAGTGCTAGACTGCTACGTGATGTCAGTTCTTCAATACGGCTGTGAATGCTGGACAATATCATCGAAAATGAGGACAAAACTGGAAGCGGCCGAAATATGATTCTACAGAAGGATGCTACGGATATTGTGGACTGAGCATACAAGCAACGATGAAGTGTTAGAAAGAATGGCAACAAAAAGGAAATTGATGCTGAGCATCAGGAAGGAGACAACTGAAGTTCCTGGGACATGCAATGAGGAAGGAGAGCCTGGAGAACCTGATACTGACTGGACAGATAGAAGGAAGGAGAGACAGAGGAAGGCAGCAAATAACATATTTGCAGGGTCTGATCAGGTGGATGACGGAACGGGGGTTGCCAGGAGCAACAGGAACAAACATACTAAGAGCCACAAGGGATAGGGAGACGTGGAAATCCATGATCGCCTACGTCCTGAAGGGACAGGGCACATAGAAGAAGAAGAGATAATTATTCTGCAGTAATTCAATTTTTTCAAGTCCCAATTTGTGTATAAATTACTTGGTGAATAAACAGGCAATTAAATAAGATACGTCATTTTTCAGTTAGCAACTCTCCGGGTTTTGTTCCTCTGCTGTGGTTAGGTATTGAACTTATAACTCTTTGGGTAAAGTCATTTTCTTGGATCACTCAACAAACATTTTTTATCCACTGGATCAAGTGTCCTTGAGGATGAACTGAAACTGAGATATCCCTAAAAAGCATGGCATGTGAAATTCGGGCAATCTATTCCTGAGGATGTGCACTGTGGTGCAGGGGATATTGAATCAGAATGACAAATCAAGGAGCCGAGTTCGAGTTCCAGTTGGATTCCTTGCATTCACTTACGCACAAATATCCTTGGGAAAGATATTAATCCATCTTTTCCCTCCAGTTATGAGTTAAATAATAGGACAGATTGGGTTCTATAGCCTTGGCTGGCAACCAGTCTACTGCAGAAAGCAATGGCAACCTACTGCGGGATAATTTGTGAGATACTTAAGAAAACGAAAAACACTTTTTTGTTGTCTAACTTTTTTTTTTAATCGTATCACCCCAAGCAAGGTGGTAATGCCACTGATGTGCAGGGGGCTACATAATAGTGAAAAGATTGGAAAAGAGAAAACCAGAAACCACATCCTAAACAGGGAACAAGGGATGAGCCTCTTCACCTGTTCAATAGATGTGGGTGGAGTGTGAACAGGGCGATAGTTTAGTCTATCTACTCCAATTGAAAAAGAACAAACAAAAAAAAAAACAAAGTAAGATTGGAAAAGAGAAAGCCGGAAACCACATCCTAAACAGGGAACAAGGGATGAGCCTCTTAACCTGTAAAAATAAAAAGTTATTTATATCCAACTGTCTAATTTAATAAAAACCAGACCCAAATAATGTGACTTTGGATAAAGACGTCTTCATTAACCAATAAAAACTATCTTTCACTTTAAGACAAAATGATGTTTGCTACATAAAATAATAAATAATAATGAACCTGGTTGGATACATGTTGTGGTGCAGTGGATATCGACTTGGAATGACAAATTGAGGAGCCAAGTTCAAATTCCAGTTGAATTCCTTGCATTCACTTACACACAAATACCCTTGGGAAAGGTATTAATCCGCCTCTTCCCTCCAGTTATGGGTTAAATAATAGGACAGATTGGGTTCTATAGCCTTGGCTGGCAACCAGTCTGCCACAGAAAAAATGGCAACCTACTGAGGGATAATCTTCTGCCCAGTCAATCATGTCTCTTTCGAGAAATGATCGCCCAACGCATGTATCACATATGGCACTTAACTGACTGACATTGTTTGGACTATAGTCCTCATCTTTTTTGTCATACTTAAAATGTTTCAGTCACTATATACTCTGGTCTTCTTCAAGTGATATACATTGGAATTCTGAACCAAACACTTTATTTAGTCTGCTAGGGTAGATTGTTCTAGTTCTACATGTCATGCCTTTTCTGGTTATTTCAATTTCAGTTATTTTCATTTAGTAACTCAACACTCCAAGTTTTTGTTCACATCTGCTATGACAAGATATTAAAGAAAAACAACAATAACAAAATAAACAAAGTGTAATATGAGCTGTGGTAAAAAAAAAATAAATCATTACTAAGGCATTAGGTCATAAGTCCCAAAATTTAATTCACAGATACAGGATACATGGCACAGGAGATAAGTGTTCAAGTACACCAGTTATTTGACCCAAACAGAGTTGTGAGTGCAATACCTTGCAAACGAAAAGGTGAATTTCTAAATAGAAATAAGATAACAGTCCAAACAATGTAAAGTGTGTTAGTATAATACATAGATACATTCAAGTATCAATTTGAAAAATAGGCTTATCTCAACATACAGTGAATAAAGGTCACTTTATATGGCATGTTTAAGAGCGTAAACATCCGTAGTTATACAGCAAGCAGTCATCATGTTCTGATGGTAGCCATTTGCAATTCTCTAAAGTGAGAAGACTATTTATACTTTTACTTGTGGAAGCATTTACCCTGGGCTGGTTGAGCTGGCTTCTTCCCTAGAAAAAGTTTCATGGGTCTTTTTGACCTATAAAAAGTCCCCAGCCACGTGGGATACAAAGATTTTCCTGCAGTAGGTTTTCAATTCTTCCTGTAGTAGACTGGTTGCCACCCAAGGATATAGAACCTAATCTGTCCTACTATTTATCCATAGCTGGGGGGAGAAGAGATGGAGTTATACTTTTCCCAAGAGTATTAGCACATAAGTGAATGTAATGAATTTGAACTCAGCTCCTTGATTCCACAATCTGAGCTGCTATCCATTATGCCACTGTTCCTCCTAAAGTGAAAATACTAACTTGTTGAATTTAGAACTTTTATAGTTATAACATCTATTTAATAGTAACAAAAACACGAAACTAATTAATCCTTTACAGTTTAGCAGTTGTAGAGGATAGCTGAATACCCAGGTGGTGTAATGGATAGTGTCTTGGAGTGAGAAATCAGAGAACAGAGTTTAAATTCCAGTTGAATTTCTTACATTCACTTATGCAAAAATAACCCTAGAAATAGTATAAATCTATCTCTTCTCCCTCCAGTTATGGGTAAATAGCAGAACAGACTAGGACTTATATCTTTGGTTGGTAACCAGTCTAGAAGGAAAAATCTGAATTTAAATCAGCCTGGAGGGGGTTGAGCTCCATCAGAAGACCAAACACTGCTGCTACAGTTGCAGTACACGTTGTGCCCCTATGGCACTATTAGGTTACAGAAGTTGAGACCATGATCTTGAGAGGAAACCAGTGCCAACAAAATCCCAAACACAAAAAATAAAATAAAATAAAAGTAGTAATTAAATAAATTCAATTTGAATGTACCTTTCGAAGTCACAGCCTTTTATCACACATTTGAGATCTTCGATAAAAATGAGGAGGTCTAGTTTAGCATTTTTGCTTAAAGTTGTTGAGTCAATTTGCTCAGCTTCTCTCAGAAACCTTTTCATGATTTCCTGAAAATAAATTTACAAACAAAATAATAGCAGCATTATCCAAATATGCCATTTATACATAGAATGAATCTAAAGTAGCCCAAGGATTCTGGGAAGTCATGTTGTTAATGATTATTCTGCAAATTATTTTTCTTTTTAGCTAATTCTTTTTGTTTTGACAAAGGCTTGATAAAAACTTCCCCAGAAAATGAATTGGATAATAAAACTGAGTGGTTGGCATGTTCCCTAGACATCTAATTTTCTTTCTTTGAAGGCTCACAAAAAAACATTGCTTATGATGAAAAGTCATGTAACATTTAGAAACTGAAATCTCTATATCTTTGAGAAAATTTGTTGTAATGTTTTTGTTTCGAGGTTTAACGATCTATCAATCCTTATGGGATCATTTAAGGTAATAACCAATGATTTTGGGTAAGGTTATTTTATTTTTACATTTTTCTTTTTGAGTATCAAGATTCATTGGGATTTGTTTTTAAGAGCAGGGTCCCCAAGTCCTACCCTTGTTATTTAACCCATAACTGGAGGGAAGGGATGGATTAATACCTTTCCCAAGGGTACCAGTGCTTAAGTGAATGGGGGTATTCAACTGGAATTCGAACTCGGCTCACTGATTTCTCTTTCCGAGTCGATATCCACTGCACCACAACGCACATCCGTCACTATACACTTACAGCACCTGGTATTCCCAAGCGGTCACCCATCTAAGGACTGACCAGGCTCAACATTGCTTAACTTCGGTAATCTTTATAACATCAACAAAATACAATACTCGCCAGCTGCATGAAGTAGATAACTGCTACTAATGGTGAACTGCTAGACAGTAATATAAGTATTTAGCTGCCTCCCCATTTGAGACAAAATGTGGTACAAGGCCTTTTTAATGTGAGTCATCCAAGTTGTATAGCTTGGGCAAAAATTTTAGCCTACTTTTCCCCAAATGAGACTACTCTTCAGTGGAGTCTCATCTGGGTTACTCTCTGCCCGTAGGAAGAAAGTCTGACAATATCAGGAAAACATCAGAGTAAAGTTAATCATTAGACAGCAATATAACCCCCCTCCCCACAAACGTTTTCAATGTATTTATGAGGTTTGGAACATATCCGTTAATGTTCATAAGTATGTATATAGCAAAACTGACATCAAAATCTAAATGCGTGTGTGTGTGTGTGCCACTTTGCACTTACTTGGCTGCTGTTGATCATGATAGATCTTCTATGTGCCTTGTCCCTTCAGGACGTAGGCGAACATGGCCTTCCACGTTTCCCTATCCCTGGTGGATCTGAGCATGCCTTCTCCTGTTACACCATGCAATCCTCGTTCCATCATCCACCTGATTAAATCCTTCAAATATGTTATCCGCTGCTTTCCCCTGTCTCTTTTCCCTCTATCTGGCCTGTTAGTATAAGGTTCTCCAAGCTCTCCTTCCTCATTGCATGTCCCAGGAACTTCAGCTGTCTCTTCCTGATGCTCAGTATTAATTTCCTTTTCGTTTCCAAGACCTCATCATTGATCACATGCTCGATCCATGAGATTTGCAGCATCCTTCTGTAGAACCACATTTCAGTTGCTTCAAGTTTTTCCTTCATCTTTGATGATATTGTCCAGCATTCACTGCCATATTGAAGGACAGACAGCATGTAGCAATCCAGTACTCTCTTCCTAGTTTCTAGCAAAATTGTCCTGTTTCTTAATACTTTACTTAAACTGTTTTGATTATTAAAAGAAAAAAAAAACTTGTTATAAATTCTTGATCATATTTCCATAAATAATGGTTAGTAAACATGATTTTTCTATAAATTCTATAATACAAATGGCAAGCAATCAAGTGATGACTGAAAATGGAAATTGAATGCTACAGTGCAAGTCAAAAGTAACATCATATCCTCCAACCATAATTTTCTTTTTTAATATTCATTCTTCTTGACACCATGGAATTAGTTAGCAGTTGCGAGGAGTGTGTATGCCTATTCTGAACCAATAATAAAAGTAATAAACATTATTTGAAATGCTTTTCCTACAATTTTGAAAATACAGCCTCATCTATAAAAACATTACAAGCAATTAGTATAAAAAGGATAAATGAATAAAATTATAGGCAAATGTTGTTAAAAATGTTTGACTGATAAGAGAAAGAGATTGACGATACTGAACCAATAGTTAAGGTTACGCAAAAAAAATATTACGATTCAAGATGCTTTTCCTACAAGTTAGAAAATTAAGTCCTCTTTCATAAAAAAAGAGAGATTTTACACTTAAATATAGAGTAGAATTATTCAGGCCAAATGTATAAGTCATTTAACAAATACAATGTATTAAATGTTCTTAATATAATAACTCTTAATGACACATTCTTCATAAATTTGCTAAATAATATTTATTTTAAAAATAAAACAATCCATGCATACTGCAACTTAGGTTAAAAAATAAATATGTATTTTAATAATTAAAAGTTTATAAATGCAAAATTAAAGAAATATGAAAAAAAAAAACAATATAAAAATAAATGGATAAAATAAACAAAAATACTATGTTGGAGGGAAAGGATGTTTTTTTTTTTGCTAATAGCAAGTGATATTGTATTTTTAAAATGAAAGTCTTTATAGATATATATATATATATATATATATATATATATATATATATATATAAATGGATAAAATAATCAAAAATGCTGATGTTGGAGTGAAAGGATGTGGTTTCCCCCCCCCCACCAAAGAAAGTGATATTGTATTTTTAAATGAAAGTCTTTTATATATGTATAAAAATAAATGGATAAAATAATCAAGAATGCTGATGTTGGAGTGAAAGGATGTGGTTTTTTTTTTTGGCCAAAGAAAGTGATATTGTATTTTTAAAATGAAAGTCTTTCTTTCATGAACAAAGCATTTGTTTTTCTTTATTTTGACAAATGCAGCATTTTTCTCCCCGGCATGACAGAAGAATTAAAGAGAAGAAAATTACCAGTTTATCCTTGTAAGACTGTATACTCAAGTCATCCATTTGGTCATCATATTCATGAAAGCCACAGAATGTAGCAAATTCTGGGCTATCTTGAAGACGCCACTCCCAGAATCTCTGACACAAATCATTAAACTTTGTATCATTAGTTTCGGCCCTGTAAAAAATAAGAATTTTAAAATTTGTTTAAGCCATTTATTTTCTAATTTGACACACATAACATTTGACAAGAAAGGAAAACAAATTTTCAAGAAAACAAGATAATGTACAGAGATAAGACATTGTAGCCGGAGGGGAACTGGTTAATGTTTCGTGGATTCAGCCTTGTGTTAAACGTAACTGAACTCCCTACAGCTTACAGGATTTATGTTGAATTATCATCATCAGAAGGTTTTTTGTCAGAAGGTTGGTTGTCGGTTGGAATGTGTGAATTAGTGTAGAGAGTGGAATAATAAAATATACATTTTGAATGTTAAAATAGAAATTTATTAAAGGAGGAATAATGTGGTGATAAAGGAAGGAACTATATAATCTCCCTTACTTTCTTGGAACGAGTTGTTCCCCTTTTGTTTAGTTGACTGGTGAAAGGCCATATTAGCTGTGGATACCCCTAACACCAGTTCTTAGTTGAATAAAGCTTTTCTACAAGCTTATCTGACTGCTCCACTCAATTGTAAACTCTACCAATCATTTATTACAATTTATTCAACTAAGAACTGGTGTTAGGGGTATCCTGCCTATCACCAGGTCGCTATTAAACCAGAAGAGCGAAAATACACTGCATTTGAAGCTGCTGGATCCCTATACCAATTTTGCCGAATCCCATTCGGAGTGACCAATGGAGTAGCAAGCTTTCAACGGGTTATAGACGACATCATCAAGCGAGATGACCTCAACGGAACCTACGCTTACATCAACAATGTTACCATCTGTGGGCAAAATCAAGCTGAACATGACTTGAATCTGAAAGAGTTTATGAATAGCGTGGTAAAGTACAGTTAGACACTGAACAAAAACAAGTGTCTTTACTCGCTTACCTCTATAGATTTGCTCGGGTATACGATAAGCAAGGGTTCGGTAAAACCCGATCCTGATAGACTAAAAGGATTGATGGACTTACCAGTACCTCAAAACCTTCCTTCTCTTCGACGAGCTATGGGGATGTTCTCTCACTATTCTCGGTGGATCCCGAACTTTTCTGAAAAACTACATCCCCTAACAAAAGTTACCAGTTATCCTCTCTCCAAGGAACAAACAGAGGCCTTTAAGTGCCTGAAACAGGAGATTGCTAAATCGTCCCTGGTAGCTATAGACTCTTCTCTTCCTTTTGAAATCGAAACTGATGCTTCAGAACATGCTATCGCTGCCTCCCTAACCCAAAACGGTCGACCAGTAGCTTTCTTTTCAAGAACCCTAACTTCGGCTGAGAAAAAGCACTCATCAGTTGAAAAGGAGGCCTACGCTATTGTAGAAGCGATTCGAAAATGGCGACACTTATTACTTGGAAAGCACTTTAAGTTGATCACCGATCAGAAGTCAGTCTCGTTCATGCTCAATCCTAAAAGTAAGAGCAAGATAAAAAATGAAAAGATCACAAGATGGAAATTGGAACTTGCTTGTTTCAGTTATGATATAGCATATCGTTCAGGAAAACAGAATGCAGCTGCTGACGCCCTATCCTGGATTTGCTCTTCTACTACTACTGCGGACAAGTTACATGGCTTGCACGAAGATTTATGTCATCCAGGAGTAACCCGAATGCTACATTTTGTCAGAAGCAAAAATATGCCGTACTCCGTAGAAAATGTAAGAGCAGTAGTCCGGTCGTGCCAAGTCTGTTCTGAGATTAAGCCTAGATTCATTGGAAGAGCACCTCAGACACTCATAAAAGTGAGTCAACCTTTTGAGAGATTGAGTATTGACTTCAAGGGGCCTTTACCTTCAAGTTCCCAAAATCGCTACTTACTAACGGTGGTTGACGAATACTCTCGTTTTCCTTTCGCTTTCCCTTGTGCCGATGTGGCTGCTGCGACTGTCATTAAACACCTAACTAATCTATTCTCTGTTTTTGGAAATCCTTCTTTTGTGCACTCAGATCGAGGAATAGCCTTCATGTCAGAGGAACTAAAAAGATTCCTACATTCTCGAGGCATCGCTACCAGTCGAACAACTGCGTTTAACCCTCAAGGCAACAGACAAGTAGAGAGATACAACGGCATCATCTGGCAAACGGTGAGTCTGGCTCTCCGATCAAGAAATCTCTCTATTGCTAATTGGGAAAAGGTGCCGGATGTGGCTCTCCATTGCATCCGCTCATTACTTTCCACTTCCATTAACTGTACTCCGCATGAACGGCTATTCAATTTCCAAAGAAAATCAGCTACAGGAGAGTCCATACCTACATGGTTAACAAGATCCAAATCAGCTCTCCTGAAGCGCCATTTACGTGGAAGTAAATATGAGCCCCAGGTGGAGACCATTGAGATACTTGAAGTTAACCCGAACTATGCCCATGTACGCTTCAATAATGGGCGAGAAACAACTGTGTCCTTGCGTCACATAGCTCCTCTTGGTGATGGAATGAACAGTTTAGATGCGGAACCAGACCCTATGCCAGGGGACCCCCAAGAACTGGATGACCCTAACCGGTCTAACACTCCTTCATCTTTACAGAGTACTTCTGAAAACTTTGCTGCAGAGAATTCAGTTCCTGCTACTTCTCTTCCCCCACTCTTGAATGATTCTCAGGAGACCTTGTCAGAAGATGCTGACTCACAAAACCTTCGACGTTCCAGTAGAACCCATCGAAAACCTCCTTATTTAACTGCGAACTATCAACTTTAAACTTTCGTTTTCATTTCTTTTCTGTTTTCAGCTTGATCAGAGGATTCTATGGGACTCTTTTAATTGGAGATACCCTTTTGAGAGTCGCTGAACCCTTCCGCTCCCAAAAGATTGATGAACCCGAAGTTTCCTGGGCGGTGGAGAATGTGGTGATAAAGGAAGGAACTATATAATCTCCCTTACTTTCTTGGAACAAGTTGTTCCCCTTTTGTTTAGTTGACTGGTGAAAGGCCATATTAGCTGTGGATACCCCTAACACCAGTTCTTAGTTGAATAAAGCTTTTCTACAAGCTTATCTGACTTCTCCACTCAATTGTAAACTCTACCAATCATTTATTACAAATAATATAAGTTGTAGGAGTTAATGTACAATTAGAAACATTAATAAGAAGTTAAGGGTAGAGTTCGTGTTCAATGATAAAGTTAAGGGCATTGAGAGTTAAAGAAACTGCTCGCAGTAGTAATTGTTGAAAGAGATAAAGAGAAAGAGAACAAGGCGTGACCTGACCTTATCTCCGGTTCGATTTGAAGTCAGCAAACCGCCTTTGACTTGTTAGAGGCCATCCTTAAATATTGACTCCAGTCACGTGGGGTAGCTCCCAGAATGATTTTTTCTTTAGCTGTGAAAAAACCCGTTTCTCTGACGTATTTTGAATTTTGTGATTTGATGACCAATCAGGATCCAGAGTTCCGCTACAACATCATTTTAATTGTCCGATATTCAAATAATCAAAAACAAATATTAAGGTGGTGGACAAACTCATGTCCAGTTTCTACCTACTCAATTTTCAAACAGCCATGTTCTGAACAAAAAATATATTTTGATATAATCTAGAAGAGTCATGGCTTGTCGAACGAGAACGATCTATCCTAGGAAACAAAATAAAGAGTTTACTTTGAAATTTTTATCACCTGAAAAAGGCCAGAGTGTACAATCACCGAAGTATTGTGAATATGGTAACAAAGAAAAGGACAACAGTCCAAACAATGTAAATAACCGAACTATTGTCTAAAAACAACCCGGCGACACCTGTGAATTTACCATCCTTCTTAACTACTTTCAGCAGTCAAATGAATCAAAGTAAATATTTAATTGATAAATTTTTAGCAGTCCAACAGAACTGTAATCAAAACTTGATTGTGTAGCGCACAAAGATAAATTTTGTGCAAGCCAGTTTTATAAATGTTCTATTCAAATTTCACACCAGAGTAAGACTTGTAGGGGCCTTGGTGATGTTTATCAAATTGGCCTTGTGCCAAACACAACCGAAGTCCCCACAATTTAAAATATCAGAAGGTTGGTTGAAGGTTGGAAGAATAAAAATTTTCTGTTTGTAAAATAAGTGGAATTTTATTAACTGAATAGAATCACATAAATTTTGTAAGAAGTGAAATTACTATGTAAATGTTCAATGAGAAAATGTAGTTGACATTAAAGTTTAAAGAAATCAAGAGTTCACAGTTGTAAGTAGCAGGTCATATTGTGTGTATGCAAGGATTGACAGGATAGTAATGAAATCTGGGTTCCTTCCCTTTTTTTATGGCCTGCAAGAAAGTAGAAGGAAGATAAGGCAAAAAAGGAAAATGGTACTTATGGAAGTTAATACTGAGAAGTCAGTTGAAGCATTTAGTTGTTGTTGTCGTCGTCGTCATCTCCTTACTTAACTTTGAGAATGGTGAAGACAAAGAAGAGGAAAATAGGAAGGAGAGGAAGAACGAATTTATGTCGACGAGACATGTCAGTTTAGGCGTCTCAAACTGTCCCTTACATTGTAATAAGGTCCTTATCAGATCCCTGCTCCCGTGAACTCTTTGATTCAATTTTCTTACTGTTTTTATAGGTAAAGACTTTTTAACATAGGCTTGTTAACTTTTCTCTCAGTTCTGCAAATCGCTTCGTTTCATTAGTTAGAAAATTAATTTAACATCGGATCGCAAAATTTGGCTTTGTCTTTTTCTTTCAGTATGTGCATGTAGAATCACTTCTACATGCACATACATACACATCGATATGCACACACATTCATACACATATACCCACATACTCTTACGTGAGGACCACACGTGAAACTTTTTTTCCCCACGCTTTATTAAGAAATATATAAACTGATTTCCACACATACTTACCCAGTTGGAAGCTGCTTTTCGAAGCATACAGTCCGAATGCCGTTCGTTCCTTTCCAACTCACATACTGCACTAATTGCATTCAGCAATTAGCTACATCAAAAATGTTTCTCTCTATCTTATAAGTATATTTCAATATAAGTATAATTATATTCACTACTATTCAGTACAAACATATTTCCTTTTTCGGGAACTCTTCTAGCATGAATAATGAGACAATTTCTTTAATATCTAAGTAAGAACTTTCTTCACGACATCTTGCATTCACGAATTAATCAATCCTGTAAACTTACTTAATACAATGTTGTTATTTTCGTTACATTGTGCTTTGAGATATTTTATTTATAAATGTAGTGGTTTGGGCAACCAACCTACTTTCCACTGTTAAAATTACTACCCCGACGGTCAGTCCACTACATATTGGTACCCGATTTGTCCAGTCCACTACAGGGTCAATCTTTTTCCTATTTGTCAAAATTAAATTTCACACTTGATTGTGAATTTTATTTTTGCCTTGGTCTGTTTTTTTCAAAATGTTTTCAGTCAATTTCTCCGTTTCTTTTGTTATTTTATTTATTTATCAAGTAAAAATTAAAATATCTTCAAGTTATCAGCAGTGGAAATTTTATGCAAAAAAAAAAAAAAAAAAAATTGTTTTAGTAAGGATTCAGGTCCACAAATTTAATCTGAAGTTATTGTTGAAACATAATAAAAATGTGTAAAAAAACAAATTCACACAAAAAACGTAGTTTTAGAAATGTTTTTGTTTCTAGTATTATTTGACATCATTTAAGACATTCATTCAATTCTTAAAAATTAAAAATACTTTATTCCACAAAAAAAAAAAAAAAAAAAAAAATTCGAAAAATAATGAACTTAAAAAGAAATACTCCGTTTGAAAGACTGACTTGAAGATTGCACTAAAACATTTCTTTAAAAAATTTAAAAGGCGAATTTAATAACTTGAGTTTCAGTAGACAAGGGAGATAAATTGAAATTATTGCATATATGATCTCCCATACATGTTATTCAAAACAAAACAATTGTTCCGTAAATAAACAATTTTTGTTGACAATCTCTGGTTCAGTAAATTTCATTAAACTCTATTTTCTTTATTACTAAATCAATTTTATTAAATAACACAATTACTGGAAGTAAATAAATAATCACTACAAGTAGATAAATAAAAATTAAAAAAATATGTCAACTAAAGAACAATGAAGAAAAGATTATCATTCATTGTCCATATTGTTAATAATATTGTTCTTTTATTTGTGAAAAACGGGAGACTGTTAAAAAAAAAAAGAGATGTAAACAAAATGTTTTAGGTTAGTTTATTAATGGGATCCAAATTATGGGGAAAGGTACCTCCACGCATTTTTTATAACAAACTTTTAAATTGAATTTTTAAAAATAAAAAAGTTTTATTGAAACTGTTTTTTTTTGTTTTAATTGAAAGCTAAATAATTAAATTTAAAATTTACTATTTCCAGTAAGCAAAATACTATGTTACAGAAATTGATTGCAATAAAATTAAAAACTCTTTTGTTTGTGGTTGAACAAAGGAAATTCTTGTAAAAATCAAACAATTGAAATTATTTTAATTTTTGAAACTATCATTTTTAGAAAATCTTGGTAATTTTTTGTTTTGTTCCCCGAAGGCCTTTTACCCCTTCAAATATTTCTAAAACATCCTTATTTCCGTGCAAAAGTAAATGCTGGACTCAAATCGATAATTGTTTATTGACGAAAACTTACATTTTTAAATTTTACAACCAGAAAAATATCGAACTTCTTTTCGCTGTTTATGTCACCCATAACCACAGTTCAAAACATGTTATTCACTGCTGAATGATTTTTCGACCAATTTGCCTTCCTTTTTGCTAGTCATGCGCGGAAATTGAGTTCCGAACCCCAAACAAATCGCGGACTAATCGCTCAAAAGAAGTACACGGGCCGTAAAAAGTATCCTACGCCCCAAGTCATTCAGATGTGAATCAGATATGAAAATGGTAGTAAGGGGTGACATATAGTCCGACGTTTTTGTGATGGAAAGCAGGAAAAATGGCAGGTTTCTTCAATAAACAATTATCGCTTTGATTTCGGCATATACATCTGCACGTAATTAAGTAAGTTTAAAAAAGATTTGACGGGGTAAAGGCCTTCGGGGAACAAAACAAAAATTTCCCAAAATATTTTTGTTTTACATCTGTTACTCTCATCCCTCCACATTATAACTTTAAATTTTATAATTTACCTATTTTAATTTTTGCAAGATTTTTAAAACCGTGAATTAACTTATTTACAAACTAGTCAAAAACATTAAAAACTGACATTTTTTTAAAACTAAAAACGTCAATATAATTTCTATTTGAAATACACCAGTATTTTGAATAGTAAATTTAATCATTAAGCTTTTAATTAAAGCCTAAAGCTAAAATTAAAGCTTCACGAAAGACTTACTAACCCTTGTTGAGCAGCAAGAGTGTGACACAGAAATAAAGGCCTAAAGAGACAGGCTGAAGGTTTACCTGTTGGTAACAAAACTATTGTGTGACATTTCCACACCCTACCCAAAATCATTTATCCCACAAGTACTATGCAAAGAGATCTTGATAAATTCAGGACCCACAGCCACAGTAAAACTAATTAAATCCTGCTATTTGCCAAATTAAATAAGAACACATGCTCATGGACCAAAGAGCGTCTTAATTATCAATAAAGTAAGGTTACTTACCACACAAAATCAGTGGTAATTCCTTTCTTACTATCTTCTGCATGATTTGAAACCATCCATATTGATATTGTAGGGCCATTACCACCAACCATCAATCACAACATCATATAATCATCACCAGCAAGGTACATCCTCACATGCATAAACAGAGCTACTCGATGGGTAGCAAGACACTATGGCTACGATAGTGGTCATGTCGTTCTTAAATGTGTTGATCTTTTTTGATTTAGAGTTCCCCTGTATGTTGTCACTAATAGAGGAAGTCAGTTTAAAATGAGCTTTTCAGTGACCTACTGAAACCGATAGAATTCCACAGAGTAAGAATCATGGCATACCATCCAAAATCCAACAGAGTAAATGAAAGGCAATGCAGAACAATTAAAACTGCCATGATGGCAAGAAATCAAAACAGGTTAGATGCCTTGCCAATAGTGCTATTTAGTTTATGAAACCTACCAACAGATCAAGATTACCCACCAGCTGTAGCAGGAACAGGGACTTCAACCCAAGCCAGTGGTTGAAAAGGACTATGGATTTTAACAATGAAAAGTTTCTAGCACAAGAGATTATAAAACTCAAAACAGAATTTCTCTCTGCAGGATGCCTACACACTGTTCTAAAGCCTTTAATTTTCCAAGAACTAAACAAATGTATACGTCTGGTTACAGGTTGACAGGAGACACCATTAAAAGCTCCTTATAATGGACCATTTAAAGTCATAGAGAGACATGAAAAATATTTTGTTAGAGAGCTTCGTTCTGGAAATCATTAAAATGTGTCCTTGGACAGTCTGAAGCCTGCAACACAGTTAAAAATACATCTGTCTGATCTAAAATAAAAGGGAACGACAACTAGTAAAGACACAACCACAGATAAACTATTAGCAGTTTAATAGACCCCAGATGAAAACTCCTCCCAAAATTATAGCAAACTCAACTAAGAACTACATGCCCAGGAAGATGTCTTCTAGTTTTGTATTCAAAAATGTATTGCTGGTAATAATTTTTTTTTCTTCAAAAATGTATTGTTGGTAATATTTTTCCTTCAAAAAATCTATTTTTATATTTTCAGAGTGTTTTGACCCCAGTTTGGGAGTTAACTCTTTGTCCATAGCTGGGACCCTAACAGGTGCTACCACTCTGGGTCAGGGTGGACCTGGGAACAACAGCAATTAAGAGGTGGTTCGATGCTCCTCACAACCTTCCAATCAAAGGCCTTGCTTCCGGATGCAGTTTACCATCATGCCCAGGATCATCAACAGATGGAACCAAACTGAAATCTCTATCACAATCTAAATAGGAATTTATTGAAACTTTTTGTACAAGCCTTCAAAATCATGAAGAAGCATGATTTCATTGCTAAAGAACAGTTAAAATTTTGTTCTAATAAAAAAAATGTTCTTTGATAGATAACGAAGTCTATTCTCCTCGGAGTTCTTGACAAAATACAGCAAAGAATCTGTAATGTGATTGATACCGACTTGGCCGACCGCCTGCAGTCTCTCTCTCACCGGCGTGACGTGGCTTCCCTGTGCCTCTTCTATAAATACTTTCATGGCTTCTGCTCTGACGAACTTAAATCACTGGTGCCCCCTAGATGTGAATTTGCACGAGATACTAGATTGGCAACTAGGTCCCACCCTTTTACAGTGAAACCGATGAAATGTAACTGCAATTTCTACTCCAACAGCTTCTTTCCTCACACTTCCCGCCTGTGGAATTCCCTACCGCATGTTTGCTTCCCCGACGGCTACAACCTCCAGGAGTTTAAATGTAGAGTCAATAGACACCTAACACACTAACTCACACCCACCCTCCCCAACTCTCTCCCTATGTACATCCTAAGTCGTCTATTACCCTCCTTCTGACATTTTCTATACCCAATCGCTCTATGTAACCCCCTGTGCTATAGTGGCAGTGGAATGCCTTGCTTGGGGTGACACGATTAAAAAAAAAAAAAAAAAAAAAAAAAAAAAAAAAAAAAAAAAAAAAAAAATGATTAATGCAGAGAATTTCTTTTGCAGGATGCTGCACAGGCTTCCACTGGAATCATGCTTAAGCCACATCATGTCTATTTGTCGATTATTACAGAAAAGGCACTGCTTCACATTATAATGTTTTTTATCAATTTGTGCAACCATAAAGCTGACTTTGGTATTGATGCAAATTGGGATTTTATTGCTGGTTAAGAACCAGATGATCAGTTAGGTGGAACGATACCGACTTGGCAGACCGCCTGCAGTCACTCTCTCACTGGCGTGACGTGGCTTCCCTGTACCTCTTCTATAAATACTTTCACGGCTTCTGCTCCGATGAACTTAGATCACTGGTGCCCCCTAGGTACAAATTTGCACAAGATTAGCAACTAGGTCCCACCCTTTTACAGTGAAACTGATAAAATATAATCGCAATTTCTACTCCAACAGCTTCTTTTCTCGCACCTCCCACCTGTGAAATTCCCTTCCGCATACTTGCTTCCCCGACTGCTACAACCTCCAGGAGTTTAAATGTAAGGTCAATAGACACCTCCTAACACACTAACTTGCACCCATTCTCTCAAACACTTTTCCCGCCTACCCAACCCTCATCCTCGGTATCCCTACCCATCTATCACCCTCCTGACATTTCCTATATTTAACCACTCTTTCTCATCACCTTCCACTATATAACCCCTTGCACAATAGTGGCAGTGGAATGCCTTGCTTGGAGTGAAATGATTAAGAAAAAAAAATTCTCTGTGACAGCAGCTAGTTCATTGTGTGAACGATAAGCACCGGCCATAAATAAATCATATCTGTAATCTTTTAATTCTGATTTACTGGTTTCATTATTTTGCTGTAAATACATTTGCTTATTGTTGGTGTTACAGCATTTAAATATTCAAGTTAACTAATGCTTTAACCCTGACTACATTAATCCATATGCAGGAAAACATCTTAGGTTTTTTAGGGCTTCAACATATATCTATAGACTAGCAGTATAGCCCGGCGTTGCTCGGGTGTAATGAAACCTTTAAAATAATCCATGGCCCTAGAGCTCAAACTCAGCCTAAAGAATATTTGTGTGAAGTTTGGTAAGAATTGGATAAAAATTGTGGATTTGTATAAAGGACATACAGACAGATAAACAGACACACACACAAACATCTTGCCTTTTATATATATATATATATATATATATATTATTGATTTTCTGCAATATTGTAAGAACTGCAACCTTAAAACTTCTGAATAGCGTTTCTTATGTCTTTGTCTATGAGTGTATCAAATTTGATTAAAATCGGCCCACTCCTTCTATAACCCAATTTTTTCAATTATCGATATTTATCGAGGGTACCTTGACACAAAACCCAGCTAAGAACACTCTCAGATGCTTATAGTACAATTGTGTAAATTCTCAAGAAAATCAGTTCAGCTGTTTCGGAGTCTATAGGTAACGGACACACACACACACACACACACACACACACACACACACAGTTCCATTTATAAATAAGTTTAGATTTAGATTAGATAAATTAAGCTAAAACATTTTTATGAATGAGAGGGGGTTGACTGGCTCCAAATATTTTACAAATATTTCATTGCAACAATAAATTTAGTGATTAATGAATAAATACTGAAAGTTTAATTAAAACCTGATAATTAGTAGATTTATTATTTTTAATTGAAGATGTCTGGAAAATCAAAGTATTGGCAACTTTTGAATTGCTGGAAGCTCTTTGTCTTTATTCTAACAGACTGATTTGGTCTTATGTCACATTAATACCCTTGAAAAAGGATTGAATTCATTTTCATCCGACTATGGTTTAAATGACTGACAGAGCAGGTCAGTTTCTTTTGCCTTAAGTGACAGCCAGTCTAGAAGAAGAAAAATTTTGAATTCAAAATTAGCCTAAAGAGAGATCAGACTATATTACCCTAGACATACTGGCTATGGTACATTTGGAGTTTCTTTGATCCTAATAGGTTAGAAAACTTATGTAATTATATCACTGGTAGCAAAGAATTTCTTCTGAAATCGACAATATGAGATGTATGCATTTTGATACCCCCTCCTCAAACAAAATTAAAATAGCTCGTATTCCTTTAGTAGGATCAGTCGAGAGAAATTGTTTGGTCGTTTTTATGGCAAATCAACCTTGGCGAGTCATTTATTGCTGGTAATACCTTTTTCTTTCAACAATTTATTGTTGTTTTTATATAAGTTTTGTATCTAGTAATACATTTTTCTTTTCGAGTATCAAGATTCATTGGGATTTGTTTTTTTTAAGATTAGGGTCCCCAAGTCCTAACCTTGTTATTTAACACATAACTGGAGGGAAGGGACGGATTAATACTTTTCCCAAGGGTACCAGTGCTTAAATGAAAGCAGGGTATTCAACTGAAATTCAAACTCGGCTCACTGATTTCTCTTTCCGAGCCGATATCCACTGCACCACAACGCACATCCGTCACTAAACGCTTACAGCACCTGGTATTCCCAAGTGGTCACCCATCTAAGTACTGACCAGGCTCAACGTTGCTTAGGTCAAGAGAGGAATGAGACTTTCAAGCCTAAGTGCCAGCATGAGAGGATTTGCAACGTACTGTCAGTGTCAGGAAAGCCTGACTTGACCAGCTGCATCCGCCACCCACCCTCCTGTGACTCCTGCTCACAACTCTTCAGAAGTAGACTGAACCTTCCCAACCGGCTGTCACCAGAGGGAAGAAAGAAAATAAGAGACGATAATGATCCTAATGCGAGTGGGTGCTGACTTCAATAAAAAGAGTGTTCCACTCTGAAAACTTATTCTTAAGAACCACTACTTTGTGGAACAGGCTCCAAGTCTAGAGTCAAACAGTCAAACATTATCTATCCACCATATCCACAGAATCTCTTTCTTACATATTATACACCCCATTCTGTAGCCTGTTCTAGGTATGACGTTAAACGATAACTGGCAGCATAGTCTCTGATTAGGAGGTTTTTAGAAGTGTGGAACCACCTAATTGTTGTTGTTCCCAGCTATGCCCTGACCCGGAGTGGTAGCACCTGTTAGGATCTCATCTATGGGAAAATGGTTAACCCCAAACTGGTATTAAAATGCTATGAAGGTATAAAACTTTTTATAGTAAAATACTAGTAATACATTTTCATAGTAAAAATATTACTAGCAAAATGTTTTTGTAGAAAAGATATTACTAATGTTCCTAATAAAATTAATTTTCACATTAATTGACCCATAAGGAGTTGATATGCAGTTAACCAAAAAGTTATTCTGTAGCCCTTGACTTAGGTGGCTATTCTGTCTTTTATTGAATCAACTTTAACAAATAGAAAGAATATTTTTAAATGAGGAAATTAAATTCAGGATCATTTATAGCCCAATAAGCTGGAATAGTATAAACAATTTGGGTGTGGCAACTTGCATAAAAACCTAAACTTTTACATGGAGAAAATATTAAATTTCTTTTGGACATTTGGATTTAATCATGGATATAGATAAAGGAGGTGCTGAAAAATTTTCAGTTCAACCCATTTCCCCCAAATCGGATCAAATAAAAGATTGTTTCAGAAGAGTTTCTTGGGCAGTTCAAAACTTTTCAGAATCCCCTTTCATTTGAACAGTAGAAATATCTCTAACATAAAACATTAGCTAACCGAGGCCACCATTGCCACTGGTGTCTTAACATTATGTGAGAGGGATTTCTGTTGCACCCTGTATATTAGGCAAATGAATGACAAAGTGGAAAAATTTAGTGTAATCCATTTTAACTGCTAAAGGAACTTCAGACTAAAGTTTTTGTAAAACAAAACTGTACACAGAATTTTTCCACCTTGATAATTCATTTGCCTAATAATGTTCTGACATAGAAAGTGATATAACATTTTCTGAGTACACAGACACACATTCATAATAGGCATCTCTTGCTCACTCCTTGTATGCACCTCATTCAATAACTCACTACATTGAGGGACTCTTGGGCCTTGTTTTGGGAAAGCCATTATTTATCTGTATATGATTAATACAAACAGAATTTGTTTCTTAGCTGACTGAAGTTATATTTAGCATCTTAACTCGACAGTTTTGAAGATTAATTTTTGTTCAGGCCACTCGTCAAATGGTTTCAGCAAAAGATTGCCATTTTTCTTGCTTTTCATGATTTTTATATAAAGTTTGATGTAATTAATATATGTACTAGATGGGATGCTCTTATTAATGTTGGGCTTAATTTTTTTTTTTGGAGGGGGGGGTACGTGTGTGTGTGTGTGCGTGTGTGTGTGTAATGTCATGGTTATTTCTCTTTTTCATCATGTCTTGTCTCCTCACAATTCCTTCTTTTTCTCATTCAACTCTGAATGTCAAAGATGTGGGTATGTGTGATCATATATATCACAAACACACACATATGCATATATAAGGATCATAAACCCAATTTTCAAAATAAATTACAAACTAGATCAATTAATCCCACTAAAAGTAATCAAGTGTTAGTCTCTAGAGAAATTTAAAAAAAATAATTGAGAAATGAGAAATTACGATCCACATTACACCCCAGTCTCTGGAAGGACTCTACTGATACGATTAATTGGTTCAATAATCTAATAAATCTAAATCCACCTTCCTTAAATTTGACATTGTAGATTTTTATTTTTCAATATCCAAAGACCTCCGAGGTAATTGTATAAGCTTTGCTAAAAATCACATAGAAATCACTGATAGAGAAATTAAAATTATTTCAACTTCAAGGAAATCAATTCTTACCTTTGATCATTCTAACTGGACAAAATGTCCTTATGGTAATTTTGATGTACCTATGTGTGTTTATGTATATTTCCTTTATTTTAAATTTATATTTATTTTATTCCTTATAAATTTGGTTGAAATATATATATGTATGTGTGTGTGTATATATATATATATATATATATATAGACATGTGAACAACAATGAAGTTTTAGAGAAAAATGGAAATAAAAAAGGAAGCATAAGCTTAATATCAGGAAGAAACAACTGAAATCTCTAGAGCTCATAATGAGGAAAGAGAGCTTGGAAAATTTGATACTCACAGAACATTAAAAGCAAGAGAGACAAAGAAAAAAAATGCATAACATACTTAGTGAGTTTGAATGAATGGACAGTGGAACAAGGTTTAGGAGAAATAACAAAACAAACAAAATTTATTAAGAGCTATGAAAGATAGGAAATTGTGAAGAGCCATGATCACTTAGGTCTTGAAGTGACATGACACAAAATGAATGCGTGCAGAGCATTATCAACATAGAATGTGAGATTGTTATGCCAAGTTCAAATTCCAGTCAAAGTCATTGCATTCATTTTCACACCAATACCCTTGGAATTGTTAATCTGAGAGCTGACTTACAATTCCAGTCAGGTTTGCCATATTCACTTTTGTTCAAATACCCATGAATCCACCTCTTCTTCCCCCAGCTTTGGGTTAATTAGTAAGCCTTGTATCACAGATCACAGCTCAAAAAAATTAGAGGAACACTTTTTAATCAGAGTATAGCAACCTATCAAAAAACCTTTGGGATATTGATCTGGTCAGTTAAGTAGCAGAGGGGGTTGTTAATCAGTTTCAGCTGCTTTGTTGTTAATGAAATCAACAACAGATGCTTCAGTGAGACACTCCCCAAAACAGGAATGGTTGAGGCCACTGATACTTATTCCTTTTGGCTGATTTTTTACTGACTGACTTTCTACTGCTGTAGTTTTTTTATTTGTCTTGGATCAACATCTCTGTTGATAGCAAAGTGCGGTACCTTCACGCTACAGAGGTTACACAAGTAGTGCAACTCCTGCAGGATGGCACATCAATATGTGCCATTACAAGAAGGTTTGCCGTGTCTCCCAGCACAGTCTCAAGAGCATGGAGGAGATTCCAGGAGACAGGTAGTTATTCCAGGAGAGCTGGACAGGGCCGTAGAAGATCCTTAAACCCGCAGCAGGATTGGTATCTGCACCTTTGTGCAAGGAGGAACAGGACGAGCACTGCCAGGGCCCTACAAAATGACTCCAGCAGGCCACTGGTGTTAATGCTTCTGACCAAACAATCAAAAACAGGCTCCATGAGGGTGGCCTGAGGGCCCGACATCCTGTAGTGAGCCCTGTGCTCACTGTCCAGCACCATAGAGCTTGATTGGCATTTGCCATAGATCACCAGAATTGGCAACTATACCACTAGCCCCCTGTGCTCTTCACTGATGACAATCTGAGCACATGCGACAGACATGAAAGGGTCTGGAGATGCCATGGAGAATGTTATGCTGCCTGCAACATCATTCAGCATGACCAGTTTAGTGGTGGGTCAGTGATGGTCTGGGGAGGCATATCCCTGGATGGACACACAGACCTCTACATGTTAGATAATGGCACACTAACTGCTATTAGGTATCGGGATGAAATCCTTGGACCAATTGTCAGAACCTACGCTGGTGCAGTGGGACCTGGGTTCCTCCTGGTCCACGAAAATGCCTGACCTCATGTGGCTAGAGTATGCAGGCAGTTCCTGGAGGATGAAGGAATTGATACCATTGACTGGCCCCCACATTCACCTGACCTAAACTCAACAGAACACCTCTGGGACATTATATTTAGGTCCATCCGGTACCGCAAGGTTGCCCCTCAGACTGCCCAGGAGCTCAGTGATGCCCTGGTTCTGATCTTGGAGGAGATCCCCCAGGACATTATCCATTGCCTCATTAGGAGCATGCCCTGACATTGTCAGGCATGTGTACAAGCATATGGGGCCACACAAACTACTGAGAATCATTTTGAGTTTCTAAATGACATTTTGGCAAAATGGACCAGTCTGCTGCTTCATCTTTTCACTGTTATTTTTAGGGTATCTTTGATTTCCCCACTCTATAGGGTGATCATTTTCATTTCTATCAAATTATCTGGCATCATTTTGTTACTAATACATCACCTACTTATCAGGAAAGATATTCAAGATAATTTTTCCCCTGTTTAAATCTGATGTGTTTACGAAGTGTTCCTCTAATTTTTTTTGAGCAGTGTATATATATATATATATATATATATATATATATATATATATACACAAACACATTTACAATCTAATATTATTTTCTGGTTTTAGATAACCTGCAAAGGGTTGATAAGCCATAGAAAATGAATTGATCAATCAAGCTTTGGTTAGCAACCAGTCAAGAAAAAAGACAACTCAATTGAAAACTGGTTGTGCGTGGTGCTAACAACTCCACCCTTATAAAAACATGGCTTTGTTAAGAAAATCATTGTAACCACGCCTTGGGTGGAGAGGCGATGTCTTTATATCCTACAGTGGAGTCTATAGGGTTGATAACAACTATGTCAAGCACTAATTTTAATTTTCTATGAATTATTTTCAATTTTACTCCTTCAGGTTAGGCTCCCAAAATAAACAAAAATACATCCAAGTCATTCAAAAAGCTACAGTGCATTGCAAAAATGTACACCACCTTGAAAACTGAATGTATTTTGTTTACTTTGATAGAAACAATTCATATTTTAAACTCCAATAATTTGTTTTAATAAGCAGATCTATCACACTTTTATTTAATACACAAAATACATTTGAAAAATTTAAAACTGATTCTTAAACAAAGATAATTTTGAAAAATGTCTTTGCAAATGTCTACACCCATTCTTCATGGCAGAACTTCTCATGCTGTGTCAGATTGGATGGAGAATGTCGATGCACAGCCAGCTTTAGATCTCACCAAAGATTTTATATAGGATTGAGATCTGGAGACTGTCTGGGCCAATCTAAAACTGATTTTCTTGCTAGCAAAACAAAGCTTTAGTGCTTTTTGACACATGTTTGGGGTCGTTATCTTGTTGAAGCTTGAAATTGCTATCCAAATGCAGAGCTCTAGCAGACTTCAACAGATTTGCCCCTAATATTTCTTAACACTATCCATGACACCTTGGATGGTTACCAGCTCTCCAGGCCCTGCAGCTGAAAAAGCATGATCAAATCACTGCCATGCTTTACAGTGTGGAACAATGTATTGAGGTTGGTGAGCAGTGCCTTTTTTCCAAACGTAGTGTTTTGTATTTTTTCAAAGAACTCAACTTTTGTCTCATCTGACCACAAAATCTTTCGCCACATGGAAGTGACTGCTTGTGCATAGGGTTCAGAAGAGGCTTTTTCTAGCTACCCTCCCTTGTAGACAAGATCGGTGCAATACTCTGAAAATTTTAGATGCATGGACATCTGTCCCAGTCCTGGAAACTGAAGCTTTCAAGACTTCCAGAATTGGACTAGGTTTGGAGGTTGCTTCCTGGACCAGTTTTGATTTTGCTCTTCTGGTAAGTTTGCTCGGTCTCCCAGATTTTGGCAGTGTAGCAGTGGTTTTGTGCACTAACCACTTCTTAACTACAGTTTTAACAGTGCTTAGGAGAAATTCTAAAACTTTTGCAATCTTTTTATAGCGATTATTTTCATTGTACTTTTGAATAATAAGGATTTTAAGTTCTTGAGACAGAGGCTTGTCCATTTTCTTTCCCAAGTTGGACACCTTGTGTTTACAGTCAGAGTCCAAAGACCAACATACCCTGAAACCATGTGGTGGATGATTTTGTATGCAGTTAAATTACCTTATATAGCAAAATAATAGACTGACCAAGTTTGTTTGTTCTGGTAGAACGCACATGTCACTTTTGATTGTTCTGGATTGTATACATCAATGATAAACTACGTGATAATACAGTATAATATCTGGGTGGGGTGTAGACTTTTGCAAAGGCATTTTTCCAAGTTATATGATTTTAAGAATCAGTGTGAAATCTTTAAAATGTAATTTTTATATCAAAGGAAAGTGTGATGAATCTGCATATTATTTAACAATCACTGGAATTGAAAAAATGGGTTGTTCCCTCTTAAATTGTACAAAATATATAAATTTTCAAAGGGGTTGTGTAGACTTTTGCAAGCCACTGTATTTCATGATATCTAAACCTCCTGTTTTGATATATATAAAATACATAAATACATCCTAGTTTCATGGATAATGCCTTCCCTGTAGGGAATAGAAAGTGTAATGCAAGTTATTTTTAATTCCCACATGACACCCTATAATGAAATTAACTTTAATCCAGTGAAACATCTGCTACATAAATCTTTGGCCTCTTGAAGCAAAGCGGAAGTCTTTTACCATAAAAAGAAATAATATATACAGTGGTGGGTTGTTGCAAACCAATTCTTAGAATTATAAAATCTTAGTGAACTAGTGGATTCTTAGAATATGAAAAAAGCTGTAGTTCCCTAGAAAGAGAAGTTACAGGACTTTTAAATAAAAGTATTTCACCATGAGATCTCCATGAATGCTTTCCATGATTATGTTGAAAATATAATGAAAAATTGGTATAAACATGTCATACTGGAAATTATCCAAAGAGTCAAAAATATAATACCATTACTGTAAGTACAGCAGAGACTGAAAAAGGGTTTTCTGTGATTAACATATTTTATTCTGACAAAAAAAAAAAAAAAACCTTCTTGAAGTTAAGCATGTGGAAATTTTTTAGTCATAAATTTGATAGGTCTTCTTCTTTTGGATATTTGGAACTGCTGCAATTCAGTTTGAATGTGGCTAAGAGACCGTTAAACAGCCATTGACACTAGTGTCAAAAGAATTCTTCAAGACAGAAATATGATGAAAATAGAATTTCAGTTGGGAAATATCTTAATAAATAAATGTTTTCTATTAAATTATCAAAATACTTTAATTCTTTTTGATACTATAAAGTGATTTGTTTCCATTCTCAGATTGAAAAGAAAATAAGCAGTATAGGTTCCAAAAGATTAACTGCCTTTATAGAACTGATTCCTGGAAAATTTAAGATGCCATTACTGAATATGTGTGTGTGTGTGTAAAAATTCTCGGTTATAATCTGTTGAAAATTATATTATTACCTATGTGTTTCGTCAACGAAAGAAGTTTATCAGTGAAGGAAACACGTAGGTGTTAATATAGATTTCACCTTGTCTTTTTTATTATATATATATATATATATATTTTATCATAAATATTTATATTATTTTTAGTGCAAAGAATTTGTCCCTTCAGCAGCTTCATGCCAACTTCAAAGTTTCTTGAGGACACAGTTTTGATATCTTCTCTCATTGAGGCTTGAGGGGTTTTTTTTTTTTTTTTACTGTTGTATTCTAGTTACCTTTCCTGGTGTAATTTGATATTTTCTATGTGAGCTTGGTTGATTTTTTTTCTTTTTATTATGCAGGTGTCAACACTGTCTCCACCGCCATATCAAGCAATTTACAATAAAAAACCTGCTTGCCAAAATACCCAGTAAAATTACTAAAGAAAAAAAGAAAAAAAAAACACCAACAATCTTGGAGAAAAACTATTACAACACTTATATATATATATATATATAGTTATGGATTAATTGTACATTGCAACATGCAAATTTCTATGTTTCGAGATAAATTCTCTTCATCAGGCAATGTTTGATGTTGGTTGCACTCTAGCTATTGGGCGTGTGTAATGATGTACACTAAAAGGTCTGCCTTCTTCTACCAGATGCTCGTGGCCCCGAGGTAGAATCGGTCGGGTTTCAATCCTGGGTTAGGAAGCAATCAGAGTCTAACTGTACTGATGAGCTGTGATACAGCGAAACAGATCTGTCTGCGGATGACTATATATATTGATAAAGCATCCATTTTATTTAAATATCATGTGCCTTCACAATTAAAGCATAAGAGCTTTAATTTTTGTTTCTTTTCTATCATTTCACCCCAAGCAAAGAAATAACGCCACTAGAATACAGGGGGTTTACAGCAAGTGAAAACCAGATGAGAAGTCTGAGAATAGTCAGTCAGTAAAGTGCCATACGTGATATACACTTAGGCAATCATGTCTCGAAAGAGACATGACTGACTGGGCAGAAGATTATCCTGCAGTAGGTTGCCATTGCTTTCTGCGGTAGACTGGTTGCCGACCAAGGCTATAGAACCCAATCTGTCCTGCTGTTTAACCCATAACTGGAAGGAATAGACGGATTAATACCTTTCCCAAGGGTATTTGCGCGTAAGTGAAGGCAATGAATTCAGCTGGAATTCGAACTCGGCTCCCCGATTTCTCGTTCCGAGCCGATATCCAATGCACCACAACGCACATCCAGAGAATAGAGAGGACTGAAATAAAGACAAAAAGAAACAAATAAAAAATAAGGGTCAAGAAAATAGGGAATTGTTATTGCATTTAAATCTTTGAAGATTGTAGTTGTTATGTCGTGAGTAAGAATAAATAACTCAACAACAGGAATAGGTTAATTGTTGTATTCCGTGAAAATAGTATTTACAAAGGTTATTAGTATCCAATACATGAATAAGGGTTAATCATCTCAACCGTCGTAAGATTAACTGACCTCATATGAGTTCTTTTTTCCATTTACTAAACTTAAATTTTAGTAACTTTCTGGTTTAATAGCAAAATTCCAAGGTACCTTCTTCAGATTAGTGGATGTTTGTTTGGTATGGATTTCTATAAAACCAATCACTACAACCACATTTTTTTAATAAAATCTATGTACTGTTAAGTTTAGCATTTCCAAAGGTCAGTCAGTTAAGTGCCATACGTGATACATGCTTTGGGCAATCATGTCCTGAAAGAGACATGACTGACTGGGCAGGAGATTATCCCGTAGTAGGTTGCCATTGCTTTCTGCAGTTGACTAGTTGCCAACCAAGGCTATAGAACTCGATCTGTCCTATTATTTATCCCATAACTGGAGGGAAGAGACGGGTTAATACCTTTCCCAAGGGTATTTGTGTGCAAGTGAATGCAAGCCTCTACTAAAAAAAAAAATCCCTGAAAAAAACAGTATAGTATAAAGAAAAAGGTACCAAATTTAATAAAAAAAAAATTAAAAAAATTTTTTTTATCAAAATGTTTATGTTATTATTAAGAGGAAAGATCAAAGTATTTTTTAATTATTTTTTAAAAAATTTTAATCCCTTCTAACATGATTGAAATTTAATCTTGTTTTTATTTTAATTAGCAGGTAACCAAATTGCAACGAGAGTTTACAATGGAAAATGTAATATTACGTAACTTACTTTTTTTCCGGTGAAAAACACATTAATTTGGAAATTCTTGCAAAACTCAAATAACTTTCGGATTTTAATAAAGCTTTCAGGACTTATTCACAAATGAACAAAATTATTTTTTAAATTATTATTTTTTAAAAATCTTGGTAAAAATATTTTTTTACAACTGTTACCCCCACCTACACATAAATTCATGAAATTTTAAGAAATTAAATTTTGTTAGGAAAATTAGTTTTTATAAGGACTCATTGGAGAATGTAAATCATCTATTATTTTTTAAACATTTTTACCATTATTTTCAAAAATCTGCTCCCAATGATAAAATAAAAGAATGCAATAAAACTGACCTTATTTTATTTGGTAAACTTTTAATTGCTTTAATAAATAATATATATTAAGAACATTATAATAAGAAGAAAAGAAAGATTTTCAATTAATAAGGAAATTTTAAAATAATTTTCATTTTTAAAAATTATAATGATCTATAAAGTTTCCAAAATATTTTAAAAATACTTCAAAGATTTGTTGTTGTTAGTTCATTAACTTATTAAGTGAAGATTATATTTACTAATCAAAAATTGAAAAGTTTAGTACAAATCTTTATGTCTTCATATTCTAAAAATAATTTTTAATTTTTTTTGTGTATTTGAAGCTTTCTTTTTGTGTGGCAATTTCTATGTGTACATTAAAAGTTCATATATTTCACAGTTTCTTCTCCTCACAGGAAAAAAAATTGTACAATTAAGTTACTTGTGATCGCCATACACTTATCATCTAGCATCTGTTGAGATGTCATCACATTTTCAAATACGGTAGGGAGGGAAGGTCAGAAAGTTGAACTCTGTGTTTAAGAAATAGTTTGAATCTAAATTTCATGCTATAAATAAGTAATACTTGTGTAAATCAGATTAACATTAAATTTGTTAATTTCCAAAGCTAATGTGTCACAGGGATGTATATTTTATTTTTGCAAGAGTTTTAAAACTGAGGATTAACTTTTGTATACAAGTGTGTCGATCACTCAAAAATGGTCGAAAAATTGAAAAAAAAATTTTTAAATCTTAAAAATTTTATAATATTTATTTCTGTTTGAAATACACCAGCAGAGTATTTCGATTTTTGGAAATAGTAAATTTAATAATTATGTTTTCAATTAAATCTAAATAAAAGTTTCAGGAAAACTTTTTTTTTTAATTCAATTTAAAAGTTAGTTATCGAAAATGAGTGGAGGTGCCTACAACTGAATACATCTGACACGGGAGAAAATTAACCCTAAGTTCATTGCGGGAGGTACTGTCTGGTGGGGGAAATAAAGTCCTACAGACCAAGCACGTTTTTTTTTTTTTTTTTTTTTTTACTCAACACGGGGAAAAACGAATTTTTTAAAAATTTTCCAGTTATCTCTCTCACACACAGGTGTGTATATATATATATATATATATATATATATATATATATATATATATATATATTTCCTCTGTAAATGCTTTTTAAAAATATTCTTTAGGATCTGTCTTTGTTTCACGTAAAAATGAATCTGCTTAAAAGAATTTCAAAACCGTTTAAGTCTAAGAAAAGTCAACAAACACAATGAAAATGGATTTCAATTGTAAACAAAGCGAATATTTTACGTTAAAACTAAAAAATATGTAAATAAACAGAAAAAAAAACAATAATAGTTAGAGAGAGTCATTTTTTATTTTAAAAAGCTGACTTGATCGTTTCGTTATGAAACTAAAATTTAAATTTTGAAAACTCACATAAAAAATGAATAACGTTATTGGCTTTGTTGTTATTATTTCAACAAACTAGTAATAATAATAATCATCAGTTAAAAATTATAAAACCGAAGTCAGGTGATTATTTTCTTTCTTCAATAGTAGAAGAAATAAATCAGTATGCAAAAAAAAAAAAAGAGAGAGAAAATTAATTAACAATAATTAAATAAAATACTCAACAAAGTATCTAACTTTTTTTTTCACTTAAAATTCTCAATTATCTGTCAATATGTGCAAAGTAAATTGAAGAAACACTTACATGATGGATAATGATTAATGAATGACAATTGTCCGACGATGAAAGCGACGTTAACACGTTGATGGTCGTCAGTAGAATGAATCGTCACGCCGCAGACGCGCTTTAAATACGTCCTTGCAGCTGATTGGCTCGTTTTTTTACCTCTCGCCCGTTCTTTCTTTCTTTCTTTCTTTCTTTCTTTCTTTCTTTCTTTCTCTTCATGAATTTTAGCAAACCGACTTCTTGTATATTCTCGACGTTGTGTATGGTTAGCAAGCTTGACTCACTCGAACAATTTTTTTTTTTTTTTATAAGCGTTTCACCCCGAGCAAGGCATGTCACTGCCACTACTGTGCAGGGGGCTACTTAGAGTGGAGAAAGGCTGATTAAATATAGGAAATAACAGAGGGTGGGTGATAGGCGGGTGAGGATACCGAGAATGAGGGTTGGGTAGATGAGAGTGTTGTGAGAATAGTTGGGAGTTAGTGTGATAGGAGGTGTCTATTGACCCTACATTTAAACACCTGGAGATTGTAACTGTCGGGAAAGCAGACTTGTGGAAGGGAGTTCCACAGGCGGGAAGCGCGAGAAAAGAAGCTGTTGGAGTAGAATTTACGGTTACATCTTATTTGTTTAGGGTGGGACCTAGTTGCTAATCTAGTATCTCGTGTAAATTCGTGCTTAGGCGGCACCAGTGATCTAAGCTCATCGGAGCAGAAGCCATGAAAGTACTTGTAGAAGAGGCACAGGGAAGCTACATCACGCCGGTGTGAGAGCGGCTGCAGCCGGTCTGCCAAGTCAGTATCAACCACGTTACAGATCCTCCTTTGTATTTTGTCAAGAAGCCCAAGGAGAGCAGCAGGGGCACCCGACCAGATATGGCAGCAATATTCAATACACGGGCGGATGGTAGATTTGTATATGTGCAGAATAGTTTCAGGTGGGAAAAATTTCCGGGCCCTGCACAGGGAGCCCACTTTCATAGCAGCAGATTTGGCAATGGATTCAATATAGTCATTCCATTTGAGGTCCGCCGAGAGTGTAAGGCCAAGGAGGCGTAGTATTTTACTCTCTGGGAGGCTAGCCTGTCCCATGCTAATGGGAGGTAGATGCGATTGTTATAATAAATAGTGTATTCGATCCACACTAGGTGCTCCAATGCTTTCGTTTTTATGTACCACATCTAAGCTATGAGTAGAAAACTTCTTTTTTTGTTGGGGGGACACTTCGACCTGGTATAATGGTTATCAAGCTTGTAAGCACAATTACGACTGAGTAGTGAGTTCGATCCTCATCGGGTGCCCCATACTTTCGGCCTTGTGCCATGCATAAGCTACCTACGCTTTAAAAAATCACCATTTTCTCTAGTATTCTATCTTATTTAAAGCTGTCTTCGAATTTCAGCGAGTTTGAAACAGTAGGGAAATGGTTGTTTATTTAATTGGCCTTGTGCCAAACATAACCGAACTCCCTACAACTTAGGATTATTCACTATCATCAGAAGGTTGGAGATTGGTGGATTTGTGGAAGAATAAAAGTATACCTTTTTGTATGTTTAAATAGAAATTTATTGATAGAAAAGAGTACCATGAATTGGTAGATGTTAAACGTTCCAAGAGAAATAGTATTAAAAGGTTAAGGGTATGAAGAGTTCGTTGAAATGTTCGTAGTAGCCCTTGAAAGAGTGAGTTTATGTGTACGTAGGCAGGAACGTATGTATGTATGTATGTATGTATGTATGTATGAATGAGCGGATTGGCTTTGAAGTTATCGCTCATTGTGAATGGTGAAAAGGCAGGAGGTGAGAGGTGAAAGCTAATAATAATAACGATCGCTTGACGTTTTTCAAGGAATGTGTTAATTGCTCTCGTCATCTTAACTATCTGGCGACAGCCAATTTTGCTCCGTTTTTTATTTCGTTTTCTGGCGCTCCAGAAGGTCTTTTGGGATTTCACTCTCGGATGTGATTCTGGACTTTCTATTTTGTTTTTAAATAAATGTTTCCTAGTTTTCTATTTACCGAAAAACATTTCGCCTCGAGGTGTGAAATTTCGCGAGTTGTGTGTGTGTTAAGCAAAGTTTGTAAATTCGAGAAAATTCGTTTATTTTTAACAAAACCAATGAGTCAGTGCTTAGCATTTGAATTTTTAAATCTAGAACTTGTTTTGTTCACTACAAGTTAATTGAGTTTTCTATTTTATTTAATTATGCTAGTGTAGTTAGCGGTTTCAGTCTGTAACCTTACCCAACTTGTGATAATCAATACAAATGTTTTAAAACAACAAATTAATGTCAATACCTCTCGTTAAATAAATCTTATATTTAATACAAACGAAACATTTTATTTCTTTGTTCAAAAGAATTTTTTTCAATGTCACTAGCTTCTATTCACATGCTACTGCATTCCCAAGAAGCCCCTTTCATTTACAATACAAACAATTAATCATGCCAAATTCTAATAACATGATTTCCTTCAACAACCTAACTCCAATGCCAACTAACGAACACAATGTTGACCCACAACTTAACAACCTGGATACGTACGAACATACATGAATATATTGGCACAACCAAACATCCCCAAAAATTTTATATTGACAACGATAACAAAGTTATTCTTTGTCCATGCTTTACACGACCATAAAGAGTTGGATACGTACGAACGTGCATGAACACATTGGTGCTGTCGAATTTTGTAATAATTTAAATGTACAGAAAATCCGGGTTTATACACACCTATACTTTTTCATGAGCCAGTAAAAAATTACAATGTATTGGGTTGTCCGGAAAGTTTACGGCGATTTTTAGACGTTCGTATTCCAACACGTTAGGACACGTCGAATTTATCGACAGATATATGTTTACATTTGTAATTAAACACACTTCAAACTACCTAAACTAGAAAGAAAGTTTAGAATTACTCAAGTCGTGTTAATTTTGCATCCCTATAAAAATGAAAGATAATATAAGATACAAATCCTATATCATTCAATAATTAACAATTAACTGAAACACAAAAAGTAGAATTTCACACTCACAAAATCGGATCAGAATAGCTGAAAACATTTTGAAAAAAAAACAAAAAAAACCAGACTAAAACAAATTTCACAAGCCGGTGTGAAAATTAAGATTCTGGATTCCGATTGGACAGGAAATAACAAACTGAACTATGACCCGTGTCAAGATTTTCTTAACACCTAAAACATGGGTTTGCGGTTGAAACCGATCACATGACTAGATTTCACTACTTATCCACGTTTCTTGACCGGCCAAAGACAGTCCGATGGGAGCAGGGATCTGATAAAGACCACGTCACAAAGTAAGGAAGAGATTTCAAAACACCGAAACTGAAAAAACTCTTTTCGACATACATTCGTTCTTCCTCTCCTTCCAATTTCCCTTTCTTTGTCTTCATCCACACGCCGTCAACGAAACAACATCAACGGCAAGACATCTTTAACTGATTCCTAAAAATTAACTTCGATAAGTATCATTTTCTCTTATTGCTTCACCTTCTTTTTCACTTTCTCGCCGGCCATAAAAAAAGGAAAGGAACACAGACTTTATTAGTAACCTGCTAATTTTTCTACTAACACATATTCTGCTCCTTACTACTATTTCTCTGGAACATTTAACTACTTAAATTTTCTTTTTGAACATTTTACTTCTTACAAATTTGTTATTCTGTTCAGTTAATAAAAATTCACGAATTTTACAAACAAAACACTTTTGTTCTTTCAACCTTCTGATATTTTAAATTGTGGGACTTTGATTGTGTTTGGCACAAGGCCAATTAAACAAACATAGTCGAGGCCCCTACAATTATATGGTGCATTTTAGACACATTTTATGACCATAAAGGCAGAAACGCCTTGCAAGCAATAAAAAGGTTATGTACTGTGGATTGTAGAGGATTTTTAGGTCCTTTACGATTTATATTACGATTCATCCAACATACGATTCAAGAAAAATAAAGACAACAACTCCAATTTGTAACCAATATAAATAAAGTATATTCAATAAACAAACAAAACATGCAATAGAGTAAGAGGAAAGAGTTGTTCCCCTTTAACTGTTTGTTGACCAAAGTAAAATGAAGGAAGTTTTTTCTTGCGCTGAAAAGATTTGTTATAATTGTTAGAAAGATTTTTATGTAAGAACAAATAACATGAAAAATACAATTATTTTGAATGTAATGGTAAGTAACACGAATTTTGGTCAAGAGTTCAAAGTTCAAAGGTTCTTGGTGAAAATGTTCAGACAGAAGACAAAGATCTGTGTCTGGGTGTGCGTTAGGAAAGGTATGAGTAGAAAGAGACTTATGTTGAGTCCTTTAGCCCGCCTGTTGGTCTACTGCTTAACTTGCGAAAGGTTGCCGCTTATAAGGATAGAGAGTGGCTCAACAAGCAAGCGCGGGAAAAGTTTTGTTTACATAAAATATATGTGATTGGCTAAAAATTAACCAATCACCACACGCATATGAAAGAGCTGCTTCAAAGCCGAAAGATTAAAGGCGACTGCGATCGCTAAATTGTCCTATACAAGAACAGTAGTGATTTATTACCCAATCGCAGACGAGTAAATGACATGGACCGAATGTGGGTAAGAAAAACATAGCAACCGCTATAGGATGATGAAGGCGCTTTAGGTGGCAGAACTGTACGCAAATGATAATAATCACATCCCGAATAGTAGGATAGAGAGCCTAAATTTTTGAATAAATCAGGCTCTGGTCAGTAGCTACGGCTAGAAGACCTTTTGACAGCAAAGGAAGACGCAGGCCAACATCAGTACTAAAATACAACAATATGGCTCGATAATTCTAAAAATTAAATATAACAATTCAGAAAATATAAAAGCTACATTTTTTTGTGTGCGACAATGACACAACGATATTGGGTTTAAGACTATGCATACAGTTAGGGTTGGTACAAGTCAATTGTAGTATAACAACAGTCGATTCGAAAAGACAAGTACAAGATATAGAGGACCTGGCAAATGAATACCCTGACAGATTCCAAGGTATTGGAAGCTTCCCAGGGAGACAAAAAAATACATACTGTTGAGAATGCAACACCAGTCGTCCAACCTCCAAGAAAATATCCCGTACACATGAGAGAAGAATTAAAGCAAGAGCTGAAAAAAAATGTAAGACTTGGGAGTGATAGAAACGGTAAACGAACCAACAGACTGGGTGAATGCAGTTGCGTGTAGCAGGAAGAAAAATGGTGCATTACGTATATGTTTAGACCCAAAACCACTGAACAAATGCATCAAACGAACACACCACAAAACTCCAACCCTGGAAGAAATTTCCCATAAACTGGTTGGTGCTAAACATTTTACGAAACTAGATGCAAAATATGGATACTGGGCTATACATCTTGATGAAGAATCGAGTCTGCTCACATGTTTTAATATTCCGTTTGGCAGATACAAATATTTGAGATGCCCGTTTGGTCTTAAGTTATCACAGGACATATACCAACAAAAATGGACCAAATACTGGAACATTGCGACGGAGCCATTGGAATATCTGATGATGTATGCGTATACGACAAAACAGTTGAATAGCACGACAGAAGATTGAGGAAGACAATGGATACAGCCCGAAGGTATGGTCTTGTTTTGAATAAAGAAAAATGTAAAATAAGACAAAAAAAGATAAAATTCTTATCTGGTCTTATTTGGGATGAAAATGGTTCACACCCAGACCCGGAAAAATGCGACAAAATTAAATCAAAACCTACACCCTCAAACCGAGAAGAACTTCAACAATTTTTAGGTATGATCCAATACCTAAGCTCTTGTGGTGATACCGACCGAACAAAAGCGAGAAACCGGATGTTGGCTCTCTCACAACAAAAAGGAAAATGAATAAAACTCGTCGTCGCGCATCCGAGTTTGCGCAGATGTTCCGGTTGAAAAATAAAAATTAACCAAATCTCAAATTTCCATTTCGCCAACCTACGCGAATTTTATTTACCAGCCAATGGGAAGCCCAGAATCAAATTCAACTATGAAAAACCAAAACAAGCTGTTTGATCCAAACGGCAGATATAAAAAGCAGAGACAAAGCATCGTAAGACAGACGGTGATAAGATAGGGTTATCAGTGCCTCCCCTTGACTTAAGTCGAGCGGCTACTTTGCTGACCTCTTTCTTTCTCCACTGTCTCAAAAGCACTTATTGACATCAGGACTGCCCTATTCAAAGATATTCTACACAAACTAACTTAATGACTTACTGACCTTAGAAGCGGCAACTTCAGATAAACATTCTTTTATCTCTTTCAACTCATTATTATTTGTCATGAACTATTTAACCTCCGTTGGACTTATATTCAAGTATTGCTTTAATTGTAAAACATAAATTGAAATGTGTATATATAAATGTTATTTTATACTCAAATCGCCTTTCTTGATTTATAATCATTTTATGAATTATAGTGGGCTATCTTCCCACAAGGCCAAATTCCGTTAATCTGCTACGGTATATTACTACCCTTCACTAGAACGGAATCCTACTACTACTAGAAAAGAATAAATAAGATAAGATATACCCGCTATACCCTTTCATACCAGAACTCAGTTCCAAAACAGCTCCACTGAGAACATTGCTCAAGAAGGATACTGAATTTCAATGGAACGAAACACACGGTAAAGCTTTTCAAAACTTGAAAGACCAGATTCATGAAAATCTTTGCCTAGCTTACTTCAAGCCAAACGCGAAAACAACGATCCAGGTAGATGCAAGCATGTTAGGATTAGGTGCAACCTTAATCAACGACAACAAAATTGTTGCATTCGCAAGCAAAAGATTGACTGATACCGAATCACGATACGCAAATATGGAAAGAGAGCTAGTTGCAGTGGTATTTGGTTGTGAGAGATTTCATACATATGTATACGGAAAAGAATTCCAAGTAGAATCAGATCACAAACCACTAGAAAACATACAAAATAAAAACATTGCACAAGCACCCTCAAGACTGCAAAGAATGCTATTAAGGTTATAACCATATGATGCTCAGATCATATAAAAACCAGGCAAAGAAATGAGAATACCAGATTATTTGTCAAGAACAGAGCCAACACAAGGTGAAGAAATTGAACACAAGCTACACAAGCTACAGAAGAAAATGAAGAATTAAGAACGTTAAAACAAGTGATATTAAATGGATGGCCAGAGGATGTAAAGGATACAACCAAACTTATAAGAAATTACGGGTCAATGAAAGATTGTCTGTCAGTTCAAGATGGAGTAGTGACTAAAGGTAAATGCATAGTCATAACAAAAAGTATGCAAAACACAGTCCTCCAAAGAATTCATGATGCGCACCAAGGAAGAGAAAAATGTCAGCTAAAAGCAAGAAATAGTGTTTATTGGAGAGGAATAAACAAAGACATAGAAATGATGGTAAGGTCATGTGAAATATGCAGTGAACACCAAAGAAAGAATACCAAAGAGACTATGATCATTAAAGAACACGTGACCAGGCCATTTCAAAATATCGCAGCTGACATTTTTGAGTTTAATGGTCAACAAATTTTATTCGTCACTGACCAATACAGTAAAATGCCATTTGTAAAGACAATGAAAAGCGTCACGAGTACAAACTGTATAGAATACTTGAAAGCAATCTTCGCTGTTCACGGCATACCAGAACGCCTATACACAGACAATACCAAGTATTTCGTATCGAATGAGTTCCACACTTTTTCAATAGAATGGGAATTCACGCATATTACATCAAGCCCGAGATACCCACAGTCAAATGGATTCATTGAACGAATGGTCCAAACAATAAAAAATACACTGAAAAAGGCAAAACAGTCAAAGATGGCTCTCCTATGCCTAAGCACAACTCCGCTTGATAATCAATTGCCATCACCAGCCGAAATCCTGTACAACAGGAAAATAAGAACAAGGATCCCAACCTTGTTGAATACAAGCACAGTAAAAGACAACCAAATCCGTGAACGGATGAGCATCAAAAGTAGGAAGCAACAACAATATTTCAACAGAAATGCAAAAGACCTTCCCAAATTGATGATAGGTAGCAAAGTGTCTGTCCTCCAGGAAAATGACACATGGCAGCCAGCAACGGTGATAGATAAATGAACTGAGCCACGTAGCTACATCGTCAAAATGCACAGCGATAGAAAGATACTAAGACGCAACAGAAGGCACCTACAAGAAATTGTGAGGATAGAATATCCTACCCACCCTCTAATTACATTCCAGTCTTATGGAATCTTCCAATTCTGTGTATTTAGCCAACCAGGGCTAGAGATTGTTACCCAAGCAATTTCATTGGCTAAGGCCTGGTTTGGCGCGTAAAAAGGATGCTCAAATTCTGAGTCAACCGGCCCTTTCTAACAACTATATAAAGATCATATTTTGCCCTTTTTCTTCAGTGATTTTTCTGCCACCAGAATCCACGTCACTCAAGCCCTTGATTCTTTCAAGCCGCACCATTACTTTCGCGCGCTTTCTCTCACCCACTTTTCACTATAAAACTTTATCAGGCTTTTGGATTCTGAAAGCGTGACTTACTTCACACACAATTTCACTTGTTGCATGCACTCTAACCCATACCTTTCCAAATAACTCACACAGTTTTCATTCAGCGAGAGATTCAATTTCCTAAACCTATGAACATTTTATTGAACACAACTTTGTTCTATTTTTCCTAACACAAAAGTTACGAGACATTGTGGTTTTCACGTACAAAGATCCACTGTTCGGACTTTTCATACAAACACAAGTTTTTATTCCAAACGAATTACACGAATCCCGAACAATGTCTATATATTAATGTGAATATTCCATTTCATGTTTCTATCTCGTATGCATGTTTTGTTCTTTGCACACAACTGTTTAATTTGCAAATACTGAACTTTAAATTTGATGCAACACACATATTGATTTAACTACGTATCTTTAACACAATTCTGATACAGTTATCTCTTTTGAACTTTTCTGTTTTGTGAAGTATTTTACTGAATAGCTTTTAACTACATGTTTGATAACATATCAAACACTGTCATCTTCTAACTTCTGATCGTCGAGTTAATACTTTCCATAATTCTAATATTTGCTATCACCTCAGTTTGCTGACTACTGAAAATGCTTGTTATTGAATTGTTGATTTATTAAATCTGTTATTGATCAACTCAACAAGTCTTACAATATTTGTGTTCATTTTTTTGTCTGAAAATTAATCTAAAATTTTATGATTGTGGAAGATTGCTTGAAGAAATACGCACAGCCGTAATCACTTTTTATATTTAACGAAATTCAAATAGCACACATTGGAGTAGACAGACTATTGGAGTAGATAGACTAAACTATCGCCCGGTTCACACTCCACCCACGTCTATTGAACAGATGTAGAGGCTTATCCCTTGTTCCCTGTTTAGGATGTGGTTTCCGGCTTTCTCTTTTCCAATCTTTTCACTCTTACGTAGCCCCCTGCACATCAGTGGCGTTATCGCCTTGCTCGGGGTGATATGATTAAAAAAAAAATATCATCCACAACAAAATAATAATCAGACCACAGAGAAGAATCACCTTCAATCTACCAGCCCAGGGCATTAGTCGGGATAGGTCAACATCACCACCCCAAAAGAGCAATGATCTCACAGAAATAAATACCAATACGACAGCACAGTACGCCTAGCCTATACAACTGCAGACACAACCCGGTGATATACAAGAACAATCACCAACAATACATCATCAAACCGGCCTGTGAGAACAAGAAACGCCTCCCAAAAATATAAATATTTCATTATATATAAATAAAATAAAATAAAATAAAATAAAATAAAATAAAGAAATAAAATTAATACACATATACAAAAATGTAAACGAAATTAATTTGAAAACAAATCTTATTTGACAAGAGAGATATGACAAGGTGAACTCTTCAATGTATAAGAGTTCGCTCCCTTGTATTAGTTATCTCATCGTATGTATCCAATATGGCTGAATAAACAAAGTAATCTCAACTCGTGTCTTTATTAAATAATTTATGTTCAACCCACTATAAAACATTAGTGATGTTGCCGTAAGCCAAACAAAATTATCGAATTCTGGGAAGTTTATAATAAACCCATACGAAGGAACACCCAGCATTATGAAATATAACATTGTAACCAGATAAACAATGAAAAGATTTTGAGCTATTTTTTTTAAAGAGCTAAGAAGTTGTTACACTTGAACTGTTTCATATTCAAAAAGTATTTCAAAATAAAAATATAACAAACATTTTTATCATTTATCAAAGCAAGTAGCTGATCCTGTTGATACTAAAAATATCTTTAACATTAACATAGGGCACGTAATCTTGAATATGCATAATAATAAGATAGTCTCAATTGGTGAATATGTACGCATCCACAAACTTTCACAGAAAATAAGAAGCAAACAAAATGCATTTGAAATTCCTAGAAAAGGAGAAAGCGACCAATTTTCAATTTTACAAGTATTGGGTCATTTATTTATACAAACGAAACAGTTTATATTCTCTCAACCTTCTAATATGGAGTGAATTGTGAGGAGTTAGGTTATGTTTGGCACAAGGCCAATGTAATAAACATTGCTTGAGCTCTCTACTTCATTTCTAATCATAGAACTTTTTATCTTCCTGAATGTGAAATTGGTCTAAGTGATTTTTACAGGCTTCCGGAGAATTAAAGTTCTTCCCATTAATATAATTTTGTAGGGACCGAAATAAGTGGTAATCCAAACGTGGCAAGTTCCGATGAGAGGACAGATTTGTAGAGGGTGCTAAGAAGTCCCTCAAACAAATAATAAAAAGAAAAATGCACTACAAATAAAGTAAAATAAACTTTTGTTTATCTTCGTAAAAAAAATAAAAGAATTATTTTTTTGTACAAAAATGAAATTGTCCGTAAAGCTGTAACAAAAAAAAAAAAAAAGAAAGAAAGAAAGAAAGGAACTGGGAATGTGAGAAGGAAAGGTAGGACGATGTGTAGCGAGCGAGATGAGAGAAAGAGTGGGTGAAAGAATGTTCACTGATACGTGTACTGCCTGGTGTGTGAACTGCTGAATTCTCTCTGTGCGTGTACTGCTAGCTGTCCGTGTGACCTTTTGGTGTCAGCGAGTTGCTGTTCCCTCTGGTCTGTTGAGAGTTTCTACCTTCCTTATATCTGAATGGTGAGGCTCCGGGGAGATTAAGAAATGGGTTTCTTAAGTCGAGCCCTGATTGGTCAAAAGATCCTTGTCATAATCTTGTTGCTATATTTTTATATTATTCATTTATCACGTTCTTTGAACACATGCTGGCTGACTGTTTCTAGTATAGATTATGAATTATAGCGCCGGCTTTATTGCTAACAAGGGAAAAAGTTAGAAGTAACTATTCGACTGTGCTTCGGGTGGAAAGAGCCTGGCCGTTGAAAGACAAAGACTATTCAACACGTGGTAAAGTTAACTCATTTCTTTAAATTGAAGCTGTAGGGAGATGGTTAAGGTTATTTGAATCGGCCTTGTGTCAAACAAAACCGAACTCCCTACAACTTACAGGATTTAGTTGTAATTATCAGAAGGTTGTAGATTGGAATATGTGAATTTGTGAAAGAATAAAGTATACCTTTTGCATGTTGGAATAGAAATTTATTAATGTAAACAACAACATGAATTCGTAGAAGTTAAAAGTCCATAAAAAACAAGTAATGCGTTAAAGTTATCAAGAGTTCGTAGTAGTAACTTGTTCGAAAGAGTTTATGTGTACGCAGGCAGGAACGTAGGTAGGTAGGTATGTATGAGCGTTTGTTGTCGGTTAGGAGTTTCTTTGAAGTATTCGCTCAGTCTTAAAGCGTTTCGTGCGGTTATCAAGTAGACGATTGAACGATGAAGAGGAAGAATGTGTGAGATGAGAGTTGAGAGAAAGAGAGAGGGAGACAATAATAATAACGATCGCTTGGCGTTTATCAAGGGTACGTGTTAATTGGTCGTCATTTCTTAACTCTCTGAAACGACGGTCGTTTTTGCTCGTCTTTTATTTCGTTTGGGAATTCACTCCCGGATGTGACTCTGACTTTTCCATTAGACGACAAACATTTTCGTTTGGGAATTCACTCCCGGATGTGACTCTGACTTTTCCATTAAACGACAAACATTTTTGCATCAAGGTGTGAAGTTTCACGAGTTTTCTGTGTGTTAAGCAAAATTTGTAAATTCGAGAAAATTCGTTTATTTCTAACAATGAGTCAGATTTGAATTTTTAAGTCTAGAATTTGTTTTGTTCATTACAAAACTAGATTCCTCCACTAATTCGCTGAATAAAGAGCATAGCACAAAAAAAGGCCCCAAACTTAATAAAACAAAGTTTTTGCCGTCAAAATGTTTGTTATTATTAAGAGGTAAGATCAAAGTATATGTTATGGCTTATAAAATAGCAAATGTTGTAAAAATAGGAAAAGATAGACACACTGACGCCAAGAATTCAAAATTGGGCCGCAAAATAAGGAACCGTTTCTTTTGGTAAGAGTAGGAGTAAGAGTAGGAGTAAGAAGTAGGAGTTAAGGACAGTAGTTTTATGTAGGAGATTTGAAAAGAGGAAGAGGCTAGTCAGTTGACCACTAGAGTCCAGAAGGGATAGGCTCGTTTACTACTAGCATCCCACGGTGAAGAGAATTTAGCTAGTCTGCTCCTGTATCGACACAAAATTTAAAGGTTATAACGTGATGTAAAAACCTAAAGTTTTATACCAAAAATAAACATCATTAATTCAAGTTTGTGTTATCTTCTAATTATACCAAAACGAAGCAGCACAACAAACCTAAAGTTTTATACCAAAAATAAACATCATTAATTCAAGTTTGTGTTATCTTCTAATTATACCAAAACGAAGCAACACAACAAACCTAAAGTTTTATACCAAAAATAAACATCATTAATTCAAGTTTGTGTTATCTTCTAATTATACCAAAACGAAGCAGCACAACAAACCTAAAGTTTTATACCAAAAATAAACATCATTAATTCAAGTTTGTGTTATCTTCTAATTATACCAAAACGAAGCAACACAACATATATTTTAATTGCTATTATTTATTTTTTACTCTTTTCTAACATGCTCGAAATTTTGGTTAAAAAAACCTTGTTCTTTTTTTTTTGTTTTCGTCAGTATGTGACTAGTCAGTCAGTTAAGTGGCATACGTGCTACACGCTTTGGGCAGAAGATTTGTCGTCCCGAGTCGATATCCACTGCACCACAAGGCACATCAAGGTGACCAGAGTTTACTACGATAAATGTAATCATAGAAAAACTCCTTCGTTTCCAGTGGAAAACACATTAATTTGGAAATTCTTGCAAGGTTTGGAAGCAATGACCAGTTAAGACTAGCTTTGTGTCCAGTTGCCACATAGACGGGGACTGGATAATGTTTGACCAGTAACCTGAGTGTTTGCGCCCGGGGTCCCCACTTTAAAAAACTCGACCTTATGTCACATCTCACCTCACTTGGGGAGGATAGGTAAATAATGAGACAGGCAGGATCACAGTGTAGGATCTCAGATACTCACTGCCTGCTCACTAGCTGGGTTTGGATGCAATGACAAGATAAGACTAGCCTTTGACCAGCTTTGACAAGCAATGATCAGCTAAGACCAGCTTTGTACCCAGTTACTGTGTAAATGAGGGCTGTAGCCTGAGTGTACATGCTCAGGTTCCCCATGTTAAAAATTGACCTTGTGTCGCAACTCACTCCAGTGGGGGAGTAGGGTAAATCTCGGATCAAAGTGTAATATCTGTTCTCAGATACTAAAGTTCTGCTCGATGGCTGCCTGCAGCTCTTGCCACTTGGTAGCAGGTGAGCAGGTTTGGAAGCAATGATCAGCTAAGACCAGCTTTGTACCCAGTTGCTGTGTAAATGAGGGCTGGGTAATATTTGACCAGTAGCCTGAGTGTACATGCTCAGGTTCCCCATGTTAAAAATTGACCTTGTGTCGCAACTCACTCCAGTGGGGGAGTAGGGTAAATCTCGGATCAAAGTGTAATATCTGTTCTCAGATACTAAAGTTCTGCTCGATGGCTGCCTGCAGCTCTTGCCACTTGGTAGCAGGTGAGCAGGTTTGGAAGCAATGATCAGCTAAGACCAGCTTTGTACCCAGTTGCTGTGTAAATGAGGGCTGGGTAATATTTGACCAGTAGCCTGAGTGTACATGCTCAGGTTCCCCATGTTAAAAATTGACCTTGTGTCACAACTCACTCCAGTGGGGGAGTAGGGTAAATCTCGGATCAAAGTGTAATATCTGTTCTCAGATACTAAAGTTCTGCTCGATGGCTGCCTGCAGCTCTTGCCACTTGGTAGCAGGTGAGCAGGTTTGGAAGCAATGATCAGCTAAGACCAGCTTTGTACCCAGTTGCTGTGTAAATGAGGGCTGGGTAATATTTGACCAGTAGCCTGAGTGTACATGCTCAGGTTCCCCATGTTAAAAATTGACCTTGTGTCACAACTCACTCCAGTGGGGGAGTAGGGTAAATCTCGGATCAAAGTGTAATATCTGTTCTCAGATACTAAAGTTCTGCTCGATGGCTGCCTGCAGCTCTTGCCACTTGGTAGCAGGTGAGCAGGTTTGGAAGCAATGACCAGTTAAGACTAGCTTTTGATCAGCTTTGACCAGCAATGACCAGCTAAGACAAGCTTCATACCCAGTTACCGCGTAAGTGGGGGCTGGGTAATATTTGACCAGTAACCCGAGTGTTCGTGCCCAGGATCTTCATAAAAAAAAATGTATAACGTTCTCTCACGTCTCACCTCATTGGGGGAGGACGGGTAAATACCCTTCCTTGGCCCGGGGAGTAAGATCATAGTTTAGTAGTGTTGTACAAATCATCATATGGTTTTATTATAATCACTTTTGTGTAAATAATATTTCATCCTAGGGTTTTAACTGCATAAGTAGATTTTTTTTGTGATTGTAGTATGAAGGTCATGATGAAAAAGATATTGTGTATATGAATGGGTCAGTGGAAGAGATTAGCTCGATTTAGATTAAGACTAGAGATGACCAAACCTTTCCCCATCCCCCTTTAGCTCTTGTGGCACATTTGTAACCTTTCTGCTATAAATAATAGATCATAGTGTAGTATCTGCAGAGATGAACAATCCGAAATTCTTTACCAAACTGGATGCATCTAATGGGTACTATCACATACAAGTTGATGAAGAAAGTTCCAAGCTGTTGACAATCAATTCACCATTTGGACGGTATTGTTTTTTGCAGATTACCGTATGGAATACACAGTGCCTCTGAAAATTTTCAAGGCCAAATTGCAAAGTTATTAGAAGGACAGAAGGAACAGAAAACTCACAAGACGATATATTAATTATTCTAATTTGGTCATAAACGCTGGAAGACCACATCGTGAAATTAAAGAAAGTCTTTGGCAGAACAGGTGAAAATGGTCTAAAACTGAAAAGAACAAAATGTGTGTTTGCAAAAACACAAATCACATGCCTAGAACATCTAATATAACAAAATGGAAATGAACCAGATCCAAATAAAATAAAGGCAATAATAAAAATGCCAAATCCTGAAACAATTAATTGTGGAAATCTTTTACCGAACCATTCTGAAATAACTACATCACTTAGAACGTTACAACACAACGATGTACTCTGGTCATTTTACAAACCACAAATACAAGTCATAGAAAACACTAAAAAAATGAAGGAGAAACTAACCCAGTTGCCATAAGTGAGGAGGCTGATGTTAAAAGCGGAATTGTTAAATCAGAAGTTAAAAGTAGGGGAGAGTAAATTAGATGTTAAAAGTGGGAGAGAGTATATCAGATGTTAAAAGTAGGGGAGAGTATATCAAATTTTAAAAGTAGGAGAGAGTATATCAGATGTTAAAAGTAGGGTAGAATATATCAGATTTTAAAAGTAGGAGAGAGTATATCAGATGTTAAAAGTAGGGGAGAGTATATCAAATTTTAAAAGTAGGAGAGAGTATATCAGATGTTAAAAGTAGGGTAGAATATATCAGATTTTAAAAGTAGGAGAGAGTATATCAGATGTTAAATGTAGGGGAGAGTATATCAAATTTTAAAAGTAGGAGAGAGTATATCAGATGTTAAAAGTAGGGGAGAATATATCAGATTTTAAAAGTAGGAGAGAGTATATCAGATGTTAAATGTAGGGGAGAGTATATCAAATTTTAAAAGTAGGAGAGAGTATATCAGATGTTAAAAGTAGGGTAGAATATATCAGATTTTAAAAGTAGGAGAGAGTATATCAGATGTTAAATGTAGGGGAGAGTATATCAAATTTTAAATGTAGGAGAGAGTATATCAGATGTTAAAAGTAGGGTAGAATATATCAGATTTTAAAAGTAGGAGAGAGTATATCAGATGTTAAATGTAGGGGAGAGTATATCAAATTTTAAAAGTAGGAGAGAGTATATCAGATGTTAAAAGTAGGGGAGAGTATATCAAATTTTAAAAGTAGGAGAGAGTATATCAAATGTTAAAAGTAGGGTAGAATATATCAGATTTTAAAAGTAGGAGAGAGTATATCAGATGTTAAATGTAGGGGAGAGTATATCAGATTTTAAAAGTAGGAGAGAGTATATCAGATGTTAAAAGTAGGGGAGAGTATATCAGATATTAAAAGTAGGGGGGAGTATATCAGATTTTAAAAGTAGGAGAGAGTATAAAAGATGTTAAATGTAGGGGAGAGTATATCAAATTTTAAAAGTAGGAGAGGGTATATCAGATCTTAAATGTAGGATAGAGTATATCAGATATTAAAAGTAGGGGAGAGTATATCAGATTTTAAAAGTAGGAGAGAGTATATCAGATGTTAAAAGTAGGTGAGAGTATATCCATGCACGTGATAATATATCAGCTATGATTGATTGTTTTTCAGGAATGTACATGAGTTCAAATTCATATTTTTGCAATGTCATTTAAAATCTTTGTATTCGTTGCAATGCACGTGTAGGGAACAAAACAAGTTCTAAATTTAAAATGAAAATCTGACTCATTGATTTTGTTAGGAAAAAGAAAAAAAAGCAAATTCTTTTTACGGACACTTTTCGCGAGCCTACGCGAAGCTTGTTTGTCGTCCAATGGAAATGCCAGAATTACATTCGGGAGTGAATTCCCAAAACACCTGTTCGGAGCCCCAGGAAACGAAATAAAAAGACGGCAAAAGAAGACGGCCGCAGAGAGAAAAATACGAGCGTAATTAACACGTCTCTCGACAAATGTCAAGCGAGCGATCGTTATTATTATTATTGTCTCTGCCTTTCTCCCTCATTACACTATTTTCACAGTTTACTCGTCTGCCTTCTCTTATACTTAATAACCGGAGGGAACCATTTAGACTGAGCGAATATTTCAGAGACACTCTTACCCAACAAACGCTCATACATACTTACATACTCCCATACACACACAGAAACTCATTCTTGAAAAGACTACTACGAACATTTTAACGACCTTGTACGAATCAAAAGAGATTACTTTCATCTGTAAAAACCTTAATTGATATATATATATATATATATATATATATATATATATATATAATTGTTGTTTCTAATTACAATTTTTTGATTTTCTTGTTTTGTACCCCTCTTATAGTTGGCTATCTAACTAACAAGATCAAATCAAACTAACCTGTTTAAACACAGATACACTTCACTACAACGAATAACCTGCTATACACTTAATATTGATTTCTGAAGTATCTGCTTCAGTGGCTTGTGATCGTTTTCGATAATAAATTTCTTGCCATATATGAATTGATGACACTTTTCGCTCATAAATACTACACTTAATGTTTCTAAAAAAAAAAAAAGTTAGTGTCCTTTCTGTCCTATCAATCCTTCCCCCCCCTCAAAAAAAAAACCCCCCACGTGTTCCTATCAGCACCGTATCAGTATGAATTTGATAGAAGAACCAAAGAAAGTCAAAAGATGTCTGCAAAACTGTCGAATATGCATGTTATTTCTTGTGACTACTGGTAACGTATGCTGATCGTAATTACTGCTGTGAGGTTCTTAGAATTTAGACTAGTTTGTATCTGTTTTCTTCTAACCATTTACTTGTGTTTTATAAAAATATACTAAATTTTTCGGTTGTCTGAAGGCCGTTTCGACTTTAACTAAGTTAAAACTTAGTATTTTTTTTTTTCATCAATTATATGTATATTTAATTGGGACGTAAGCATCCCTGTAGGTCCAAAAAATATAAACCTACAAAGGGCGGAAGAACTCTCAAAGAGTCAACGGCCAGCTAACTAGAGGTGATGTCTCAATAAATCATCGTGGAGAAGGCAACGGGATACCACTCCACTATCTACCCCCGCTCAATCATGGATAGTTACAGCAAATATATTAAAGCCAACAGCGTGAAGGGGGTTGCTTCCCAAGGAAGAAACTCCTCGCTCGGTAAGGACCGGCATGGGCAACAGGTGCCACCTGACCTTCATCCGGCGACTGTTAGCACCAACGGCGTAAAGGGGACATTTTACTCCAAAATTTGTCCCTCGCCCGGGAAAGAACGACATGAGCAACAGGTGTCTCTGGACCGTTACCCTGCAACTGTGCGTATCAAAGACAAACTCACTATAGGAACATGGAACGTCAGGACACTGAACTGTGGACAACTAGAGAATGTCAAACAGGAGATGAACAAACTGAATATCAGCAGCCTAGGCATATGTGAAACAAGATGGCCTAATAACGGAGATTTCAGTAGCGACACCCACAGGATAATATATGCAGGAGGTAAAAAACACGAAAAAGGGGTCGCTTTAATACTAAACAAACAAGTGAAGAGATGTGTACTTGGCTACTGGTAACTGTCAGAGAGAGTCCTCTTGGTTAAACTGCGGGGAAGGCCCCTCAATATAGCTATTATAGTAGTTTATGCGCCAACAACTCAAAGCTCGGAGGACGAAATAGAATCTTTCTATTCAATACTGGACAGTGCTAAGGCTCAGTGCAAAAGCCAAGAAGTTAGGATAATAATGGGGGACTTAAATGCAAAGGTAGGTAAAGATAGAGAAGGAGACACGAACGGCAACTTCGGACTAGGAGAGCACAACGAAAGAGGAGAAAAATGGATCCAATGGTGCTCAGCCAATGAGCAGGTCATTACTAACACCTGGTTCCAAGAACACCCACGACGTTTATGGACATGGAGAAGTCCAGGAGGTGACACGAAGAACCAAATAGATTATATAACGATAAACAAGAGATTCAGGAACGCAGTAGTCCAATGCAAAACATCCCCAGGTGCTGACTGCGGAAGTGACCACGTCCCAGTCATCTGCAAACTAAAAGTGAAACTCCGAAGACTGAAGAAGCCCAGCATATCACCAAGGCTGCAATACGACACGCTAGAGGACGATCTCACCCTGCAGAAAGAATATAATAACAGCGTGAGGAAGAAATATGAAGAACAAATTGGAAAAGGATACTCAAAATGGGATTCACTAAAAGAAGCGATGTTGACCTCAGCGAACAACATAGCCCCAAAGGAAATCAGACGCAGAAGAAAAAACGAGTGGATGACCGAAGAGATCCTCCACATGATGCAAAGGAGACAAAAATAACGCCAAGACACGGAGCAGAGTACAAAAAACTTCACAAAGAGATAAGGAACAAATGCAGACAAGCCAAACAGGAATGGCTCAACAACAAATGTGCAGAAGTAGAGAGACTGAGCAGGAACAACAAAGCATAGATGCATAAAGAGATAAGAGAACTGACAGGACAAAAAACTGCTCCCCAACAGGATGCATAAAATCCAAGGAAGGGACAATCATATTAGAGAAAGAGGAAATACTCCAGCGATGGGAAGAATACATAAAGGATCTCTTTTGCGACAAGAGAGAACAACCAAGAATACACAAGGAGATGGATGGACCGGAAATACTAAAATCCGAAGTGGAAGCTGCAATGGCCAAAATGAACAGAAACAAAGCACCTGGTCCAGATGGTATAGTGATAGAGATGCTGACAGCCTCAGAAGAATATGGCATAGAAAAGATGGACTGAGCATACAAGCAACGACGAGGTGTTAGAAAGAATGGCAACAAAAAGGAAATTGATGCTGAGCATCAGGAAGAGACAACTGAAGTTCCTGGGACATGCAATGAGGAAGGGGAGCCTGGAGAACCTGATACTGACTGGACAGATAGAAGGAAGGAGAGACAGAGGAAGGCAGCGGATAACATATTTGCAGGGACTGATCAGGTGGATGACGGAACGGGGGTTGCCAGGAGCAACAGGAGCAAACATACTAAGAGCCACAAGGGATAGGGAGACGTGGAGAGCCATGATCGCCTACGTCCTGAAGGGACAGGGCACATAGAAGAAGAAGAATGTTTCTAATTCGATAAGACAATAATTTTGTTCTGTATTAGTTGTACTTCTGAAAGCGTATACTATAGGTAACTAGTTATTTTGGTGTTTTTGTAGTAGAACAGCACCTTGTTCTTTTTTGCTTGCATCGGTATTTTATTTTTATTTGTGGTTCAGGGCTGTAAAATTGCAATATTGGTGTACTTGTTATTATTTTGTTAAAGTTTTTCACGGCTTGTATTTGTGGTTTGTCAAATGACCAGAGTACATCGTTGTGTAGTAACGTTCTGAGTGGCTTAGTTATTTCGGAATAGTTCGGAATTAACTTACACAAAGATTTCCAGGAATCTTTGTATATTTTTTTTATTATTATTTTCAGGATTTAGCATTTGTATTATTGCTTTTATTTTATTTGTATCTGGCTTAATTCCGTTAGATGTTTAAGGTATGTGAATTGTGATTTTGCAAACTCACTTTTATCATACGGCCATTCCGTATATTTTATTAACACTTGTAGTGTTGGGTCTGTAGCAGTTTCGTTTCTATTTATGTTGAACTAGCAGTATAGCCCGGCGTTGCTCGGGTGTAATGAAAGCTTTAAAACTAATCCATGGTCCACTTTGAACGTTGGCATGACAGACTAAAAAGCAATAGTTGTTTCCAGTTAAAGCGAAACCGGAGACTGAAAAAAAATGAATGGAAGTAAGTCAAATTTTGATTTCCTGGTATCGATATCAAATAAGTTTTTTTCGTCGTAAACTGAATTTTGAAGGCAAAATAAGTCCTCTGAGTGAATGGTATCATGGCTGAGACTAAGAACTACAATTATACCTACTTAGAGCCAAACTCGAAGCAAACACTAAAATAAAAGGGCTGAAAAAATACATACATACTGGCAGATAAACAGACACACACACACAAACATCTTACCTTATATATATATATATATATATGTGTGTGTGTGTGTGTGTGTGTGTGTGTGTGTGTGTGTGTGTGTGTGTGCATTATCGATTTTCTGGGTAATCCTGACCAGTGCTGCGTAAGAGGTACTGGGTAATCCTGACCAGTGCCAGGTAAGAGGGACTGGGTAATCCTGACTAGTACCGCGTAAGAGGTACTGGGTAATCCTAACCAGTGCTGCGTAAGAGGGACTGGGTAATCATGACCAGTGCCACGTAAGAGGTACTGGATAATCCTGTCCAGTGCCGCCTTAGATGGTCTGGGTAATCCTGATCCGTGCCGCGTAAGAGGAACTGGGTAATCCTGACCAGTGGCCTGAGCGTACGCATTTAGGTTTCCTACGTTAAAAGACCTTTTCGGTTTCCAACTCTTTCTTCGTCATTTTTATCACAATAAAAAATGAGTTTAAAATTCTACATCTTCGCCTCCGTCTCCTCATTGCCTTTATTGTTTTCACGCATTCAAAAAAATAGTTTGCAGGATCGATACCCTTACCGAGGCCCCCACGACAAATTAAGCCCTAGAGACAAGTCAATTTCAAATCCTTAATAAATTTCACCCTGGATAATGTTTCTACTGATACAGTTCACCTTGAAATCCTGAATGATCTACCCCAGGATAATGTTTTTGCCGATAGAAGTGATAATGAACAGTTCAAACAATTTGCTTAAAATGAATCGAAATATACAAATGGCAGCCCTCAAATTTTACGACTCTCTGGATGTGCGTTGTGGCGGAGTGGATATCGGCTCGGAACAAGAAATCGGGGAACCGAGTTCGAATTCCAGTTGAATTCATTGCATTCACTTACGCGCAAATACCCTTGGGAAAGGTATTAATCCGTCTCTTCCTTCCAGATATGGGTTAAATAATAGGACAGATTGGGTTCTATAGCCTTGGCTGGCAACCAGCCTACCGCAGAAAGCAATGGCAACCTACAGCGGGATAATCTTCTGCCCAGTCAGTCATGTCTCTTTCGAGACATGATCGCCCAAGCGTGTTTCACGCATGGCACTTAACTGACTATTCGAATTAGGAAGTCCATTAAGTGTTTGGATCTTTAGTACAATCTCATTTAAATTGTAGCGGATAAGAAATTAATTAAAATCAACCTTCTTCTTCATTTTTACAAAAAAATTCACAATGACGTGTGAAATCCTGGGTTTTCACAAATAGAAAAAGGATTGACCAGGTGCTTAAAGAAAAAGTCGAACCCAAATTTCGCAAGTAGGTGTTAAAATGATTTTTGACCAATGGGAGCGACTTGCACGACTTGAGGACTTGGCGATCCAGTGTGAAATTCAAAAGAACTATATGAATGACCTCGGCGTTAGTCAAGAGAGATGGGAACCGAGAGACGAAAGAACTAAAATGTAACCAACTTCAAATCGACCTTGAGATAAGGTTAGGTCGCACCTTGTTCTCTTTCTCCTTATCTATTTCAACAATTACTACGAGAACATTGTGTACAAATTCTACCCTTAACATTTTAATAATGTTTCTAAATGAACATTTACTTCGACAACTTATGTTATTCCCCCTTTTAATAAATTTTTATTTTAACATTCAAAATGTATATTTTATTATTCCACTCTTCTACACTAATCCACGCATTCCAACTGACTACCAACCTTCTGATGATGAAAAACCCTTTGATGATAATTCTGCATGAAACTTGTAAGCTGTAGGGACACAAGGCTGAAATGAAAGAAAAATTAACCAGCTCTCTACGCTACACTGGTGACTCCCGACGTTCAAGGCACATGCACCCCCACGCTACAAACTATTTCATTGTATTATCAACAAACTTTTCTGGTACCTTTATTTTTTCTGATGCTGTAGTGATTGTGGCAAAAATTCGAATTATTTTATATCAATTTTATTAGCATTAACAGTTGTCTCCCCTTAGTCATCACAAATAAAATAAATACACCCTATATTCCTCTTCCTGTTTAACAATTTCATTGACTCGTTGTATGACTGATGATGAATAAAATTTAAATTCCAAATATGTTCCTGTTTTGTGATTTGCCACAAGAACATTGTCGATAATTGTTCGTCTACTTGAATATTTTCAATACTTCTGACATCTTTTTTTTTTTTTTTTTCAGAACTATTTTCACTGGGTCTCCATTCATACATCCTCCGGCGTCAAATGAATTGTCCTGTTCTATTTTGTTTAAAAGTTTCACTAATTCATTATTACAGACTTTTTTTTCTAAACAATAGGTTCTCTCCCCTTACACATCTGATGACATATCTCCAAATATTTGTCCTTACTTTCTTCTATAATGCAATTATAATAATGGTATTAAATTTCCTTTTGCGCTAGTCGATTCTTCCAAGACTTGTGAAGGTGCCATTTACTCGTTTTAATAGGTTTTACTCTCAAATTTGTGTAGGTTTCGGTTGAGATATTTCCACACAACTACATTTACTCAATGTACACACTCGACAATCACGTGATAATCTTGTTTCCCGCTTTTTTACGGGATGTATATATAGCAGACACGTGGTACACCCAAAAATTTGGCAGCAATTCACGAGCGACACCAAGCAAGGCAGTTCACAGCTGCCCGTAATAGCGGCATGCTATTGCGGGGTTCGCATTCTTCGATATCAAGTAATTCTCTCACACACCCACACTAACTGCAAGACGCAAGTAGATGCCTTTTATTTCTTTCAATTGTGGTGATACCGAGCAAAAGCGATGGACCGGATGTTTGCGTTTTCACGACCAAAAAGCAAATGATCAAAAGTCGTCCGTGCGCCGCAGGCTCCGGGCAGTTATTCCGGTTGAAAACTAAAAATAAATTAAATATTCAATTTCCAGTTCGTGAGCCTACGCGAATTTTATTTATCAGCCAATGGGAAGCCCACAACCAAATACAAGTGTAAAATCCCAAATGAGCTGCTGTGATCCAAAAAGAAGATATAAAAAGCGGATACAGAAAGCATCGCCAGGCAGACCGACTCGAGGAGAAGAGAGTAATCAATATCCCCTTGACCTAAGTCAAGTGGCTTACTACGCTCGCCTCCCTTACCTCTTTCCTTCTTCCCTGCCTCAAAAACTACTTACTGACCTAAGGAGCGAATACATCAAAGACATTCCTTACTTACATGCTCCAAAATTCCTAAGCATTAATTCTCTTTCAGCATTTTATTACCATGAACATTTTAATCTCCGTTGGACCGATACTTCAATTGCAAAAACATTAATTGATATGTGTTATATATAAAATGTTATTTTTCTACTCAAATTGCCTTTCTTGATTTGTAATCATTTTATGACTTATAGTGGGCTATCTACAACAAGGCCAAATTCCGTTAACCTGCAACAGTATACAACTACCCTTCACTAGAACGGACTCTCCACTACTAACAGAAAAGAATAGATAAGCAACCAACTATAGAATAACACTTGTACAAATTACTACAGTTAGCACAAGAAATCCTTCCACGCACGTCATGTAAAATATTAAGTCCAACTCACATTCTCTTACAAATTCATTCTTCTGTACACTACAAAGATGAACGTTATTCACGAACTCTAACATTTGCACAATTCTTTTATCGATAATATTTCTCACACAATTTACTTATCACACTGATAAATCTTTCCGCGACAATGAACCTTTCAACTTACCTCAAAAGCTTAAACACAATTTCATGCAGATCATGGAAGACATTGTAATATTTGGTATCTTTGTGGGTATAATTGACAAAGAAGTGGATACAAATATTAGCGTTGAGAGGAATATTTTATTTTCTTATTTTTACATACTTTCGTGTTAAGTGTCTGCTAGCAAGAGAACACATGCTGCCTGCTTAGAAGCCAGAGAGGGACTGGCCAATCCTTTAGGTCAAGCATGGGTCAGGGAGATAGAGAAAGTAGGGGAAAGAGAAATAGTAGCAGAGAAAGAAAAGGGAATAGATTTGGGTATCTTAGTTCTTGGGAGTTATTTAGAGACAGAGAGGGTAAAAGAAACAATGTATTCTCTGCATGGTAGTAGTATCTGACCTGAGGTCATTTTGGTTCATTCCTACAACATTTTCAAACAGACACTTTCAACATCTGTATAATGTATGTATTTCTTGTTATTGTTAATACAAATTATAGTTACAATGGACGCTTTGTCAGTTTCATTCAATTTCCCATTTGCTTGATTAATGAATGATTTCAACACTAAAAAAATAATTGTTGGTATGTAAGAATTTAGTTAGGAAGGAAGTGGCCTTGTGCCATGTAAAATTCAAACCTAAATTAACCTTGCATAGAAGGCCCCAACAATATTTATATTGTGTCGATTTTAAGCCTGTGTCGATTTTAAATTTCACCGTCGTCTTAGAATTTGAAACATTTTTATTCCACAGGTCATAATTCTGTTTCTGTCATCTATCCTAGGAAATATTTCTTTTTCTCATTTCAGTAAATGAGGAAAAAAATCTTTTGGTGTCGTATTCGTTTTAGTTCTACAGGCTACAGGGAAATGTTTAATTTCCAGGCAATTTTCCAGGGTCCTCCTCTCGCTAGACGGCTCTAAAATAATATTTTTTATTGTATCTACGCCACTTATTGTTGTTATTGCCGTTTCGACATGTTCTTTTAAATTTTGTATCACGTAGGTTTCTCTGGGTCTTTAGTTCGTCTGCATCTTTCTCATAGATTTATTTCAGTTGAGATTTTATTTGCTCACTGCTCCTGGCCATCTCTTTCGATTTTCAAATCAGTAATTTGAATTCCGGTTGTATTCCTAGCATTCACTTTCGCGCAAATATCCACGGGAAAGGTATTTTCCGTCTCTTCCTTCTAGTTATGCGTTAAATAACAGGACAGATTGGTTTCTATAGCCTCTTTCGAGATATGATCGCTCAAAGCGTGTATCACGAATGGCACTTAACTGACTGACTGAATATAATAGTTGGAGACATGATTAAGGCTTCGACTGGACATAAAGTTGAGGATCGATTTTCAATTGTTATGAAGTAATAAACTAATCCCCCACTAATTACTACTTAATAATATAATTCATTTCTTCCCCCTCTAGCTATGAGTCAAATAACAGGACATATTATGTTCTATAGCCTTGGCTGGCAATTAGTCTACCATAGAAAGCAATTGCAACCTACTGCGGGATAATCTTCTGCCCAGTCAGTCATGTCTCTTTCGAGACATGATCGCCCAAGCGTGTATCACTTAACTGACTGACTGAATTAATTGTAATCTTTCTGATAGGTCCTTCTTCTGCGGTCCTATCGCAAGAAGGTCTCTGATTTGGTCATTGTTCTTTGGTAATTCACATGCTAATTCGGGCCACTCGCGAATGAAGGTTTCCACTTATTCTCCTGGTAATGAATTGCATTTCTCTTAATCATGAAATAGACAATGAATTTTTTTCAAAACTGAGTCGTAGACATTTGCATTTTCTCGTAGGGGAAAAAAAATGTCCGGGTATATTTTCGGCTTCGCTTTTTTTTCTTTTTTTTTTTAATCATTTCACCCCGAGCAAGGTGGAAATGCCACTGATGTGCAGGGGGCTACATAACTGTAAAAAGATTAATTAGAAAAGAGTGAGGAGTACAAACTAGTTAGAAAGGAGCAATAGAAAGCTGAGAAAGCAGGTGCGATGACAGATACATAGGTGAAGAGAAAGGGAAGGTTATACAGGGGTGGGGAGAGATCTAGAGTCCAGTGGTTAGTAGATGAGTATTGACTTTGCATTTAAATTTCTGGAGGTTGTAGCCGTCAGGAAAGCAAGAATACGGGAGCGAGTTCCACAGGCGGGAAGTGCGAGAGAAGAAGCTGCAGGAGTAGAATTGTCATCTGCATTTGGCTAATCTGACTGTGAATGGGTGGGACCCATTCTAGTTGCACGAGTAAACACCTGTTGAGGAGGCACCAGTGACTTAAGTTCGTCCGAGCAGAAGCCATGAAAGTATTTATAGAACAGACAAAGGGAGGCCACATTTCGACGGTGGGGAAGTGGCTGCAGTCGAGCCGCCAGATCAGTACCTATCACATTACAGACTCTCCTTTGGAGTCTGTCAAGAACACTGAGGAGAACGGCAGGGGCGCCGTTGTATGTGTGAGCGTTTTGTTTGGTAAGAGTGTCTTTGAAGTATTCGCTCAGTCTTTAGGGTACCGGCCGGCTATTAAGTAGATTGGTGAACGATGAAGAAGAAGGTGAGTGAGAAAATACAAGCATAATTAACACGTGCCTCGAGAAACGTCAAGCGATCGTATTATTATTGCTTCTCTGTATTTAAATTCAATTTTCAGTTTGTCTTTTAATTCTTAATCCCCGTCTGGCATTAATTTCATTCATTTTGATTTTCCATCTTATATTTTTCTTTTGGATTAATCTTTGTGTGTGTGTGTGTGTGTGTGTGTGTGTGTGTGTGTTTTAATTTTCTACGTTTTACTTCGTTCATTGTTTTATTGTGTACTGTAACGGATAAGAAATGAATTAAAATCAACACTCTTCTTCACTTTTACAACAAATTCACAACGATGTGTGAAATCCTGTTTTTCTTAAATATATAAAGAATTGACCATGTGCTTGAAGAAAAAAGTCGAAACCAGATTTCGCAAGTAGGTGTTAAATTGATTTTTGACTAATGGGAGCAACTTGCAAAACCAAAATAGACTTCGCGTGTAAGTGCGAAAAAATCTAGATTACAATAAAACGACTTCATCAGCGTCAGTCAGTCAGAGAGTCAGAAGAGATCCACGAGACGAAACAATTAAAATGTAACTTCAGCATCAAATCGATCCGGAGATAATGGCAGGTCGCACCTTGTTCTCTTTCTCCTTATCTCTTTCAACAATTATTACTACGAACATTTCCTATAACTCTTGATACCATAAACTTTCTAATTGTACATTAATTTCTACGAATTTTTACTATTCATTTCTTTTAATAAATTTTAATTTTAAAATGCAAAATCTATATTTTATTCTTACACTATTCCACGCATTCCATCCTGCCGACAACCAACCTTCTGATAATTCTGATGATGATAATTCTGCATAAAATTTGTAAGCTGTAGGGAGTTCGGTTATGTCTGACACAAGGCCGAATCAAAGAAACATTAACCATCTCCCTACGCTACAGTACTAAGTAAAACAATTTTTTAATTTCTGTTCGACCGAAAGGTTTTTTTGTTTTAATTTAACTTTTCCTTTATATTTTGTATATTGTTTAATCCGTTTTTTTTAATGTTACATCGATCATATTTTGTTTCGGTAAGACTTGTTATTTTGTTTTTGTTTTGTCGGATTTATCAGTATTTGATTGCTTAATAAATCTTTTTTAACCCACCCCTATACCTTTTCAGAAACTAATGAAAAGAACGCTTATATTTACGAATTAACCAATAGAAAATGCCTTTTCATTAGATAATTGGCTTACATACTTTTGCCATCTGCGGACGCAATCGATGACCCAAAATATATACAGCATCTTATTGACCAACTAAAAGACAGAAAAATATTCAAAGTTGATTCTATTCTTGGTCGTCAAAATGCATAAATACGCGTGGTTTTGCTTTGTGTCTTCTCGTGACACAAAGCTGGCTGACCTGTATTTTCTTACCATCTCACCTCTTTTGAGTTGCGTTTATTGCGTCTCCTTCCTATTGCCTCATTATCAACGAAAGAAAGAACAAATATAAAGCCACGAGTCGTCTGTCTACACATTCAAGAAAATCAGACGACACACATCTCACTCTATCAATTTTTCACCTCGACTTTTCTACTTACTCACAACTGTTCGGCAACTAAAGAGAGGAACAAAGAATCAACATACAAACATTTACTACTAAAATGAATACATAAAAAACGTCAAACAAAACATTTTTCAAAAACATTTCCTTTTGAATTCAACAAAAAGAACTTTTCATAATTAAATACACTTCTTAATAATAACAAAATTTATGTAATATTTTAATTAATTTCATAGTTATTATTATAAAAGAAGCGATTTTTTTATCCTTTGGTGTTGTTCAACCTTCTGATTTATTAAATGTAAGAAGTTCGGTTATGTTTGACACAAGGCCATTTTCCCAGGTATGGCAAAGCTCCCCCACAGTGTTATGTCGGCCATTTTGTTCATGTGGTAAAAACTTGTTATTTTTAGGTATCTTTTTTTAATTTTCTTTTTATAATATTTTCGTTTTCATAAAGTGTTTTCTGCGTTTCTAATTAAAAAAATACATTGTTTTATTTAATTTTATGCTGTTTTACATGTGTCGTTTGAATGAATTTATTGCTTTTAGTTTAAACGTCGAAACTATTTCGTTTGTTTTTTTGTTCCCATTTCTACATTTTAAAATTCAGTATTTTCCTTCTCTCTGTAGAAGAACTTTGTTTATGAATTTGTGTATATTTTTCAGTTAACTTGAGTTTTTCACGCCCCCCTTTTTGTATAACTATATTGCGTCGTAGTTTTTGTATTTTTCTTTTGTTTGGTTAATTTTTAATTTTTTTTGGTATTTCTGTTAACATTTTTTAAAATGTTCGTTTTGAAAATAAGATATCGCTTTTATTAAACAAGCAATATTCGCAATGGCCGATAAAAAGACCTGTTCGGGTTAAAAAAAAAAAGAAGTAGAAAATCTACAGTAACACAGTGATTGCCGAGAATAAAACTAACGAAAACGATAACCTACAAAATTGAAACAAGAAAATCTGGAAGCCAAGAGAAAACGTCAGAAATCGAAACCAGTGAAAACAACTGAAACAGCAAAACAACAATGGAATCTTTTAGGAAATGCTTTCATACTAGAAACCCCACCGAAGTGTGTCATCAACATGGTGGAGTTCTTCGAGAAAGCCAAAAGCTACACACATCTTGTCACAAAAGATGGGTTCTTGGTAGATCCCGTGGAATTACAGAAGGTTAAGTGAAGAATTGTGCCAGACTTTATGATTAACAAGTGTTCGCGCAAAATGTGTCGTTCCACAAAAGACACCGTTATTAAAACTTTGACGTTCCTGGAGGTCAAACCTCAAAGAGTTATAAAGGAAAAGGGTTATTTCATGTGACGCATAGTATTTCTTGCGCCTACGGACTGTGAGGGTGCCACTAGTTGTCATCGAAGCACAAAAGATCTTATTTTAAGAACAGATTATGAGGGCAAGCGCAGGACAATATCTAGTATCTGAGGTCCTTCTATATCGTAGGAGATCACTTGGCCACTTATCTAGCCCAGTTTGGTCAGATACTCAGCGCTTCCTCCGACGACCTGAACGGGGTATGGGGCCTCGAGATTATGCGAGATCACAAAGCCTTCCTCTCCTTCCCAAACTGTCTGTATGTAGAGAGCCAGAAAACTGATCTTTGACATTAACCAGTCGTAGATAATGTTGAAAGTGTTGAAAGACCAGTCACTTCTGTTCCTGTTCAGAGAAGAAGACCTTTGTAGTTCTGGCTTTCTTTTTTTCAGAGTCTGTTATTTCTGTCTCGCCTATAATGGAGATGTTTGCGATCAGGGCCGGTGTAGAAAATCTCCCAGTAGAGTCCGTTTCACGATTCACATTCCTTGAAAAGCCTTTGCTCGTCGCTTGTGCGGTTGTGGAAAATAAAAAGAGGGAATAGAAAGTCGTTAGTAAGACCATAGGGAAGCTCCCCGAGAGTCCCCACAGGTTAAGTTTCACTCCTTCTGTTAGTTCCAACGGCGAAGCCCCGACAAGCTACGCGGATACAATCAGAGTCAAATATAAGCCAAAGCTTCGAAAAAATTGAGAAACTCAAAAAAAAAAAAAAAAAAAAAAGGAAAAAGAAACAAACTTCTGAAAAATAATAGAAAAATAATTTACCCGTAGAGCTGGGCCTTTCTTCTGGGTAACGTATTCCCCATCAGCCAAAAACACCTCATTGAACCTCCTCCATTGACATCATCTTCAAACCCCACCTCTTCTAAAATGACCACCATTAAAAAGACAGCCATTTCAAAATCAACCCTCAATAAATCTACACATAACATAAGTTGCATTCCATCTCTTGCAAAGACTCCCTCCATTAATCCACAAAAGAAAAATCACCAAAAATGTCACCGAAGCCCTTTGTCAGACTCAGCAGAACCTGTACCAAAAAATAAAATAAAATCCAAACCCATTTTCAACATTTGAGAAGACGTGTACCAAGTGACTAAAGAACAAGCTGATAAAGCTTTAATACAATATAATATAAAATAAAAATAAAAGACTTTAAATTCCTCCTAAATAATAAGAACGTTGAAAATAAAAAAAAACTTACCAAAAGCAAAAAGAATTCTGACGGCAGTAAGATCAGACCAGATTGCTCAATAAATATGGGCTATAATAGAAGCGAATGCCGCCTTTGACATTTATCCACCCCTGGCTGTCTTCAATGAAGAAAATATTAAATGCTTAAATCAATATTGTTCCAGGAGGCTCCCCCTTTTCGTTCACTCCTCCCTGTACAGATCGTTCCTTAGGACATTTGTGGCCTGTCTCCTGATGGTATCATCAAGAGTGTGATAGAGCAAGGTTCAATGACTCAGGCCGTCGGTGTCCTCTCCCCAGCCATGTTCAATGCAGAAAAGCAACCCTAATCGGTTTGATAAATGCTCTCTGGTTGATTGGTGTGAAAGCCCGGGGCCTGAGGTCCGGGTGAATGTAAGTTGTGTACAAAAAAAAAAAAAAATCGATTTTCAACTTGCAAACGTGAAAGCATTCTGTTTAGAGGGTTTAATTTATATTCCGCATATTTTTATGGACGTTCGTGAGGAACGTTTCTTGGCAAGTGATCAAGTCTTCAGATGCGACATATGCTCTTGTCTTCGCAGATCCATCGGGCTGACTTTGCGCGCTGGATATTACTATAAAAAGATTTACAATCATATTAGCAAAGCTAATTGTGGTCCAGTGGATATCGGCTCGGAACGAGAAACCGGGTAGCCGAGTTCGAATTCCAGTTGAATCCATTGTATTCACTTACGCGCAAATACCCTTGGGAAAGGTATTAATCCGTCTCTTCCTTCCAGTTATGGGTTAAATAGCAGGACAGATTGGGTTCTATAGCCTTGGTCGGCAACCAGTCTACCGCAGAAAGCAATGGCAACCTACTGCGGGATAATCTTCTGCCCAGTCAGTCATGTCTCTTTCGAGACATGATCGCCCAAGCGTGTATCACGTATGGCACTTTAACTGACTGAATGACCCTCTTGTCGATGTGTCTCAATTCTTCTGTCATAGGAGTTTTATAATCATAATCGTCTGGCTAATTCTCCTCTAGTTTCTTGACTCTTCTGTCACAGGAGATTTACAATCATAATAGCACAGCTAATAGCCCTCTAGTCGATGTATCTCATTTCTTCTGTCATAGGAGTTTTATGAGCATTATCGTCTAACTAATCCTCTTCTCGTCGACATTTCTCGATTTGTCTGTCACAGGAGATTTACAATCATAATCGCACAGCTAGTGACCTTGCCGATATTTCTCGATTCGTCTGTCACAGGAGATTTACAATCATAATCGCACAGCTAGTGACCTTGCCGATATTTCTCGATTCGTCTGTCACAGGAGATTTACAATCATAATCGCACAGCTAGTGACCTTGCCGATATTTCTCGATTCGTCTCTCACAGGAGATTTACAATCATCATCGCACAGCTAGTGACCTTGCCGATATTTCTCGATTCGTCTGTCACAGGAGATTTACAATCTTAATCGCTCAGGTGTTGACCCTTTCGCCGAGCTTTCTAAATTCTTCTGTCATAGGTGGTTTATAATCTTAATCGATCAGGTTATCTGGTCGACATTTTTCAATTGTTCTGTCATTGGATATTTGTAATCATAATTGATCAGGTAATGATTCTCTTGTCAACATTTTTCAACTCTTCTATCATAGGTGTACAGTCACAATCGTTTAGGTGATGAATCTCTCATCGACATTTCTCAGTTCTTCTATCATACTAGGTTTATAAACATAACCTCTGATGAATTAGCTCACTGGTCGATGTTTCTCAGTTAATATTTCATAAGCAATTTATAATCACACTCACTGAGGTAATGACCCTGTGGTGATACCGACCGAGCAAAAGCGAGGGACCGGATGTTTGCTCTATACCGACCAAAAAGCAAATGAACAAAAGTCGCCGTTGCGCATCCGAGTACGCGCAGATGTTCCGGTTGAAAAATAAAAATTAATCAAATATCAAATACGCGAATTTTATTTACCAGCCAATGGGAAGCCCAGAATCAAATACAAGTGTGAAATCCCAAAACGAGCTGCTTTTGATCTAAAAAGCAGATATAAAAAGCGGACACAGACAAGACCTCAGCTGACTGACAAACGAGAGGAGAAGAGTGTAATCAATATCCCCTTGACCTAAGTCAAGCGTTTACTACGCTTGCCTCTTTCCTTCTCCCCTGTCTCAAAAGTACTTACTGACCTAAGGAGCGACTACTTCACAGACATTCCTCACATACCTCCGCTCCTCACATTCCTAAGCACTAATTATCTTTTTCAGTATTATTATTTTTCATGAACATTTTAACCTCCGTTGGACTTATATTCAAGTATTACTTTAATTGTAAAAACATTAATTGATATGTATATATATAAATGATATTTTCTACTGAAATTGCTTTTCTTCATTTTATAATCATTTTATGACTTATAGTGGGCTATCTACCACAAAGCCAAATTCCGTTAACCTGAAACGGTATACAATTACCCTTCACTAGAACGGACTCCCACAACAACGGGAAAATAATAAATAAGCAATCCACTATAACCCTCTCTTCGACATTTCACAATTCTTCTGTCATAGGAGATTTATAATTATAATTGCTCATGTAATGACAGGCTTGTCAACGTTTCTCAACACTTCTGTAATAGTGTGCTTTTTAGCAATGATTTTAGCAATTTCGGGCCCACACCGAAGTAAGTGACGTCACCCCGTATCTGATGTCCACTCCACACACGGGTAAGAATGACTCAGCGAACACGCGCTCGGCATATATAGATTAATATTTTCTAATAACGATGATTAATGACTTACTTTATCTACGGCAGACAATGACAATCTCCAATGCCCGAATTTCAGTATCTCTGTCTCCTATAAACCAAAATCCGGCACGTCGCACTGGTGCCAAAGATCCTAAATAATATCAGCTATACAGATTTTTGTCGAATGTCGCAGAAATAAAAAAAATAAACTCATTCGTCCCTAATCTTGGACGATAATTTGTTTCTAGTGGATTTTTTGTTGTTGTTGTTGCTGGGTGGCTGATACGGTCTTTCTATACGAACCAGATGTTTCTTGATTCTTTATCCAGAACAATTTTAGATCATTATTTTCAGTGAACGTCCAGTTTCTTTACCAAAATGTTAATGTAAACATATATTGTTTTATTTTGTCATGACCATAATCTCCGACAATACATTAATGCTCTCTGTTTTTATCAACGTGAAACGGAGGAGGATAGGGAATCTTAAAGATTTTTTTTTTAATCATATCACCCCGAGCAAGGCGGTAACGCCACTGATGTGCAGGGGGCTACGTAGGAGTGAAAAGATTGGAAAAGAGAAAGCCGGAAACTACATCCTAAACAGGGAACAAGGGATGAGCCTCTTCACCTGTTCAATAGACGTGAGTGAAGTGTGAACCGGGCGATAGTTTAGTCTATCTACTCCAATTGAAAAAAAAAAAAGAAAAAGGAGTGAAAAGATTGGAAAAGAGAAAGCCGGAAACCGCATCCTAAACAGGGAACAAGGGATGAGCCTCTTCACCTGTTCAATAGACGTGAGTGGAGTGTGAACCGGGCGATAGTTTAGTCTATCTACTCCAATTGAAAAAAAAGAAAAGAAAAAGGAGTGAAAAGATTGGAAAAGAGAAAGCCGGAAACCACATCCTAAACAGGGAACAAGGGATGAGCCTCTTCACCTGTTCAATAGACGTGAGTGAAGTGTGAACCGGGCGATAGTTTAGTCTATCTACTCCAATTGAAAAAAAAAAAGAAAAAGGAGTGAAAAGATTGGAAAAGAGAAAGCCGGAAACCACATCCTAAACAGGGAACAAGGGATGAGCCTCTTCATCTGTTCAATAGACGTGAGTGGAGTGTGAACCGGGTGATAGTTTAGTCTATCTACTCCAATTGAAAAAAAAAAAAAGAAAAAGGAGTGAAAAGATTGGAAAAGAGAAAGCCGGAAACCACATCCTAAACAGGGAACAAGGGATGAGCCTCTTCACCTGTTCAATAGACGTGAGTGGAGTGTGAACCGGGCGATAGTTTAGTCTATCTACTCCTATTCCGTCTTGTTAAATTTGGGTTCGATTCTTTCTTGACCTGTTCTTGATTTCATTATATTATTTTAAAACATAATTTTAACGCATTTAGTTTTTAATTTTCTTCTCAACTATTCGATCTGCTTTCCCGGTAATTTCAACAATTATCATCTAATTAGTAGTCTCTCCAAATCACCAACTTGCAATTCCATGCCTTTTGTATCCCCAAATGTTTATACCTTCTAAAATTTTCTATTAGCTCATCTTTTAATATAGCCACCGAATAGCACCTAGACAAATCTCATCATTTAAATTTGCGTGGGTAGAAGTCATCCTTTTGATTGGTCAATAAATCCAAAAGTGTATGCTTTTCTGTAATTGAAAATGAAAACACATACCGTCTACTTTATTAGTAATTTCCGGGCTTCTTTATGAGCTATTTTGTTATTAGAAATTTAACGAAGAAATGTTTCACATCAAATTGGTTAACATAACCGCCTGGCTTTAAACCATTTTTTAAAACTTCTTTTTATTTATTTGACGTGTCCTTTCAGGATGTAGGCGATCATGGACCTCAACTCAACCCTACTCCTTGTAGGGTAGGGTTGAGTGGAGGTCTTAGCACTCTTTCCTCTTAGTATCTCTCCCAAACCCTATTCCGCTATCCACTTTCTCAAGCTCATTAAGTATGTCTCACGTTGCTTTCCCCAGTCTCTCCCTCTATCCGTCCCGTGAGTTTTAGATTCTTCAAGCCCTCTTTCCTCATTATGTATCTCAGAAACTTCAACTGTCTCTTACTGATGTTAAGTATAAGTTTCCTTTTTATTTCCATTCACTTCGTGGTTGCTCACCTGTTCGGTTCATGTCATCCCCAACATCCTTCTGCAGAACAACATTTCTGTTGCATTGCGTCCTTCATCTTTGATGAGATTGTCCAGCATTCGCTGCCATATAGGAGAACAGACATCACATAACAATTCAGTTCTTTTTTCTTTGTTACCAACAAAATTTTCCTGTCTCTCAATACTCTGCTTAGCTTCTGAAATGCATCCTTGGCCATACCAATGCGTCTTCGGATCTCCGTATCGCATTTTCCGTTCTCTGTGAGAACACTTCAGAGGTATTTAAATTTATGCACCTAAATGATTTTAGTATCATTGGCCTGTAGTTGGCATTTTGGGATCCTCTTTTTGCCGATGACCATGCATTCAGTTTCTTTGTAGTTTGTGTTCTTTCTTTTCGATTTCTATTGCTACTATAGTCATTTGCTTTTTGGTCGTTAGGGTGCAAACATCAGGTCCATCGCTTTTTCTTGGTCGGTATCAACACACTACCTTCTTTAGGAGTTCCTGTATTTTCGTTTTTGTATCTGCTATCAGAACTGTATCATCTGCGTATCATTTAAGATTGAGGCCACCGATGACGAATCCTAGCAGGATTGACTTCTCTTAAAAGTAAGTGTAAAAGACAAACGAAGAGGAAATTACAAAACCTCCTACAGAAAATAGCCGAAAGAAGCAGAAAGAAAGGGCTGCATATAAACTATAGGCAAACTGAATGCATGGTCATCAGTGAAAAGAGGAGCCAAAAATGCCAATTACAGGGTCAGTCAGTCAGTCAAGTGCCATACGTGATACACGCTTAGGCGATCATGTCTCGAAAGAGACATGACTGACTGGGCAGAAGATTATCCTGCAGTAGGTTGCCATTGTTTTCTGCGGTGGACTGGTTGCTGACCAAGGCTATAGAACCCAATCTGTCCTGTTATTTAACCCATAACTGGAAGGAAGAGACGGATTATTACCTTTCCCAAGGGAATTTGCGCGTAAGTGAATGCAATAAATTCGGCTGGAATTCGAATTCGGCTCCCCGATTTCTCGTTCCGAGCCGATATCCAATGCACCACAACGCACATCCATTGATGCTTAAAATCAAGCAGGTACAGAAATTTAAATACCTGGGGAGTGTTTTTTTTTTTTTTACCGAGGACAAAAATTAAAACACTGAGATCCAAAGGCAAGGTGGCATAGCCAAGGATGTATTCCAGAAGCTGAGTAGAGACAGGAAAATTTTGATGGAAACAAAGAAGAGAATATTGAATTGTTATGTAATGTCTGTTCTACAATATGGCAGTGAATACTGAACAATCCCACCGTAGATGAAAGGAAGATTTGAAGTAATCGAAATGTGGTTCTACAGAAGGATGCTGAGGATACCATGGCCTGAACATGTGAGGTTTTAGAGTGGATGGCAACGAAAAGAAAACTAATATTTAACATCAAGAAAATCAGCTGATGTTCTTGAGATATGTAATGAGGAAGGAGGGCTTAGAGAAGCTGATACTCACAGGTCAGATAGAGAGGAAAGACAGTCAGGGAAAAGCAACTCATAACATACTTGATGGGCTTGAGCAAATGAATGGCAGAGTGGGGTTTGGGAGGGATAACAGCAGAAAGTGTCTTAATAGCTACTAAGGATATGGAGATGTAGAAGGCCATTATAGCCTACGTCCTGAAGGGACACAGCACCCAGAAGAAGATTTTTCACACATTGAAGCAATTTCATTTTTTACACATCGACTTTTCTTCAAACAATTTTATTTTTTGCATTTTATTCAAGCATTTCAAGCACTTAAAACTCGTCTGACTTTTTTTTATAATTTTTTTTATTAATATTTAGCTGTTAATTTTTTTTTTATATAATTTGTTTTCTATTGTCAATTTTTATATCAAAGGCGGTATTCATTGGTGAAGAGGAAGGAAACTTTTAACAAATGAACATCATATAATAATTCTGCTTGTTCCTTCCTTAGTTACTTAGATAGTTACTTCCTCCGTCCGTTACACCACTGAAGAAAGATAACAAACTTACTCGCGACACGTGCTTTTCCTCCCCCTCTATCTTTTTAAACGCTACTCTCCTCAGCCTTTTTCTCACCTTTGCCAAACGGAAGGGTAGTAAAGAGTGAGGGAGTAGGAGAGAGCCTATAGCATTACCGTAGCAGTAGCAGCTTAAGCTGGTGGTTGTAGCAGTAATTGTGTATGTGTATATGTGTGTGTACTGTACAATATAGTAAAAATAATAAGGTTTGTTGTCGTATCCCGCGAACTAATAACGAAATTTCTGGCCTCTACACCATTGGACATTATTCAGTTGGTCTTTTCTGTTTACAATGAACACAGGAGCCATGATTTTTCAGTAATAAAAAAAAAATTTCTCTTTCAAAATCTCTTACAAAATAGCGTAGAGTATTTTGGTTATGGTCTGTATATACGCCGCTAAATATCATATAAGATTACAGTAAACATAGACATTACTATAAGCATTACTTTTATAGATATTTTAATAAAATTACACTCTGTGTTATCTTTATTTTATTATCCAATACCTTTATGTTTGAAGACATTACTATCATTTGTAGGATGACAAAGTAAAATTTTTTAGGAAATCATAATTATTCCTCCGTGGAAATTCCATGGGTTCCGCTAGTAAGTATTAATAGCTGCCCGACCACAGAACGACACTACAGTACCAATGTCAAAGATTAACATTTTGTATATAGTTCGACGACTCGGAACGACAAATCGGGGAGACGAGTTCGAATTCCAGTTGAATTCCTTGCATTCACTTACACACAAATACACTTCAGAAAGGTATTAATCCGTCTCTTCCCTCCAGTTATGTTTTAAATAATAGGACAGATTGGGTTTTATAGCCTTGTCTGGCAACCAGTCTACCGCAGAAAGCAATTGCGACCTACTGCAGAATCATCATATGCCCAGTCTGTCATGTTTCTTTCGAGATATGATTGCCCAAAGCGTGTATCACGTATGGCATTTAACTGACATAGTTCGAACTTTGCAGTATATTTTAGTAAGGGACTATACTTGAAAATAGTTTAGTGTAAACCCCTGGCATTGTTTGTATTCAGGCTTCTGTTTGTTCAAGGAAATGGAATTTGGGTTTCATTATAATCAAATATAGATACATGATTCATTTTAAACTGCGGTAACTTTGTAAGCTAAAGTGTTTAATGTGAGTCGCTAAAAAGGAATTTTACAAAACAATTGCAATTCGTGTAATCATGAGTGCATTAACACACACACACATACACACACACACACACACACACACACACACACACACACACACACACACACACGCACGCACGCACACACACACACCCTTCGACGGCAAGATTGAATAAAAATTGTATACGCCCTTTATATAATGTTTCATGGTATGTTAACTTTTTGTTATTCGGTAAATTAACTCTAGAGAGATTTCTATATGGCTTTCATCTACACTCACACACGCATTGCAATGGAGTAAACAAAACAACCCCGGTAGCACAAATGAACTCGGCAAAAAACGTTTTTTAATAAAAGAACTAATTGAAAGTTCTGGGACAGAATCCAGTTTGGAGAAAAATAGACAAGAAACTTTTTCCCGTGCTTAAAAGCGAGGATTTCGCACTATAAGAAGACCTTGTTACACATTCCGATCCAGATGGGAAGTAGATAAATACTGAGTCTCGTTTGGAGAAAATAGACAAGAAATTTTTACGCGAGCTGATAAACTCGGATTTCCTACTATAAAAAAAAAAGCCTTGTTCTACATACTGTCTCAGTAGGGAGGCAGATAAATTTGTCCCCGAGGCTCGGATTTCTCACTATAAGAAGGCACTTGTTTTACATTCCGCCTTAATGGGAAAGCAGATAAATACTGAGTCTCATTTGGAGAAAAACAAACAAGAAATATTAAAGGCTCGGATTCTTAGCAACTGACCAGGCTTAACTTCGGTGATCGCACGGTAACCGGTGTTTTAACAAGATGTGGCCGTAAGCTTTTAGAAAACGAAGATAATTCCTCTGTTTTTCCAAGCATCCCATTTACAACTTCCCTGTACTGTGTCCAAGAAAAACCCAATACAGTCCTGTTACATCATTTCTGTTTTTATTCTGAAAGTTGACTTTCAGCCACGGGTCCCAACACGAATCTCAAGTGCTCCTTAAAACTTTACTTTTCATTTACTAGGTAATTTTGTAACTTTTAACAATTTTGACAAATGAGAAAATCCAAATATGTCTCTTATACGTTCAAATTAAGATCAGGGTCTCGTCTACAATATTTTACATTTCGTTCGGACAATTGAAAACTAATTGTTTTCCTTTTCTTTGTTTATTTGGAAGCCCCCATAAATCCATTTTAGCAGCTCCAGGTACACAGACGTAACTACCCAGCTAACACGGAATGTTCTAGCAACGTTACAGACAGGTTGTGTTTTAGTCGAGCAGGGTGGGATAAATATGTTGTAGCCGTAGAGAGATGGTTACTGTTTTATTTAATTCGGCCTTATGTCATACATTATTGAACTCCCTACAGCTTACAGATTTTATCCGTTGTCATCATCAGAAGGTTGGTTGTCGACAAGTTGTAGATTGGAGATTGGAATGTGTGGAATTGTGTGAAATAGTGTAAGAATAAAAATATGCATTTTTCATGTAAAAATAGAAATTTATTAAAAGAATAGAATAACAAGAATTGGTAGAAATTAATTTTCAATGAGTTATCTCAAGAATTATAGAAAATATTATTAGTAGTAATTTGTTGGAAAGAGTTTATACGTACGTATGTATGTATGTATGAACGCTTGTTTGATAGGAGTGCCTTTGAAGGAGAAGAAGTAAAAGGAATCAGCACACGAGAAAGAGGACAATGTACGACGCGACCTATGTCCGGGTCGTGGTTGAAGTTTCACCCGTTACATTTTAGTTGCTTCGTCTCGCTGCTCCCATCTGACAGACTGACTGACACTGATCTGATCATAGCCTTTATAGTCATTCAGATTTTCGCACTGCATCGCTAAGTCTCTTTAGTCTTTCAAATAGCTTCCATTGGTCAGAAAATCAATTTAACATCTACTCGCGAAATCCGGTTTCGACTTTTTCATTAAGCACGAGGTCGATCCTTTTTATATTTGGGGAAAACCAAGAGTACACACGTCATTTTTGTAAAAGTGCAGAAGAAGGTTGATTTTAATTCTTAATTTCCTATCTGCTACAATGTCATGTTGTGTCGACATGACTGTAACGTTGCAATCAACTAACTTTTTGCAGTTTATTTAAAAAAATTTTAAATTTTAAGAATTCGTTAGAGATGATAATGATTGACTGATAAAAGTCCTACTAATTAACTCATAGATGGAGGGAAAAGAGGTGGATTCCTGACTTCCTAATGTTATTTACGCTTAAGCAAATATAATGAACGCAACTGGAATTGGAACTCGGCTCTCCGATTTCTAATTTCAAGCTATTATAAGTGTTCGAACAGAAGACGGAAAGTGCGACACAGAGATCCGAAGGTGAATTGGCAGGGAGAAGGATGCGTTCCAGGAGCTGAATAAAGTATTCAGAGACAGGAAACTTTCACTAGAAACAAAGAAGAGAGTATTGGATTGCTATGTTTTTTTTTTTTTAATCATTTCACCCCGAGCAAGGCAGAAACGCCACTGATGTGCAGGGGGTTACATAAATGTAGAAAGATTAATTAGAAAAGAGTGGGGAGTACAAGCTAGTTAGAAAGGAACAATAGAAAGCTGAGAAAGCAGGTGCAATGACAGATACATGGGCGGAGAGAAAGTGAAGATTATACAGGGGAGGGGAGAGAGCTAGAGTCCAGTGGTTAGTAGGTGAGTATTAACTTTGCTTTTAAATTTCTGGAGGTCGTAGCCGTCAGGAAAGCAAGAATATGGGAGTGAGTTCCACAGGCGGGAAGTGCGAGAGAGGAAGCTGCAGGAGTAGAATTGTCGTCTGCATTTGGCTAACCTGACTTGGGTGGGACCCAGTTGCCAGTCTGGTTGCACGGGTAAACACCTGTTGAGGAGGCATCAGTGACTTAAGCTCATCCGAGCAGAAGCCATGAAAGTATTTATAGAAGAGACAGAGGGAGGCCACATTTCGACGATGGGAAAGTGGCTGCAGTCGAGTCGCCAGATCAATACCTATCACATTACAGACTCTCCTTTGGAGCTTGTCAAGAACACTGAGGAGAACGGCAGGGGCACCTGACCATAAATGGCAGCAGTACTCCATGCACGGACGGATGGTTGACTTGTATATATGCAGGATGGATTCAGGTGGAAAAAACATCCTGGATCGACATAGTGACCCAATCTTCTTAGCAGTAGATTTTGCTATGGATTCAATATAGTGCTTCCATTTGAGGTCTGAGGACAGGGTAAGTCCGAGGAGGCGTAGTGTATTGTGATGGCAGCTCTTCAATACGGCAGTGGATGCTGGACAATATCATCAAAGACGAAGGAAAAACTTCAAGCAACAGAAATGTGGTTCTACAGAAGGATGCTGCGGATATCGTGGACCGAGCATTTGAGAAATGACGAGGTTTTGGAAAGGATGGAAACGAAAAATAAATTAATAATGAGCATCAGGAAAAGACATCTAAAGTTCTTGGGACATGCAATGAGGAAGGAGGGCTTGGAGAACCTGATACTAACAGGCTAGATAGAGGGAAAAAGAGAGAGAAAAGCAGCGGATGACATATTTGAAAGGCCTGAGTAGGTAGATGACAGAACGAGGGTTCCGTGGTGATGCAAGAGAAAGTGTGCTAAGAGCCACCAGTAATAGGGATACGTGGAGGGCCATGATCGCCTACGTCCTGAAAAGACAAGGCACATAGAAGAAAAAGATCTGTTTCATCACCCGTATATCCAAGCTTTCAGCACCTGGCATGACCAAGTAGCCAACAATTTAAATACTGACTTGGTTTGACGTTGCCTAACTTTGGTGTTCACACGTGAACTGTTGTAAGACATTGCCGACGGCACATCCAAGCTTACAGAACCTCATCAAACAGTCACTCATCTAGATACTGACCAGGCTCAAATTTACTGACCTTAAGGGAACCATTGTTTCAACATCATTTGTCCGTAAGCATTTAATAATGTTTTGAAAGTAGAATTTTATTTATTTATTAATTGAGAAACATTAAGGTGATGAATGCCCGTTCTAGTATCTGGAAATTATTATTCGTTTTCTGGTCATGTAATGTTACAAGTCAACGTATTTAAATCGTTACACATTAACGTTACTGTCACATTGATATGACGTCACGGGTATGACAATAAACTACATTCAGATCCTGGATATGACGATAAACTGCATCCAGCAGCAAAGCCTCCGACTGGTGAGATTTAGAGGAGCGCAGAATCATCTCTTAATTGCCGTTGTACCCATGTCAACCTTGACCTGGAGTGGTAGCACCTGTTAGGGTCTCAGCTATGGACAAATAGATTACTCATAAAATGGAGTCAAAACACTATGAAAGTATAAAAATAAACTTTTATCGTAAAAATTCCAGCAACACATCTTTGGTGAAGAAAATATTAGCAGCAATACATTTTTGATAGAAAAGCAATATATTTTTTAAGAAAAAATATTACCAGTATGACACTTAAAAAAAAAATTGCCAGCAATACATTTTTGAAGAAAAAAAAAAAAAAAAAAAATATATATATATATATATATATATATAAGCAATATATCTGACTCGATAAAACCCTCTTTACAAAAATACAATGAAACCTCGTATACAAACAGATTTATTGCAAAAAATACATATTCTATTTATACGAACCAATCATAAAAACCTTGTCGTTATTAAATAACTCATTGAGGTTGATGTGCTGTAAATCAAACCAAACCTAACCTAACCAAACCTTGCAGTTTATCTTCAAAACTCGTTTTTGTAACCGCTAATGTTGCCAGGAACGTTAGTAAAAACATTTTGTTAGCCGTGTAAACCGCCACTGACATATCCAGGTGATTCCAGATTATATAAAAGAGGGTTCCCCATTAACTTTCGTTTGTTGCAAAAAAGAAAAAACTGTAAAATAATGTTGAAGTTCGTACCAACACAACTTATTCACTAAGTCGAAAAAATGCTAACCAAAAATAATTTATTAACAAGTACGCGAGAAACGTGTTTGTCTATGCGTGTAAAATGTTTTTTTTTATTACGCGAGGAAAGTGGTTACTTATATAGGTAAAAGACAGCTTCTTGCAACAGGATGTACTGGACTTGTGAGCAAAAACAAACTTTTGCAACATTCGCTAGTTTTCTTTTTCGGGGCCAGGGAGAAGGCATGTAACATATTTCTAAATTTTGTTATCATGTACTTATTCTAGAAAATAAAACCTTTACGTTCTTCCGACTTTTACTTAGAATTTTTATTTTTAGTTATAAACATTGATGTAAATATCTGTATATACAGTATGTGCTATTAAGGCTACTGATATATATTTGATATACGAAAAAGTATTGAAATGTTAATGATTCTACCAAAGAAATTTAAATATCTGGGAAGTGTTTTTAGCAGAGGATGGAAAATGCAATACCGAAATCAGAACGCGCATTGTAATAGTAAATGATTCCAAAAGCCAAGTGAGGTACAAAATGTTATGGGAACTACCCGTTGTACCCTAATGAACTCTTCTGATGACTATAAATATAGGAAGACTGTCTCAAGTGGACGTTCGGCAATTGACGATTGACAGGAGAGTTGAGTTGGTCTCCACTTGGCATTCAGCCTGACCTGTAATACTTTTACTTGTTTTTCGTAAATATATCTTTGTTACCCTCATACCCGAGTTGTGTTTTCTTCCCGGCTTATTCTGGTCCGCAGCACAAAGAAACATTAACAATTTATTTGAAATAAAGAAAAGCGTTCTGAAGTGTTATGTAATATAAATCCTTCTCTATGACTATAAACGTTGGACAATCTCGTAAGAGATAAAGAGGAAACTGGGATAACAAAAACAGGGGGCACCAAAAACTGTTTTACAGTTGGATGTTGAGAACACCATGAGAGGATTACTTAAGCAATAAAGATGTCGAAAACCAAAAAAAAAAAAAAAAGGGGACATACTCAGAATCAGAAAGAGGCAGCAGAATTTTTTTCGACACATAATTAGGAAGAAGAGCATGAAGAATTTAATACTCACAGGACGCATCGCAAACAAAGGACAGTGGAAAGCAGTGAGCCAGTAACGGACCAGAAATTAATTAAAAATCAACCTTCTTCTTCCTTTTTACAAAAATTCACATTGACGTGTGAAATCCTGGGTTTTCACAAATAGAAAAAGGATTGACCAGGTGCTAAAAAAAAAGTCGAACCCAGATTTCGCAAGTAGGTGTTAAAATGATTTTTGACCAATGGGAGTGACTTGCTCGACTTGAGGACTTAGAGATCCAGTGCTAAATTCAAAAAGTTTTTTTTTTCCAATCTTCTTTTCTCTTTTTTTTTGTTCTCAATTGGAGTAGATAGACTTAACTATCGCCCTGTTCACACACCACCCACGTCTTTTGAACAGGTGAAGAGGCTCATCCCTTGTTTCCTGTTTAGGATGTAGTTCCCGGCTTTCTTTTTTTCCCCAATCTTCTTTCACTTTTTTCTTTTCTCTTTTTTTTTTTGTTCTCAATTGGAGTAGATAGACTTAACTATCGCCCTGTTCATACACCACCCACGTCTTTTGAACAGGTGAAGAGGCTCATCCCTTGTTTCCTGTTTAGGATGTGGTTTCCGGCTTTCTCTTTTCCAATTATTTTACTCTTAAGTAGCCCCCTGCGCATCAGTGGCGTCACCGCCTTGCTTGGGGTGATATGATTAAAAAAAAAAAGAAAAAAATATAAATGACCTCGGCGTCCGTCAAGAGTCAGAGATGGGAGCAGCGAGAGACACCGCTAAAATGTAACGAGAGAAAATTCAGGTCAACTCGGACATTGTCTTCTTTCTCTTTCTCCTTATCTATTTCAACAATTACTACTAGAACATTTTGTACGAACTCTACACTTAACCTCTTAATAAAGTTTTTAATTGAACATTAACTTCTACAATTTATGTTATTTCTCCTTTTAATAAATTTCTATTTTAACATTCAAAATGAATATTTTATTATTCCACTCTTCTACACAATTCCACATATTCCAACCTGCCGACAACCAACCTTCTGATGAAAACCTGATGAACATTATTCTGCATACATCTTGTAAGCTATAGGGAGTTCGGTTAAGTATGACACAAGGCCAAATCAAAGAAATATTAACCATCTCCCTACGCTACAAGCCTGACGTGTATCTCTGAAAAGCTGACGGAACGGGATTGGGATAAACGTTACTAAAAGTTACCAGAGATAGAAGGTTGTGGAGAGGTAAAATCACCCACATCCTGACGGGACGCAATTCATAGAAGAAGAAATAGTTTGATAATTTCTGGCTGTTCTATCTTTTTATTTTTTTTAATCAATTCACCCAAGTAAGATAATGAAGTATAAAAAATTGTTGCCAGTCTAGTATTACGTTAAAAATCTATGAAGTCTAGGTACCATAAAGCAAAATTCATAAGAACAATTACATTGAAAGTATTTATAGAAAATGTACCGGGAAGCTACATTCACGGAGGTTGGGAAAACAGCTGAAGTTGAGATGTCAGATTAGTACTAATTCTTCTTTGGATTTTATCAAGGACCAGACCATATGTGGTAGTAATATTCAAATTATGGACGAATAGTAGACCTATAAATATATAAGATAAGGGAGTAAAAATGGTCTCGCACGATAAAGTGAACCGTCAGTAATTGATTCAATATGACCTTTCCACTTTATCTCAGCAGAGGACGTCAGCCCGAAAAGGTGCAACGAGTCGCTCTTCTAAAAGTTATTCTCAGCTATGCACGATAAAATTAATTTATGTCTAGATTCAATAAATGCATACTTTTTTGATCATTTCACTCCAAGCAAGGCGTTAACGCCACTGATGTGCAGGGCGTTACATAAGTGTCGTGGGGTATTACCCACATAAGATAATAGACTTGTCATAGGACTATATGTAGCCGAGTGTTATTAACGCTCTGTGTGTTACTGAGACTCTGTGGAGACTCTAGTAGCCTTCACTGACTTACAGTACAGTATTTTCTTTTGGCCGGAGGTCCTACGTTGCAATAGGACAACGATGGAATGTACTATAGCATTCATCCATTAACTCTTCGCGCGGTTTGGGGTAGTGGGCACGATAGTCACAGACAATGGGACACATTTCACGTCTGGTGAATTTAAACAGTTCTACGAATCATTCCAGGTTAACCATATAACGACCTCCCTGTACCACCCGAGATCAAACGATTAAGCAGAGAGATTCGTAGATACCCTCAAGCGAGCCCTTAAACAAGTGCAAGGCACCCCAACAGACAAGGCGTTGCAACAGTTCCTCCAAGGGTATCGGATTACACCAATTCTAATACACCCACAGGACGCTCACCTGCTGAAGTAATGTTTGACAGAAGGATAAGGTCGGCATTCGACAATCTTATCCCGATGCAGGCAAAGTTTAAAAAGACCATCGCGCTTTCCAGGAAACGTTATGTTTGCGGAGAGAAGGTGCTCTTCAAACCCTACAAGAACATGACGTTTTGGGAGGTGGGATTTGTGAAGCAGAGAATCGGAGACCTTGTGTATATAATTCAAGGACCAAAAAACGTACATAAATGCCATCAAAACCAGATGAGAAAATGTCGTGTAAACGACACAGAGGAGTCACCACCTGTCATCGAAGAACCAACTGACGTTATTTATGAGAACTTTGATCTTGAAGCCCCCCAGGTTTCGCCTGAAAAAAGGAGGTTCAACAGGAAAAGAAAATTTACCGATCCCTTGTGTATTGACCCCAAGAAAAAGAAGTATGGAACAGTTGTCCAGGGGAAAACTCTAGGAAGGGGGTATTGTGGGGTATTACCCACATAAGATAATGGACTCGTCATAGGACTATATGTAGCCGAGGGTTATTAACGCTCGATGTGTTGCTGAGACTCTATTGAGACTCTAGTAGCGTTCACTGACTGACTTACAGTACAGTATTCTATTTTGGCTTTTCTATGTGTATATCTTGTATCGTTGTATTGTTTTGTCTAACATATGTCTAAACCTACATTGGCGTTTGTCTTATTATTGATGGCCTTAATTTAGGTGCACATCAATAAGAGAGTTGAAGTATTAGGCAGGAGGAGAGTGAAGACAAAGACGAACCAGCTACAGAGGGTGAAAGAGAAAGGGCAAGAGAAGGATGTGTATACAGTAGTAAAGACAGTTTCGAAGGTAGACAGAAAGGAAAAGTACAAGATAAATGGGGAGATGTAGAAAGGGATGGAGTTAAGTGGATAAGAGATGGGAATTGACTTTGCATTTAAATTCTTGGAGGTTATAGCCGTCAGGAAAGCGAGTACATGGAAGGGAGTTCCACAAGCGAGAAGCGCGAGAGAAGAAGCTGAAAAAATAGAATTGACGCCTGCATTTAGTTGATCTAACTGTGAAAGGGTGAGACCTTGTTGCCAGTCCGGTTGCCCGAGTAAATTCTTGTGGAGGAGGCACCAGTGACCCAAGTTCGTCAGAGCAGAAGCCATGAAAATATTTATAGAAGAGACAGAAGGAAGCCACATCCCGCCGGTGAGAAAGTTGCTGGAGTCGAACTACTAAGTCGGGACCAATCACATTAGAGATTCTCCTCTGGAGCCTGTCGAGAACACTGAGATGAACAAGCAGGGGCACCTGACCAGGTATGACAACAGTATTCCATGCACAGCCGGATGGTTGATTTGTATATATGCAAAATGGAGTCAGACGGAAAAAAACCTCCTGGCAACGACACAATGACTCAACCTTCCTAGTAGTGAATTTAGCTGTTGATTCAATGTAATTATTCCACTTGAGGTCGGAAGAGGATCACTGTATTGCTTTCAGGGACACTTGCTTGGTCCATGGTTATGGGTGGCAAGAGAGATTGCCTGACCATCTAACATCTGACCATCCAGTTTTTTTTTCTTTTAGAGTTACTTGGAATTTACCGAATTGTGTGGGGCTAATATAGGTGATAGTGAGTTTAGGGTTTAAATTAAAATAAGGATTTTTCAGGGTTGTCTGGTCCGTTGCAATTACTTTAAATTTGACATTCATGTTTTGTATCTGTAAAAAAAACTGTTCTGAGTATTTTAAATCATTTTTTATTTAGTAGCTTAATTTAAGGTATGTGTGTGGCCGAGAGCTTAGGTAAGTAGGGTTTCGAAACGGGTTTCAATCACCATATTGGGTTGTCAAGGAGGTAACTTTTTAATAATGTTAGAAAAAGTGTCCTAGCGTTCGGCACTGTTAGGAAATGCTTTAAGCCCACACCACGGTTTAACCCAAACCTTTTGAAGGAAATTAAGTAAACGTAAACTTTCGGAAAGCGTCGATGGTTGGACTAGTTCCAAGTCATCATGGCCGAGGATTTAAGCTTACTGGTTTTGTTTAAACTTGTAATTGCAGTAGAGTAAGCCCTCTTGCAAAAACAAAATACCTACAATTCGTTCAGGTTCGTTGCGGATGTTCGTTGTAGTGCAGTGAATATAGGCTTGGAATGAGAAATTGGAGAGCCGAGTTCGAATTCAAGTTGAATGTGTTGCATTTCATTGCGCGCAAATACGAGTGGAAAGACATTAATCCGTCTCTTCCCTCTTGTAAGACAACAGAACAGACTGGGTTCTATAGGCTTGGTTGGCAACCAGTCTACCACAGAAAGTAATGGCAACCTATTGCAGGAAAATCTTCTAGTCAGTTTAGTCATGTCTTTTCTGTTATGGTGAAACACACCTATTCATCAGATAATGGACTCTCTCTCCTATATTAATAAGAGTTAACAGGAAGTTTTTGGGAAGTTCATATGGATTCTTAGAAGTACTAGAGAGTTCTTTATTCTATTGGAGTTCGGTAGAACTACTAGGCAGTTGAGATTAGACGGTAGTTAGCCGAATACTAAGGAGTCAGCTTACAGTGGAAAATTACCAAGTTCCTAACATTTTGGGTGCGTTAAGTCGATTAGAAACCGTCATAGCACGATTATAACCTTCAGTGCGAAAACTACTCCACAACATTTTTCGAGACAATCTCACCCAGAGGATAAAAGTGTTTGCGTGGAGTCAACACCTCTACCTGTAAAATAGACAGCTGACAGAAGCATCGACGACCCAGCCTCGGCGAAGGCTTATGCTCCACCGGGGGTGATGGGGTTAGGCTTAGCATAATTATCAATGGCTGGCCGCTCGTATCCGAGTGTACTAGGGTTGCCGTCTCCCTGTTGCACACACCTGCTCGGGAACATGTGTAACTTTTCAACAGAGTCTACCTCAGCAACTATGCTGAACGGACCTTAGTTAGTTTCTGAGAGAGGTCACTTTATCTGGCGTGATCAACAGTCTAAATAAGGCCAGTACGCTCAAACCCACGGTTATGGTGACTTCCTGCTTGTGACTTTGTAAGGACTCGTTATATGGAAACCTCCCAAATAGTTCCTTCAACCCAATTTCACACACAGGGCTTAGATCAACCTGTGGTATGTTTTTTTAGTCACTTTTTTAATGTACCGCACGCTGATTTTAATTTGATTTTGTTTAGCGGCATATCAACATCTCTATGGGTTATTTAATGCCGGAATCTAAATCTTTAAAACATAGTTTTATGGCTTCAACTACAGAAAAAATGTATTGTTCGTCATTTTGGTATAAGGTTTATTGTTGGTAATTCTACAATACATACTTACTAGCGGAACCCGTGGAATTTCCACGGAAGGATAATTCTGATTTCCTGGAAAAAATTTACTTTGTCATACTACAAATGATAGTAACGTCTTCAAACATAAAGGTATTGGATAATAAAATAACGATAACACAGAGTGTAATTTTATTAAAATATCTATAAAAGTAATGTCCATAGAAGCTATTTTACTGTAATCTTATATGACTAGCGGAACCCGTGGAATTTCCACGGAAGGATAATTCTGATTTCCTGGAAAAAATTTACTTTGTCATACTACAAATGATAGTAACGTCTTCAAACATAAAGGTATTGGATAATAAAATAACGATAACACAGAGTGGAATTTTATTAAAATATCTATAAAAGTAATGACTATAGAAGCTACTTTACTGTAATCTTATATTATATTAAGCGGCGTATGCACAGACCATAACCAAAATACTGTAAGCTATTTTGTGAGAGATTTTGAAAGAGAAAATATTTTTTATTACTGAAAAATTATGACTCCTGTGTCCATTGTAAACAGAAAAGACCAACTGAGTAATGGCCAAGGGTGTAGAGGTCAGAAATTTCGTTATTTTTACTATATTGTACAGTACACACACACATATACACACACACAATTACTGCTACAACCACCAGCTTAAGCTACTACTGCTACAATAATGCTATAGGCTCTCTCCACTTACTCTCTCACTTTTTACTACCCTTCCGTTTGGCAAAGGTGAAAGAAAGGCTGAAGAGAGTAGCGTTTATAGATTATAAAAAGATAGGGAGGAAGGAAAAGCTCGTGTAGAGAGTATGTTGTCTTTTTTCAGTGGCGTATCGGACGGAGTAACTAAGTAACTAACTAACTAAGGAAGGAACAAGCAGAATTATTATATGATTGTTGATAACTTTTTTAATATAATAATCTACTGCTGGTGTTTTTATTATAAAAATGTATTTTTATACTTTAATAGTGTTGGGGTGCCACTACTTGCCAGTAGCTTGGGTCCTATGAGGTGCTACCACTCTGTCAGAGTGGATCTGTTAACAAGAGTAATTAAGAGGTATTACCACGTTCCTCAAACCCACCAATCTCTCGATCAGAGGCCTTATAGTCTATCGTCATACCCATGACTATCCGCACACTTGGATCGTTTCTTTAGGCCAATAACATCACTTTCCTGATAAACCATTGTGAGATACAAATCCAGGTCTCATGGTCGGAAAGCAAACGTTCACATGCCCATATCCACTCAGCATAGTTGCAGTATTAACTACAGGTTGACTGTGTGAGTGTTGAACAAACACAAATCTACTTGAGCAGGCGTCTTCAAGAGGGATTAGCTAGCCACCTTAGTAGACGGGCATATTCAGAAGCGAACAGCCACCCATACATATTTCAGCTGCGTGTCACCGCCCGTCGGGTAAAGGATTTTAAACATAGAGATAAATTTTACATCCAAAAATTTAATCAATGAACTTGATGCCTACTGAATTACGCCTCAAACATTTATTTATATAACACTACACTTTAGAAACTAGTTTTGTTAGTTTTCCAACTGGGGTTCAGATCTTGTCAAACCGGTTATGGGAGATGGCGTAGGTGAATGAAGTATGATCTAAATTCGATCTATGTATTGCCACTTGATATTCGGGGTTCAACAAGAAGTCCAGAAATACGCCCAGATTGGAACAAAAACCGTTCATTTTCTTATTGAACGTGATTTTATGTCGCCATAATCAGGTACGTAAATAAATATATTGTTTTTGTGAATCGTTGAATATTTTTAAGGACTTTTTAGTGTCTTTTATTTTTTTAAGTCACAGTTTTTAAACAAAATCTTTTCCACACGTTTTGCGTGTTCTGCCATTGACGGGTGTTTTTCTACCTGCAAATTTGTATCTGATTCCCGTTAACAGCTAAGTAATTTGCCGAAACGCGAATCAAACTTCTTTTATATTCATTTTTACTTATTTATTTATTTTTGTTGAGAAAATTTGAGATGTGAAGCTGAAGCGAGAGATAAAAAACTATTTAATAAACAACAAAAAAACACAGAAAATGTCAAGTTTGTAGTGTCTGTATATATTTGATCGTATATTTAAAATATATTTTCCAATCAAAATCTTTCTCTCTCTCTCTCTCTCTCTCTCTCTCTCTCTCTCTCTCTCTCTGGTATTAAATTTCTTTTTTGTGATTTCGTTGTTAAACGTTTCAAATCCCACTTGTGAATACGAGCGAGATGAAACCATTAAAAAAATATTTCAAATGCAAATTGTTTCTCTACGAATGAGTTGGTTTACTTATTTACTTAAGAACATCTGAGAAATGTTTTTACACCGGTTCTGAGATAAAAAGAAGCATTTGATCGCAACAAACACCTATTTATTTGGGATACTGAGGCGCACCTTTTTTTTTTTTCATAAAGTTGTAGAATTTTTTTTTATCTATCCTATCCCTTCAATACATTTGCGATTATGGCTCTCCACAACAGTTAACTAAAATGATTTTTCCCCTATAGTTTATACTGTTCTTTAAAAATCTTTCTTCGTAACCCTGTTCATTTTTGATAAAATTAAAAATTTTAAGCGGAAGCCTGTGAAATGGCTCTAAAATGGGGGTACGGTTTACAATATACATATAATACCAAAATAAACCCTGAGTTTTGGACCGACAGTATAACATCGAATATTTTACTTTACAATTTAAATAGTTAAACTCAAATCTGGTTTCGTGTCCACCTTTAAGTAAATATGTCGGTAACTTTAAAATACGCAAGCCTATAGAGAAGAAAAAATGTTTATTTGACCAAATAACTTGCGTGATAGCTAGAAATTGGAGTTGTAGATTTCAGAGTGACAATTTCTGTAGAAACACGAGTTGAATTTCCAATTGAAAAAAAGAAATAAAAACGAACTGTTTAATCTTTCTTAGTCTATGGTGATAACTTCACTTCTGCTACCACTACACATGTTTGACATTGTTCTATTAAGGACTATAAAAGGGGGACACATGAACACTCTTTTTTGCCTCAGGATGGTTAGTTGGTTGTTCTGTTTTTATGGCATATCAACCTCGGCGGGTCATTTATTGCCAACTAAATTTTATTTATTACTGGTAATACCTTTTTCTTTCAACAATTTATTGTTGTTTTTTATATAAGTTTTGTGTCTAGTAATACTTTTTTCTTTTCGAGTATCAAGTTTCATTGGGATTTGTTTTTTTAAGGGTAGGGTCCCTGAGTCCTAACCTTGTTATTTAACCCATAACTGGAGGGAAGGGACGGATTAATATCTTTCCCAAGGGTACCAGGGCTTAAGTGAAAGCAGGGTATTCAACTGGTTCACCGATTTCTCTTTCCGAGCCGATATCCACTGCACCACAACGCACATCCGTCACTAAATGCTTACAGCACCTGGTATTCCCTAGCGGTCACCCATCTAAGTACTGACTTGGCTCAATGTTGCTTAACTTCGGTGATCGAGCGAGAACCGGTGTATTCAACGTGATAGGCCGTAAGCCGCCTCAGGATGGAGTAGGTAGATGTGTCCAGCTTTCCCATTTGAATTAGTCATATGGCAAGACAACTTCCTAATTTCATCAAACCACGTAGTATGTACACACATACACAAGTACACACACACACGCACACACACACACACACACACACACACACACACACACACACACACACACACACACGCGCTACAACTAAACAAATAAATGTTATTTTTCTTTTTTTTAAAGCTATCTGATATTCTTATTTTCCATTATTCGTCTTTTGTGATCTATGTTGTTTTAGTATAAATATGTATATAAAATACTAGGCATGTTGATTCACTTTTGTTGAAAATGTTAAAAATAATTTTAAATGCCTTCATCATCAGCAGCAATAACTTGTATTTCTTTCCGTTGCAAAGTGGTGACCTATAGTAACTGCATCTATTGCAATCATATAACATCTCTTTGTCACTTTGAAATTGGGTATTACTGGTACCTTATTGCTTATATTCATGGAAAGAGCAATTGGAAGCTTTCACTTTTGCACTAATACCAGAGGGAAAGGAATAAACACATTATTTCTTTTCTCAGCTATAGGCCAAACAGAAAGATAGATAGGCCTCTCTAACATTATGTAAGGCCAAATTTAGGAGTAGGACTACTTTGAACTTAAAGCTGTGGTGAAAGCAAGGGGAGACAATTCTACTATCTTTTCAAAAAGTCAAAATTCACAGGTAATAAAAAAGACGTCTGAGAAAATCATTGATTATTTGCCTATGTCCTCGGGTGCCTTTCATTCTACATGGAACCGTGTTAGAATTTTGAAATAAATTTTTAGTTAATCCAAAATAAAAAAAAATAAAAACTATGTAATATAATGAAATTAAATAAATCAAATAACAAAAACATTAAAAAAAATCAAGATCAAACGTAAAAATGATCCGAAATATTAGTCCAGGTACCTCCATTCATTTTCGGTAACTAACATTTAAATTGAATTTTTAAAAATAAAAAGTTTTCTTGAAACTTTTATTTTAGTTCTAATTGAAAGCTTATTTCTAATTGAAAGCTTAGTTCTAATTGAAAGATTAAATTTTCAATTTCCAGTAAGCAAAATACCCTGGTTTATTTCAAACAGAAATTATATTGATTGGAATATAAAAGTTTGAGATTTTTTGTTCAATTTTTGAATTTGACGCCTTTTTGAGCGATCGACACATTTTTGTAAAGAAAAGTTAATTCATGGTTTTAAAAATCTTGCAAAAATAAAATATACATCTGTGACACATTATTTTTAAAAAATTAGCACATTTTATGTTAAAAATATCTGATTTACACAAATATTACTTATTTATAGAGTGAAATTTAGAATAAAACTTTTTCTTAATTACAAATAAATCAAGATCGTGTTGACAGGTTTTTGAGTAAGAGATAAAAATGTATGGCGTTTATAAGGGACAAAATTATACACATTTACTTTCGGGTAAGGGAGGAAACTCTAACCTTTTAATTTGCACATGGAAATTACCATAGAAAAAAAAATCAAATGCACAAAAATAAGTTAAAATTATTTTTAAAATACGCGTGTATAACGATTTCTATTAAACTTTTCAATTTTCGATAGGCAATATAATCATCAATTCTTAACTAAAAAAATAAACGCAACAGTTCTTTTAAAGATTTTAAAAATATTTTTTAAACTTTATAAATTAATAAATTGAAACCAATTCTTATAAAATTTTATTACTAATCGAAAAGAATTTTTTTTCAGACTATAATGTCCTTAATTTTTATTATTTATTTCAGCGATTAAAAGCTTATGAAATAAAAAAAAATGTATCAGAGTTTTATTGCAGTTTTTATTTTACTCTTCGGAGCAGGTTTTCAGATAGTATTGTAAAATTAAAAAAAAAAAAAATAGATGATTTATATTCCCTAATGAGTCCTCAGTGTAACTAATTAAAAAAAAGTTTGTTGACCAATTAAAATTTATTAAAATTTCATAGATGTAAAGTAGATGGGTGTAACAGGGGTAAAAAAATTATTTACCAACATTTTTAAAAAATAACGATTTCAAAAGTAATTTAATTCATTTGTGAATGAGTACTGAAAGTTTCATTAAAATCTGACAATTATTTGATTTTTGCGAGAATTTCATAATTAATGTGTTTGTCACCGAAAAAATGTGGGTGATGTAATCATTACGTTTTTTTGTTTTATTGTAAACAGTCTTAACGTTTTGTTTAACCGCTATCTCAAATCAAAACAAAATTTTCTGAAAAAATTTCGAAAATGTTAGAAGGGATTAAAAATTTTTAAAAAATAATTAAAAATTACTTTTGTCTTTCCTCTTAATAATGACATAAATATTTTGATGGAAAATGTGTTTTATTAAGTTTGGAATTTTTTTTATTCATATGCTGTTTTTTTTTTTTTTTTTTTTTTTTTTAGCGATTTGGTGGAGGTACCTCTAACGCTAAACGAAAAAAGTAAAAAAAAAAAAAAAAAACTGGAAAATCCGGTTTCCATTCACCCACATTACATAAGAAGTCTAACTGGCAGTCTATGTATAGAACCCATAGAAAACAGAACAATACATGGTTTGTTCATTACTTAAGGTGTGGTATAAGTACTCATCATGCACTGTTAATTCCCGTGATCATAAATATTATTTAGATTACTCTCTATTTTAACACCAAGTAAGATATTTGAAGGACCTAATCAGGTGGATGATGGAACGAGGGTTGCATAGTGTATCAGGAGAAGGTGTGCTAAGAGCCACCAGGGATAGGGAGACGTGAAAAGCCATGATCGCCTACCACCTGAAGGGACAGGGCACATAGAAGAAAAAGATTTTTTATTTATCTTTCGATATCTAACTTGCCAACTCTTCAGATTATATAATAAACCATTAGGATTATATATTAATCATTATCATATTATTATTCAAACATATATTATCTTACATATTTTCTTATTTATACATATATTTATTATATATGTATTACACGTTGTGGTGCAGTAGACATCGACTCGGAACGACAACTCGGGAGCCGAGTTCAAATTCCAGTTGAATTCCTTGCATTCACATACGCGCAAATACCCTTCAGGAAGGTATTAATCTGTCTCTTCTTTTTAGTTATGGGTTAAATAACCAGAACAGATCGGGTTCTATAGCCTTGGTTGGCAACAAGTCTACCACAGAAAGCAATGACAACCCACTGCGATATAACCTTTGTCAAGTTAGTCGCCCAAGCGTGTATCACGTATGGCACAAAACGACGGACGCTTCTCGCGACGAACGCTCTCGCGACGGACGCTTCTAGTTTAAATTTTAAAATCATTTGTTTCTGATGAAAGGCCGAGGCCGGTCTGAAATATCAAATATATATATATATAATAATAGAAATAAATAAATACTGTAAAAAAAATACATTTTTAACTTACAACTTTTTAGTAGTCACAACTTACATATTAAGACAGTATACGTGGATTATCATTATGCTATATATATATATATATATATATATATATATATATATATATATATAAAATAAAAAGTGTGAGAAGCCGTGAACGTTTCTTTAAAATATATGTTTATTGTTTTGGTATTTATACAAGTTATAAAGTTATTAATTGCGCAAATCATGAACAATTAATACTTTATAACTTGTATAAATACCAAAACAATAAACATATATTTTAAAGAAAACGTTCACGGCTTCTCACACTTTTTATTTTATATTAATTACTCTCGTTGGAACAACCCTATTCCTTTATTCTATATATATATATATATATATATATATATATATATATATATATATATATTAGTCATCCACATACAAGCCTGTTTCGCTGTATCACAGCTCATCAGTGTGGCTAGACATATCCACTGAGTCTCTACTCCCTAAGCCATCAGCGCATGGGGTCAGAGAAGGGAAATTTTAACGTCTTGTATGTAAGCAGTGTATACAGACGCCAGTCATCGAGAGAACTCAATTCATTTCTGAAGAGCCACGCATTATAGCCGAAGTGGAAACTTTTTTTAAAAATTTTCTTCTCCAGAGAGCTCAATCATAATGAGAGCATAATATATTAGTCATCCACATACAAGCCCGTTTCGCTGTATCACAGCTCATCAGTGTGGCTAGACATATCCATTTGCTTCTGGCCGAAGCAAAACTCGACCGATTTGGTGTCAGTCGGAGTCTCTACTCCCTAAGCCATCGGCGGATGTGTGTGTGTGTGTGTGTGTGTGTGTGTGTGTGTGTGTGTGTGTCTATCTATCTATCTATCTATCTATCTATCTATCTATCTATCTATCTATCTATCTATCTATCTTGTGTTTTTTTTTAATCGTTTCACCCCAAGCAAGGTGGTACCGCTACTGGTGCGCAGGGGCTTCATAAGGGAAGAGTGAAAGTTTAAGCAGGAGGAGAGTGAAGAGAAAGACGAACTAGTAAAGACGAACCAGTTACAGGGGGTGTGGGAGGAAGGGCAAAAGTAGAATGGGAATAACAGTGTGAAGACAGTTACGAGGATAGAGTGAGAAAGGAAAAAGAACAAGATACACGAGGTGATGGCGAAAAGACCAGGGAAGGACTGGAGTCAAATAGATAATATCTATCTATGGAGTTTTAAATATTAAAAAAAAAAAAAAAATAGACAAACGTCCACATCATGTCCGCTGCGTGCATCACGTGATAGCTTTAAAGAACTCTCCTCTTCAAAAAACAAACGAAAACTAACATTGTGTTTCTTGCCCTAAATCAATTACCTATATGTGCATTGTGGTGCATTGGATATCGGCTCGGAACAAGAATTTTGGGAGCCGAGTTCGAATTCCAGTCGAATTCATTGCAATCACTTACACTCAAATACCCTTGGGAAAGGTATTAATCCGTCTATTTCTTCCAGTTATGGGTTAAATAACAGGATAGATTGGGTTCTATAGCCTTGGTCGGCAACCAGTCTACCACAGAAAGCAACGGCAATTTACTGCGGGATAATCTTCTGCCCAGTCAGTCATGTCTCGAAAGAGACATGATCGCCCAAGCGTGTATCACGTATGGCACTTAACTGACTGATATTGACCATACTACTACTTCCCTGAGTAGACGCCTTACATGCAACCTATCTAGTAATAATAGTGCAACACAAACTTACTGCTGGATAACACACATTTTCGTAATAAAAATTTATCGTAAATAATCAGGCCGGTAGATATAAATATAAAATACTATTTAATTAAAAACAGAATATCTACTTAAATACGAGTAGCGATAAAAATAATGTTCAAAATAATATATATATATTGATATTGGTTGTCAATAGAGTTCGTGTGCACATTAAAAATTTATAACTTTATTTGTATTTGCGATAGAAAAAGCATGTTTTTAAGTTCCTGGGACACACAATGAGGAAGGAGAGCCTGGAGAACCTGATACTGACTGACCAGATAGAAGGAAAGAGAGACAGAGGAAGGCAGCGGATAACATATTTGCAGGGCCTGATCAGGTGGATGACGGAACGGGGGTTGCCAGGAGTAACAGGAGCAAACATACTAAGAGCCACAAGGCATAGGGAGACGTGGAGAACCATGAGAGCCTACGTCCTGAAGGGACAGGGCACATAGAAGAAGAACATATATATTATTGTTTGAATTTCTGGCATATGGAGTTATAAGCTGCACTATTTACAAATGTATCAATATATATATATATATATATATATATATATATATATATATATATGTATATATATATATAATCTTATCTAATCTAAATAATGATAATAATAATGGTTACAATAATTATGATATTTATATACTGATTACTACATAATACTTATATATATAATGTAACTATATAAATTTTGAGAAGTTTTCATAAACAAAATTCAAAGAAGAGTATATATATATATATATATATATATATATATATATATGTGTGTGTGTGTGTGTGTGTGTGTGTGTGTGTGTGTGTGTGTGTTTGTGTGTGTGTGTGACAGGCGTGTGTATACACAGCTTACATGCAACACGTTAAACTTTCCATGCCCTATGGTTTAGGGGAGTAGCGACTCCGACTGACACCAAATCGGTCGATGATGAGCTGTGATACAGCGAAACAGGCTTGTATGTGGATGATAATATATATATATATGTGTGTGTGTGTGTGTGTGTGTGTGTATACATACCATATATATATATATATATACCTTGCTATCATCAGTCTCGGCTGACTAGGGCAGGTTATTGCACGTGCTTTCACCCATATAAAAGAAATTTAATTTAAAAATACATCATAATGATAATGAAGTCATATATATTCATATATTCCACGTGTATTATATTATATATAATAAAACATCTTATCTTGTGTGTATATGCATATATATTTATACATATTTCTACAAGACGAAATATATATATATATATATATATATATATATATATAAATATATATATATGCTGAACAGGAACTAGTCAGATTTAAATTAGATTAGGCCCGGAAACAATTAAATTAAATTAGATTAGGCCAGGAAACAAAGGTCCTCTAGGTTTGGGTGTTGGGCGCAGGGCTAACAACCATGCCCCGTAAAAAACAGATTGTTACAGAAACAGCAACAAAATGTTGCTGCCCTATGCATCATCTGGGTGTGATGGTTAAATGATGATGATGAGGAAACAGTTATATTAGGAAGTGTTCAATGCATGTTTGAATTAATATATATATATATATATATATATATATATATATATATAATATTAATTGAAAAAACAACATACATATATCCATCAAATTTTATATACCTCTATATTCTGTATATATATTATCTCATCTAATATATGTGCGTTGTGGTGCATTGGATATCGGCTCGGAACGAGAACTCGGGGAGCCGAGTTCGAATTCCAGCTGAATTCATTGCATTCACTTATGCGCAAATACCCTTTGGAAAGGTATTAATCCGTCTCTTCCTTCCGGTTATGGGTTAAATAACAGGACAGATTGGGTTCTATAGCCTTGGTCGGCAACCAGTCTACCACAGAAAGCAATGGCAACCTACTGCGGGATAAAATTCTGCCCAGTCAGTCATGTCTCTTTCGAGACACGATCGCCCAAGCGTGTATCATGTATGGCAGTTAACTGACTGACTGACATCTAATATATGCATCGATAATAAAATAAGTATCAGAAATAAAAATAGGATACAGTGGGTAAATTATCATCTAAATGACGCAAAGATGAGAATCACACTGTCATTTCATTTTAACAGATATATTTGCCAGAATTACACAAAATATCTTGAAATATTAAATAGAAACTCTGGATGTTTTCTTTGTTTAAGTTGGTGAAGGCTACCTTAATCTTTGCCTTCAATTCATCTTTGGTGTTAGAAGAAATTATTTTTAGTTTCTCACTCGACTATGATCCACAGATCATAATCAATTGGATCGAAGTTTGAGAAGTTAGGTGGCCAGATATAAAGGATGCTGTATTTGCAGAAATTCTCTGACAACCATGACTGTTCTCCAGCTTGTATGGCATAGTGTAGATTCGTGTTACCAGAATACAGTGAATACACTGCCTTCTGATATGTTCAACTCCTCTGCTATATCCCGCAACTTAAATTTACGATTGGCTAAAACGATTTTGTTGACTCTTTGGGTGTTTTCTGGAACAACTGCCGATTTTGGGCAACTTGTGCGTTCAGCATCATTTCTGCCTGTACAACCGCATTTAAAGTCAGCATACCACCTCTTAACCGTTGTTTTCAACGGAGCAGAGTTCGAATAAGACTTATCAAGCCATTGCTTTGCTTGAACAGTATTATTTCCATCAGAAAGCAATGCTTTATTAACGCTCAAAATTAAGATTTTTCCATTGCTTTGAAAATTTGCAACAGTAGCTTATGGAATGTTATAGCTATTACTGCTGGGTTGATTCTTTAGCCAAAACATCTAAAACTTGTTAAATAGCTTTCGCCGCTGAAATAAATAGGCAAAGAGAAAAGGAAAGATACAGAGACACTAGAGGGACAGTTTGGATACTGATTTTATTTTTGGTTCCAACGACCTCTTGTTGGGGAAATTCCTTCCCGAACAGTTTGGCACGTCTTTACCATCCAAAGGCCAACAGAGAAAGAGAGATAGAGATTATTTTTGGCACCAGGAGGCCTCTTTTTTGCGCATGTGTCAATTGTCTTTTCTGTCAGAGGACTCCTGGGAGATTTTTATGTTTATTTTATTTCGTACTTTTGTTTTATTTTGTATTTTTATTGTATTTTGTACTTTTTATTTTATTTTATATTTTTATTTTATTTAGTGTTTTTATTTTATTTCGTATTTTTATCTTATCCCTACAAGCTTCACTTAACTAATTGTAATTTGTAAACTAATAATCTAATTGGGCCAAAATTTTGTCACGTGCTATTTAAAGATTAGTACTTTATAAAAATCTTATGGATTTTTAATTAACGGCGCCATTTATATGTTAGACTATGGACTTATTGAGGGATGTGTTATTGTGTCTCTTCAGAACATAGGCAGTCATGGCCCTCTACCTCTTCCCTACCCCTTCTAGCTCTTAATAAGTTTTGTCTTTATGTTATTTATGCCAAACATTGTTCTACCATCAACTTACTCAAGTCCATCAAGTATGTTAAGCGCCATTTTCCTCTGTCCCTATTTCCTTAAAAATGTCATGAGATATGTCAATGTTAAACGAACATTTATTCAAGTCTACTGGAAATAATGAAACAAGTTCATGCAGAGTAAGAGTATAGAGTTGAAGTAGCCTCTAGACGGAACCAGAAACCCACCCCATAACAGGAAACAAGGGATAAACCTCTACTCCTGTCCAAACGACCGAGGAGCAGTGTGAATGGGTTATAGGCACACATATCTACTCATATCAAGGTAAAAATGTAAATAAATAGTAAATGTTTAGAATTTTAGGCAGAGGACGTAGAAGTATAGAGTTAGAGTAGACTTTAAAAGGAACCGGAAACCAACCCCATAACAGGAAACAAGGGATAAACCTCTACTCCTGTCCAAACGACCGAGGAGCAGTGTGAATGGGTTATAGGCACACATATCTACTCATATCAAGGTAAAAATGTAAATAAATAGTAAATGTTTAGAATTTTAGGCAGAGGACGTAGAAGTATAGAGTTAGAGTAGACTTTAAAAGGAACCGGAAACCCACTCCTAAACAGGAAACAAGGGATAAATCTCTACTCCTGTCCAAACGACCGAGGAGCAGTGTGAATGGGTTATAGGCACACATATCTACTCATATCAAGGTAAAAATGTAAATAAATAGTAAATGTTTAGAATTTTAGGCAGAGGACGTAGAAGTATAGAGTTAGAGTAGACTTTAAAAGGAACCGGAAACCCACTCCTAAACAGGAAACAAGGGATAAATCTCTACTCCTGTCCAAACGACCGAGGAGAACCGGAAACCCACTCCTAAACAGGAAACCTCCACCTCTGATCTAAAAACTTTTGGGACCAGATGATGGACAACCATATCTGCTCTTATTGGGAGAGGAAAAAATTGATGCACAAAATTTTGGGATCTTTGGTGGAAATGACAGAAGTATAGAATTGTAGAAACCAGAAATCTAATATTAAACAGGAAAACAAGGGATACACCGCTACTTCTATTAAAAAATCAGTGAGGTGTATTATGAAATTTTAAGAAATCTAAATTTGAAAAGTTTAATACAAATCGTCAATCCTTCATATTTTTTTTTCTTGTTTGTGTATTTGAAGTTCTTTTTTTGTATGGTAATTTCTGTGTGTACATTAAAAGGTCATGTGTTTCACAGATTCTTCCCCTTACAAGAAAAAAATTTGGACAAATTGTGATCACCATAGACACTTATCTTGCTGTCGCCATATGTCAAATCATACATGAGCGGTCAAAATAATCAACATTCCGTGATTAAGAAATAGTTTTAATCTAAATTCCATGCTATAAATAAGTAATCAGTCAGTCAGTCAGTTTAGTGCCATATGTGAAACACACTTGGATAATCATGTCTCAAAAGAAACATGACTGACTGGGCAGTAGGTTGTAGTAGTATTTCTGCAGTAGACTGGCACCCAGATAAGTAATACTTGTGTAAATTAGATTAATTTAACATTAAATTTGCTAATTTTCCAAAGAAAAACATGTCACAAAACTATTTTTTGTTTTACAAGATTTTTAAAACCAAGAATCAACTTTTGTTTAAAAATGTGTCGATCACTAAAAGAAAAATATCCAAAAACTTGAAAAATTAAAAAAAATTGGAAAATTTTATGAGATTCCAGTCAATATAATTTCTATTTAAAATACACCAGAGTATATTGCTTACTGGAAATAATAAATCTAATCATTTAAATTTCAATTAAAAAGCTAAAATAAAAGCTTCAAGAAATCTTTTTTAATTTTAAAACTTAGATATCAAAAATGAATGGACACACCTAATTACCGGCTACCAGGCTTTTTATTTTGGGGTGAATTAACAGAAGAGGTCAGTTTTATTCATTTTTTAATGTTTCTTCTGGGTGCTTAAAAACAACAACAACATGGGCTTTTGTGCATATGATAATTTCAAGGAGTTGTTGATACTCATGGTTTTAATCCATCCCCAATAATCGGATTGGTAAGGTTTGTTTTCAATGGACCCAAATTATTTTGAAGAAAATTAATTTATTTCAGTTGAGTATTATTTCAAAGCAACTTATTTATTTTTTCTCTGAGGAAGAGGATGGGGAAAGCTTTCTTTGATGAAACAACTAAAGCCGTCTAATCACCACCATGTACCCCATCCAGTGTAAATTCATTTCATCTCACCAACCTTCTCACAAATTTAAACTGTTCAGTTTCCAAAAAAGTTGGAAACAGTTAGCTTGAAATGGTGGTGGGGGTAGAAAAACGCGAAAAAAATGTAAATTCTCTCGTTATTTTTGGTGGAAATTTCCGGTTCAAAATAAACCAAAGCTACTTTCTGCCACTTCGGTGAGAATCCACATATATTGTTTTTTTTTTTTATTATGGGAAAATTTAGGTGCATCCCTGAGGCACATGAATACGATTTTCTTGTGTTCTTTTTATTTTTACGCGTTAGGGATGCAGGATGCACACATATCAGCATCTGTGTGTGTGTGTGTGTGTGTATATATATATATATATATATATGACTGGGTAATTTACCCCGGGGGTGGGGGGAACCATGGCCTTATTACAAATTCTGATCTTTCTGTTCGTTCTCACTTTGTTTTTTTTTTTTGTTTTTTCAATTGGAGTAGATAGATCTATCTATCGCCCGGTCCACACTCCACCCATATCTATTGAACAGGTGAAGAGGCTCATCCCTTGTTCCCTGTTTAGGATTTGGTTTCCGGCTTTCTCTTTTCCAATCTTTTCACTATTACGTAGCTCCCTGCACATCAGTGGCGTTACCGCCTTGCTCGGGGTGGTACGATTAAAAAAAAAAACTATATGAAACTATATTGCCTGTTTTGAAAATTGATAAACGAAACAGTAACGTTTATTAGGCTTTTACTGGCACAGTCGGGGATGATGCACTAGTCTTCACTATAAAACAGGCTATAATTGAATGCTATGATTGAAATAGGCCAAGGATCAGGGAAAGTGAATTAATTCTGAAATTCTAAAGTATAGCTATTTTGTAAACAAGGAATTCAAAAGAGTGTCCATTCATAAAATATAATGATAATATTCAGAAGCAACTCAAAATTATGGAAAAATTTCTACTGCGAAAACAAAGATTATAATAAAAAATCTATATATCTTTTGCAGTTGTGGAAAATAATACAAAGATGAAACAAGATAACCTTAAATGTATTATGAACATAACACCAAAAAGCTGTAATTAGTGGTGAGACAATGAAAACAGGCATTGCTGATCATGTATGAATAGAAAAGTGTGCTCACCAACCCCTGCAGAATAAAGAAAAACTATTAAATATTGTAGAACACAGAAGAGTCAGTTACTTTATTTTCTAGCTTCTATCTGTGCTTTCTAAAAAATTTCTGTTTTATCTTGTTAGAAAACATGTGTTTCTATCTGAAGTTAGGGAATATTGAAAAACTGTATCTTAAGTAACTGAAGTAAAGAAATTATCGTATTTATTATTAATACTACTACAGTAAAATGCCTTAACATGTCATGGCAGTAAAGAAGGATAGACAGATTAATCATTACTATTAAGTAGTGAGTTCAATCCTCAATGAGTGCACCATAAAAAATGATATAAAAAACTAACAAGAGTTGACATATTGTAAAATTAGCCACTCTAACCTAAAACAGTGACTTCAATCCTCACTGGGCACCTCATACAAAATCCTCAATGAGTGTACCACAAATTAATGATATTAAAAAACTAACAAGGGTTGACATATTTTAAAATCAGCCACTCTAACCAAAACAATGACTTCAGTCCTCACTGGGCACCTCATACAATATCATCAATGAGTGTACTACAAAATAATAATATTAAAAAACTAACATGGGTTGGCATATTGCAAAATTAGCCACTTTAACCTAAACAGTGACTTCAATCCTCACTGGGTACCTCGTACAAAATCAAAATTAAATATTCAATGCAAATTATATTTTCTCATCGTAGACATTCATACAGAAACAAAAATCCTGATCGAAATATGAATTGATGAAGACTTACTGTCTTGAAAGACTAATGAAGATGCCCTCGTGAAGATGCACTGATGGAAACTTATAGTCATGAAAAACGGATAAAGATGTGCTTGTAAAGACGCACTGATGACGACTCATTGTCATGAAAAATGTACTTGTGAAGATTCACTTATAAAACCTACTGTCATGAAAGACTGATGAAGATGAACGGGTGAAGACATACTGATGACGACTTTCATGAAAGATGTACTGTTGAAGATGCACTTTTAAGACTTACGTCTTGAAAGGCTAATGAAGTGCACTGATGAAGATTGCACTTTTAAGACTTAAACGGTCTTAATGAAGGCTAATGAAGTGCACTGATGAAGATGCACTTTTAAGACTTACTGTCTTATGAAAGGCTAATGAAGATGCACTGATGAAGATGCACTTTTAAGACTTACTGTCTTATGAAAGGCTAATGAAGATGCACTGATGAAGATGCACTTTTAAGACTTACTGTCTTATGAAAGGCTAATGAAGATGCACTGATGAAGATGCACTTTTAAGACTTACTGTCTTATGAAAGGCTAATGAAGATGCACTGATGAAGATGCACTTTTAAGACTTACTGTCTTATGAAAGGCTAATGAAGATGCACTGATGAAGATGCACTTTTAAGACTTACTGTCTTATGAAAGGCTAATGAAGATGCACTGATGAAGATGCACTTTTAAGACTTACTGTCTTATGAAAGGCTAATGAAGATGCACTGATGAAGATGCACTTTTAAGACTTACTGTCTTATGAAAGGCTAATGAAGATGCACTGATGAAGATGCATAGCCATGAAAGACTGAGGAAGAGTTGCTGTCATAAAAGGCTGAAAAAATGTACTGGTGAAGATGCACTGTTATGAAATACTGACGAAGATGCACTGGTGAAGATGTACTAGTGAAGATTTACTCTCATGGAAGTTTGATGAATATGAACTGATGAAGACTTACTCTCATGAATCTCTGATGAAGATGCCCTGATGAAGACGCACTGGTGTAGACTTACTGTCATGAAAGACTACTGAAGATGCACGAATTAAAATGCAACGATGAAGAATTACTGTAATGAAAATTTGATGAAGATACACTGATGAAGACGCACTGGTGTAGACTTACTGTCATGAAAGACTACTGAAGATGCACGAATTAAAATGCAACGATGAAGAATTACTGTAATGAAAATTTGATGAAGATGCCCTGATGAAGACGCACTGGTGTAGACTTACTGTCATGAAAGACTACTGAAGATGCACGAATTAAAATGCAACGATGAAGAATTACTGTAATGAAAATTTGATGAAGATGCCCTGATGAAGACGCACTGGTGTAGACTTACTGTCATGAAAGACTACTGAAGATGCACGAATTAAAATGCAACGATGAAGAATTACTGTAATGAAAATTTGATGAAGATGCCCTGATGAAGACGCACTGGTGTAGACTTACTGTCATGAAAAACTACTGAAGATGCACGAATTAAAATGCAACGATGAAGAATTACTGTAATGAAAATTTGATGAAGATACACTGATGAATGCTTAATGTCAGGAAAAACTGATGAAGCACTGATGGGGACTTCATTTCATGAAAGTCAGAAGATGAAGACTTGCTCTCATAAAAGATTCACTACCCCACAACTTTAAAAATTAGACATTTATAAATATGTAAAAAGTGGATATAAATGTACACACGTATGGGACAGAGATAGAATTCCACTAAGTTTTCATCCTTCTTTTATGTGCCATGTCTGTTTAAAACGTAGGCGATCATAGCCCTCCACTTCTTTCTCTTCTTTGTTGTTCTTAAATAGATGTTGTCCTGTTATTTCACCTTATCTCTTCTCTACCATCAATTTATTTAAGCTCATGAAGTATGTCATGCGCTGTTTATCCCTGTCTCTCTTTCCCTCTTTCCGCACTGTGAGTATCAGATTTTCCAAGTCTTCCTTTGTCACTGCGTGTCCCAGAAACTTCAGCTGTCTCATGTCAAGTATAAGTTTCTTTTATGTTTCCATTTTTTCGAAAGCCTTGTCGTAGCTCACCTGTTCGGTCCATGTTGTCCTCAACATCCTTCTGCTGCTTCGGGTTTTCCCTTCATCTTTGAGGAGATTATCTAGCATTTGCTGCCATATACGAAGAAAGATATTACATAATTGTCCTGTGTTATTTTCTTTGTTTCCATTGAAATGTCCCTGTATCTCAATGCTGTGATCAGCTTTTGAAATGCGTCCTTGGCCAATTCAATACGCATTCGGGTCTCAGTGACACATTTTTCCTCCTCAGAACACTTCCTAGGTATTGACTATTTGATTTTAGTGTCCCCGATGTGTAATTGGTATTTTGGACTCCTCTTTTTGCTGATGACCAAGCATTATAACATTCCATCCGACAGTTCTTAATATTCCCTGCTAAAATGATTCATGCAGGACAAGATCCGGTTCGTTATGTAAAACTTTCTTTTCTGATTTTCAGAAAAGCAATTTGCCTGGAAGAACTTACGCCGAAATGTTTCGGTAATTACAGTTAATGCTGAAATGAGGTTCTACAGAAAGATGCTGAGGATATCATGGATAGAACATGTAACAAATGACAAGGTTTTGGAGAGGATGTAAATGAAAAGAAAACTTAAATTTAATACTAGGAAGAGACAGCTGAAGGTTTTAGAGCACATAATGAGGAAGGAAAGCTTGGAGAATCTAATACTCACGGGACGGATAGAGGGAAAGAGAAACAGGAGAAAGCAACGCGGGACATACTTGATTGGCTTGATCAGTGGATAGCGGAACAGGGTTTGGGAGTGATACCAATAAGAAAGGTGTTAAGAGTGACAATGACCAGGGGTAAGGGGGGATCCAAGACAAGATTTTAAAGAAAATGAAAACAAAAGTTAATAGCGCATATAATGAGAAAGGAGGTCTTGAAAATTCTGATACTCACAGGGCGGATTGTGGACAAGAGGAGCAGAGGAAAACAACGCATAATTAACTTATAAGGCAGAAGGGCTTGAAAAATCTGATAATACAGGCCGGATTGAGGGCAAGCGGGACAGAAGAAAACAACGCATAATATACTTAATAAGGAAGAACTGCTTAGAAAATCTGATACTCACAGGGCAGACTGAGGGCAAGAGAAGCAGGAAAACAACGCATAACATACTTGATAAAATGGATGTCGGAAGAAGGTTTTGTGAGATAACAAAGAAAATAAAATAAAATTTATGGAGAATTACAAAGGACAGGACATTGAGGAGAGCCATGATAGTCTACGTCCTGGGTGGACACTGTACACGAAGAAGTCGATCTCTTATTGCTTTATGGTGATAGTTGATTCTATAAGAAGTGAGTGTCTCTTTTTAAAGAATGTCCATTGTGTGGCACTTTGTTCTGTTAACGTGAGCTGAGTTATCAAACAGAATATTATAATAGTTGTCTGTCTGTCTGTCTTTGATATATGACCTACCATCTTTGGCACATGATCTACCCAAGTGCACATGTATCTCCTGTTAACACAGCTTCAATGTTTAAAACTTCTGCATTTGTGATAATGACACCTCGGTGCACATTTGTGATAATGACACCTCGGTGCACATTTGTGATAATGACACCTCGGTGCACATTTGTGATAATGACACTTCGGTGCACATTTGTGATAATGACACCTCGGTGCACATTGATAATCGTGCAGAGGGTGATTGAAAAGTAACTCCTTATTTTATGTATGAATGGCCAGCCAAGAATTCTGACTTAACACCCTGTTACTTTTTTTCTTTAAGGTTAGCTAAACGAGCAAGTCTTCTATATCAAACAACGACTTTTGAAAATGGTTTGGTTTCTTTCATTGCATATCAAGCCCTTGGGGTTATTTAATGCCGAAACATTAGTTCCTTCAAAAACGTATTTTTGTTGGTAACATTTTTTCTTCAAAAATGTTTTGTTGGTAATATTTTTCCTTAAAAATTTTTACGTATATATTTCATAAATGTCTTTTATAGTGTTTTGACCCTTGTTAGGAGGGCCAACTATTTGCCTATAGCTGTGACCCTAACAGGTGCTACCACCCCGAGTCAGGGTGGACATGGGAACAACAGCAATTAAGAGGTGGTTCCATGCTCCTCGCAACCTCGAAATCAGAGGCCTTGCTGCCGGATGCAGTTTACCGTCAGGCCTAGGAAAGACTTTTGAAAAATCATTTGAAGAGTGAATACAAGAAGTTACGTCTTACGTACAATTAGACTTCATGATGAAATCAGTTGACACGATTCCTGGGCAGCTCAAGAAATTGGTAGTGAAATCTGGAGCCCATATCATATTTTAAATAAAACCTCATGCTAAACGCTTTCCTCTCATATCCATTTCTTCTAAAAGTTATAGTTAATAAATTGTAAGTATTTTAAAATGGGGACTTAGTTTTTAGTCAGTATGTATATACAGGGTGCAATGGATAAATTGTCGTCTAAATTATGCAAAAATGAAAATAACACTGACATCTCATTTTAAGAAATATATTTACCAAAATTACACCGAAATATCTGGCAATACTTAAGAGTAAATTTATCTAAAAAAATCACCATTAATTTCGACTATAGCCCCAAGATGACCTTGGAATCTCCTGCATGTCTCTGGTAAATACTTGCATTCAGTTCATCTTTGCTATAAGGAGTTTTGTTGGTCTTTCGCTCAACTGTGTCCCTAATAATCAATGGGGTTACAGTCTGGGGAGTTAGATAGGCAGATGTAAGGGTGGTGTGATCGCAGAAATTGTCTGACAGTCTGTGTTCTTCTGGTCATAGCAGCCAACCTCTTGACCAAAGGCAGCACTAGCTTTTGAAAGCACTTGATGTAGCATTCTGTGTTTAGGCTCTGTTGGAATATGAATGGAGGCATAACTTCAGCATCACTTACCTTCGTAATCACCATTAGACTCATCCAACTCTGCACTATTCTCAAACTGACACCTAAACATTCTGAAATTTTCGTACGAAATCTGCTGGTGCAGATGCCAAGCAATACAACATGCCGTTTCCAAATTTCTGGCACAGTGAACTCTTTTTTTCGAAGACAGTTCCCAACTGAGCCTACTATATTGTGCAACTGACAAAATTTTGAAACAAAGTACGCGCATGCTGGAAATTAAAAATTTAAGATGGCGACAGTTTACCCATCGCAACCTGTATGCGTGACGCATTATTATTTGACCTCCCAATCTATAGAAAATTTTCTAAGCATCGCTTAAATGTGGCACAAGGACGAAAGTGTGAGGCACCCAGTGAGGATCGAACTCACTACTCAGTTATGAAAGGTGCTAGCGAGACAAGCTTGCTAACCATTACACCACGCCGAGGAGCACAAACCCACATGCAATAGACTGCTCTGGAAAGTTCTTCTGTTGGCTGTGGAATGTCAAAGGAATTTCCTTGAGAACCAAGCCTTTTATTTGTTGACGCCCATTTGATGGTAAGTCATGTGAGTCGAAAGCCAGAGATCCGCAACATGAATTGTTACCATACAATTATATTTACAAAAAAAGATATTTGCGTGTTATAAAAACATCATTAAGTTTAATATAAATAAACATTTTTTTATTGTTAACTATTATGGACTCTCCCGTCGATTTCGACGGATGAGTGTCTGACTCAGACTGCCACACAGAGAATTGTTTAGAGTGGTGAAAGCTTGTGTAGCACCCTCCACACTTTTTTAGAACTGCTGATAACAAACAATCGGTGCAGAAGTTTGCCACAGATCGCATGAACAGCAGACCTCAGATATTTAACCCATAACTGGAAGGAAAGGACGGATTAATACCTTTCGCAAGGGTACCAGTGCGCAAGTGAATGCAGCGTACTCGACTGGAAATCGAACTCGGCTCACCGATTTCTCTTCCCCAGCCGATATCCACTGCACCACAACGCACATCTGTCAATTGTTAACTATATATATATGCATTACTCTTCAGAAATGAATAGAGTTCTGTCTTTGATTAGCGTGTGTATACACTGCTTACATCAGTCAGTCAGTTAAGTGCCATACGTGATACACGCTTGGGCGATCATGTCTCTTTCGAGACATGACTGACTAGGCAGAAGATTATCCCGCAGTAGGTTGCCATTACTTTCTGCGGTAGACTGGTTGCTGACCAAGGCTATAGAACCCAATCTGTCCTGTTATTTAACCCATAACTGGAAGGAATAGACGGATTAATACCTTTCTCAAGGGTATTTGCGCGTAAGTGAATGCAATGAATTCATCTGGAATTCGAACTCGGCTCCCCGAGTTCTCGTTCTGAGCCGATATCCAATGCACCTCAACGCACATCCTACAACTGCTTATATTTATTATAGTTAAAATTTCCCTTCTCTGATTCCATACTAAATCGGTCGAGTTTCGATCCTGGCCAGAAGAAAGTGAATGTGTCTAGTCACACTGATGAGCTGTGATACTGCGAAACAGGCTTGTAAGTGGCTGACTAATATATATATATATAAATCTTTTGTACAATAAAGACAGAAGCTGATGATGGTTTGCCTGAAATAGACCAATATTTCCGATTTACCATGAAATAACGTGTCTGCCTTAATTTTTCTTATATTTGCTCTATATATATTTATATACATATATATTTAGAGCTCTCTTAGAGAGTTATCCTACCACTGAATGTACAGGATACTCCTTTGAATTCTTCTATATCTACACCGCATGCTAATATATGTATATATATTGTTTAATTGTGACAACGTTTAGCGCCAAGGTTGTTGTTTCAGTGGTTTTACTGATGAAATATATTTTGGCAAGCTGTTTTTTACTGTAAAGTGCTCGATATCGGGATGGAAAATAGAGCGTTGATAAAAACAGGGATTTTGTCACTCTAACTGAACAGGTTCATGCCGACTTCGAAGTTTCGTGAGGATACCATTATGTCATGATGTCTTCACTAGTCAGGGATAGTGATACTTTGCCGGCAAACTACCCTTTACGAGTGAGACATCATAACACTGTCCTCACGAAGCTTCCAAGTCAGCATGAATCTGCTCAGTTCAAGTGACAAACTCTTTGTGCTTACATATATATATATATATATATATATATATATATATAAACATGTACTGTTAAGTATAAGAGACAATGAATGCCTATTATGTTCTAAACACCGTATTTTGGCTTTAATTTCAGGTAAAAATAAAGACAAAAATTCTCCAACATTTGGATATTTTTTTAAGTTGGTTCTAAGCTTTCGGCTCACATGAGCCATCTTCATCTCTTAAAATCGTCTTTGATGCTGGATGTTTTTATGTTAACGTCCCTGTAATCTCTCTGAAGATGGCTCATGTGAGCTTAGAACCAACTTAATAAAAAATTATCCATGCGTTGTGGTGCAGTGGATATCGGCTGGGAAAGAGAAATCGGCTCATGATTAAACATAATAGACATTCATTGTCTCTTATATTTAACAGTACATGTTTAGAAAATTATCTGCTGCCTCGATACACTATCTATCTAAACTTATTTATAAATGGAACTTTGTCTGTGTGTGTGTGTCTCTGTGTGTGTGTCCCCGTTACCTATAGACTCCGAAACGGCTGAACTGATTTTCTTGAAAATTTACACAGTTGTACTATAAGCGTCTGCGAGTGTTCTTAGCTACGTTTTGTGCCGAGGTACCCCCGATAAATATCGAAAATCGATAATCGAAAAAATCTGGTTATAGAAGGAGTGGTCCGATTTTAATCAAATTTGATACACTCAAAGACAAAGACATGAGAAATGATATTCAGAAGTTTCTAGGTTGCAGTTCTTACAATAGTGCAGAAAATTGATAATATATATATATATATATATATATATATATATATATATATATATATAAAAGGTAAGATGTTTGTGTGTGTGTCTGTTTATCTGTCTGTATGTCCTTTATAGAAATCCACAATTTTTATCCGATTCTCACCAAACTTCACACAAATATTCTTTAGGTTGAGTCTGAGCTCCAGGACCATGGATTAGTTTTAAAGCTTTCATTACACCCGAGCAACGCAGGGCTATAATGCTAGTATATAAATATTTATCATATCATCTCAAACAAGACAGTGAAGCCACTAAAAGAGTGATGACTGAGTTTGAAAGAATTAAAAAAAAACACTGAATCATTATTTATGAGTGAGAACAATGGAAGAATGACCAAGAAGCCAGTAGATTGACATTACATTTAAATGGTTGCGTATTAAATTTGGCTGGAAAGCATGAAGCTGGAAGAGAGTTCCACAAGCGAAAAAGAAGGGAAAATAAACTGTTAACATAGAACATACAAGTATATGTAACCAATTGAAATGTGTATCGATGAGACCTTACCACTAACCCGGTCAGTCAGTCAGTTAAATGCCATACGTGATACACGCTTGGGCGATTATGTTTCGAAAGAGACATGACTGACTAGGCAAAAGATTATCCCGCAGTAGGTTGCCATTACTTTCTGTGGTAGACTGATTGGCAGCCAAGATTATAGAACCCAATCTGTCTTGTTATTTAACCCATAACTTGAGGGAAGAGACGGATTAATACCTTTTCCCAGGGACATTTGCGCGTAAGTGATTGCATAGAATTCAACTGGAATTCGAACTCGGCTCCCCGATTTCTCGTTCCAAGCCGATGACCACTGCACCACGATCCTGTACTGCACTTAAATAAATAAAGTCTAGGTTTCATAAAAAAATAGATCATCCGAACAATTACTATGAAAGCATTTATTGAAAAAGCGCAAGGAAGCTTCATTACAATACTTTTTTTTTCAAGGTCTTTCTTTGGCCTGATATCTATGTATAAAGTTATTTTACTTGCTCATATGCAACCTCCCTAATTTCACCATTTTTAGTGTTTGGTTGTCATTTCTTTGTAAAAGACATTGATAATTCTTAGGGTTTTTTTTTTCTGTGTGACAAGATTAAATTTAAATTTCAGAGTGCAAAGGGAAAAGACTTGTCGCAAAACAAAATTTATTTCAACTTATGTACAAAGGTGATATTTTTCATTTAAAATAAAGTTGGCTCAGTATCTGAGCTTTGATACATATATAATGAAACCGTCTTAAAATTTATTAAAATTTGTTTAATTTTTACACTAAACTCTAACGTGTTTATAAGCTTCATGTATATAAAAAGAAGTGTATAAGATTGACGTTCATCAAGCAGTATTGATTCCTCTGTTTATGCTGTCTAAATGGTTAAACACTATAACTCTCTGACAGTGAGCACTCTTTCTCCATTAATATTGAGCCTGAATATAGCAAATGTTAAAGAATAAATATAATTACATTGGTTAAAATTTGCGATATTTATTGGCGAAAAGTGCGAATAAATATAACAAACTTTAAAGAATTTCTAAATTTCTAAACACACACACGCACGCGCGCACACACACACACACACACACACACACACACACACACACACACACATATATATATATATATATATATATATATATATATAAGTTAAATTTTTTCACTTGGTGGATTAATGTTATCTTATTATTAATCTTATTGCAACTCTGTCCATCAATTTGTTAGCATGACCGTTACGCCCTACCAATACGTCATACATAATGGACTATTCTTTTTTTTTATTGCGTGGAAAAACAGAAAAGACATATCAGAGACGATACTTGATTTCAGTGAAAGAAAAAAGTGATGGACGTCAGTTTCATTGAAATGGAAAAGTTGTAATTTCAAATTTTTTATTTGTATGTATGTATATAATAATAATAATAATAATAATAATAATAATAATAATAATAATAATAATAATATGGGGAGAGTGCTAGTGCTGATATACAAATCAATAGCAAATAATGACAGTTTTATGCCTTATGTAATAATTCTATTTACGATTCCTTATGACGATCACTATGGGTTATTTTATATTTATAAATATTCCTCAGTCTCTCTCTTTCTCTCTCTCTCTCTCTCTCTCACTACATATGTGTGTGTGTTTGTTTATGTGTGTTTGTGTGTGTGTGTAATTTTGATCTAATCTTTCATTTCACACGATTAGTTTTTCCGACTCGAATTCTCAAAAAAAAAAAATGTAAATTTTTCCGTAGAATAGAATAAATTCACTTACTTAGTAATGTACTAATTTCAAGCTGCTTCTTTGTTTTTTTGTTTTTGTCTTTGTTTCCTCATAGGTCCTTCTCTGTCGGTCTTAATCCTTTACTGAATCAGTAATGGTTCCCTTGGTTTATAAAGTGAAATCTTTGGTGGTATGGCCCTTATATTTCTGCTCTCGAAGTCTTCCTCGAATGGTAGATTGTGAAACCTTCACCCCTGCACTGTGAAGGTTTTTTGTTGTTTTGTATTTTTCCTCACAGATCTGACCAAGTTTCTGTCATCAACTGCTGTTGTCTTTCTTGGCAGATTTGTTCTATTTCTGTTGCTCAGTGCACCAGTTGTTGTGTTGGAAATGTCCAATGTTTGTTCCATCGCTCTGATCGATTTTCTTTCTTTTTTCAGTTGCTTGCTTTTCTCTCATAGACAGCTCTTGCGTCTTCATGTTGGCTTATCCTTTTCAACAAGAAATGAAGTATTTACAGAGGAAATCAAAAGCTAAAACCACGAGTAGTCATTCAGAGCTATTTAATGTTTAAGCAATCAATATAAAAGGCAACACCTGGGTAACAAGAAACACCTATCAGTCACGTGCTTTAGTATTTTTATTCACTTGAAAGATGGCGGGGGGGGGGGGGGGCGTCAAGCAAAAGATGATTGCCCCGTTTCAATACTTTTGGAGGGGACAACACACACACACACACACACACACACACACACACACACACACACACACACACACACACACACACATATATATATGTATGTATATAATGATAGCTATAAAATGTCGGTGTTAAAACACCGTCATCAGGCAGTAAAATATGGCTAATTTATTCTGTAATATATATTTAAAATAAATTAACCACGTTTTACTGCCTGATGATGGTGTTTTAACAGCAAAACTTTATCGCTATCAAGTATGTAATAATAATAATAATAATAATAATAATAATAATAATTACTATATATATATATATATATATATATATATATATATATATATATGTAGTCGGTGCTGGTATAGTATGTGATCTACACGCCATTGTTGTCTACAGATTAAATCTAGACAGGCTTGTGATCTACATTCAAAATTATAGTGTATAAATTATAAAAGTTGCTTCGGTTTATATACCGAAGCAACCAGAAATCGAGTAAATCACCTGCCTTTTTGTAAAACTACACATTTTCATTTGATTTCCGGTTGGTTTTATAAACATAAAAATATGAAATATTTTTATTTTCGTGTTCTTTACAACTAACTTTCAGAGTTTACTAATATTAATGCACCGTGTTTGTAGATGTTTGTAGAGATAAATAGCAATGTGATTTCACTGCGTGTATGTGTGCAAAAGAAGGTAAGGGAGAAAACGAGGAAAAAGTAAGTGTCACGTAGTTTAGTTAGGAAGAGTGTAAGTGCTACGTAGCTTGGTGAGGAAGACGGGTAAATGAGTAAGGGAATCCTTTTAAAACTGTGCGCATCGTAACTGTTGCCGCTCTTCTCCTTCCTGTCTCCGTCTTTCTAGAGGTTTTATTTAAATACTCTTCGTTTCTTATTACTCTTCAAAAGGATCACGAAGCATGTTCTCAATCCTAGCTGGAACGCGACTCATTGGTTAAAAAATGTTAAATGTTTATTTTGAAAGAATTAGTTTATTAACCGGAAGGATACGCGGATCCGCCGATTCAAACAATTTTTGTCATTTGATGATTCATTGTCTTGGTGTTTATTTCCGTCTTGGCTTCACAATTGCTAGTAAATGTAAGCATTACATTTTAATGATATGCTAAATAGATTTAAATTCGAAGTTATAAGAAAAAGATTATTTTTATCCTTAATATTTATATTTTATAGGTTCCTGTAGAAGTGGCGAAATTTTCAATATGGCTGGAAAATATTCCTGTTTTATTTACTTGATGATCTGCACATGCAGTAAGTATACCAAAATTCTCTTCTTTTTTTACCTACACCATAAGGTGAACTTTTTCTTTTTTCCCTTTTGGCACTAGTTTACATGAATGGTGTACCTGGGAATAGAAATGAATAGATCTATGTTTTTTTTTTATTACTTACATTAAGGTTCACCTGGAAAAGTTGCATTCGTGAAAGAGGAAATTTGTGTGGATAGGACAGGAAGATAACGATTAATCCTAATCTTGAACAGGTTAAGACTGTAGTGATTTGGGAAATATCCTCTCGGGAGTCAGTTCCACAGGGCTATGGTCTGTGAGAAAAAGCTTATTGTGTAGTGCTAACTTCTAGCTGATGGAATGCAGAGGGAATGTGGATAGTTTGGCACTATGTAATGGCGTCTCCTTGCCGCGAAGGTTTATACTGGCGGCACAAGAAAATGCAGTTCGTCCAAGCACTTTTCGTTGAAGTAGTGATAGAACATACAGAGGCTTGCCACATTCCATCTGTGAGAGGAAAGTTGGAGGGTGGAGAATATTACCAGGAAATAAAAGCTAAAATTCTCAAATCTTTTGATCTTAAACTCAAATGCCTTCAATCAACAAAAAAAAACAAAGGAATTGGCCTTGCCATTTTCAATACTTTTGGAGGGGACCCCCCCCCCCACACACACATATATATATATATATGCATGTATGTATATAATGATAGCTATAAAATGTCGGTGTTAAAACACCGTCATCAGGCAGTAAAATATGGTTAATTTATTCTGTAATATATATTTAAAATAAATTAACCACGTTTTACTGCCTGATGATGGTGTTTTAACACCAAATCAAGTATGTCATTATAATAATAATAATAATAATAATAATAATTACTTTATATATATATATATATATATATATATATATATGTAGTCGGTGCTGGTATAGTATGTGATCTACACATAATAATAATAATAATAATAATAATAATAATAATAATAATAATTACTATATATATATACATATATATATATATATATATATATATATATATGTGTGTGTGTGTAGTCGGTGCTCGTATAGTATGTGATCTACACGGGGGGAATGTGGATAGTTTGGCACTATGTAATGGCGTCTCCTTGCCGCGAAGGTTTATACTGGCGGCACACGAAAATGTAGTTCGTTCAAGCACTTTTCGTTGAAGTAATGATAGAACATACAAAGGATTGCCACATCCCATCTGTGAGGGGGAAGTTGGAGGGTGGAGAATATTTCGTCACTTAGAAGGGCTCGGAGACACATTTGGACTCTATCTAGGTTGGAGAGTAATTGCTTGGCAGCTCCCAAATGTTATAGACATTGGCAGGTCCTAGCCATGAAGGTTACAAATGGCGGAACCAAAGAAGGTAGTTCGTCCGAGGACTTTCTGTGGAGTTATTGGTAGAGCATAGAGAGGCTTGGCATATTCCCCCTGTGTAAAAGAGGTTGGAGAGTGAAGAAAAATTCGTCACCCACAAAGGCTCGGGAACACTTTCGAGTTCTGTAATGATCTGGACAGCTCCAGACAAATCACAGCAGTAATCCATTTTTGGCCTGATATTGCTCTTGAAATGTAGAGGATTGCAGAAGGAGTTAGGTACTTACTGGAACGGTATAGGGATGCAACAGTTTTACTCGCATCCTTATCAATGGATCATAGGTACGAGTTCCACTTGAGGTTTATGAGAGTTTTGGATCTTACGTATGTGAATTTTAATTTTTTTTTTTAAAATATGATGGGTTTAAATGAGCCGGGGACCCTAAAAATTCTATGAAAAACAAAAAAAGAACACCAAATGTAGACGATCCCATAAGTAATCCGAATCTTAGATCTTAGAGACATTTTTTATTGACGTAGTTAGTGATTAGTTTACATAATTGTATAATTTTATACACAATATAAATCCAGTTGTATTTGCTGCATTCACTTACTCGCAAAATCCTTGGAAAAAATTATGAATCTGCCGCCTCCCCCTCCAGCTATAGGTTAAATGGCAGGACAGATTGGGTTCTATAACTCTGGTTTGGCAACCAGTCTACCGCAGAAAGTAATGGCAACCTACTGTGAGAAAATCTTCTGGCCAGTCAGTCATGTCTCTTTTGAGACATGATCGCCCATGCGTGTATCACGTATGGCACTTAACTGACAGAGAGGAAGTTTATCTTTGGATCTTTTTAGGTGGTTTCTTAATATGTATAGTTTTCTGCTAATCATTTCAGCCAATCAAGGTAAGAAAGCCACTAAGATGCAAGGAGTTACTGAGTGATACAGAATACGAGGAAAAACACTATGAAGGAATATTAAGAATAAAAAAGAACAGAAACTAAGAAGACAAAAAAATGACAATTGACATTGTATTTAATTTTTCTAAAATCAAATTTGTCTGGGAAGCAAGTGAGAAGTGCGACCGAAAAAACTGTTAGCATAGAACTTACACCATTTCAACTGTAAAATGATGAGAGCTTGCCTCCAGTCTAGTCTGTCAGTAAAGTGCTATACGTGATAAATGCTTTGGGCGATCATGTCTTGAAAGAGACATGACTGACTGGGCAGAAGATTATCCCGCAGTAGGTTGCCATTACTTTCTGCGGTAGACTGGTTGCCAGCCAAGGGTATAGAACCCAAATTGTCCTATTATTTAACCCATAACTGGAGGGAAGAGACGGATTAATACCTTTCTCTAGGGTATTTGTGCGTAAGTGAATGCAAGGAATTCAACTGGAATTCGAACTCGGCACCCCGATTTGTTGTCCTGAGTTGATATCTACTGCACCACAACGCCTATCCATTATATGAAGTAGAAAAATTATGTTGAACCAATTGCAAAAATTGCTGTTAGGAAAGTCAGTTTAATGTGTGGTGCTCGATAATTTTGATCACCAGAATCTATCTTATATATTTATAGTTCTTCATTTGTCCATGAATTGACTATTGTTATCACATATTTTATTTAAAATCCAAAGAAGAATCTGCACAGTTATTGGTGCTGACCTGGCATCCTGGCTTCAGTCTCTTTCTCACCAACGTAACGTAGTTTCTCTAGGCCATTTCCATAATTATGTTCATGATAATTATTCTGATGAGCTTTCACTTTTGGTAACTAGACTTTTGTGATTTAAGCGCAGTACTAGTTTGGCGGCAAGGTCTCAAAATTTTACAGTTGAAATGTTTAGATGTGACGAGAAGTTATACGCTGACAGTTTCTTGGTTTTCAGTTAATTTTGATCTTCAAAAATTTAAATGCAATGTTAATTATTATCTTCTTTATAAGAAGAAATACCAAGATTCGACATAACTGGCATTAATGGACTCTAAAGAAAGTAATCTTAATTGAACACGGCTGACTACATTATTGCTCAGACCATCTGCAGCGACATCAAAGCACTTTCATGATGATGGCTTCGGCCAGTGATGAGACCAGCAGCAGGAGAGGAGAACTCTTGACTAGTCTTCTTCCTCATGTGCCGTGTCTCTTCATGGCGTAGGCGATCATGGACTTTTACTTTCCCCTGTGTCTTGTCGCTCTTAATATTTTCCCTCTTGGTATCTCTCCCAAACCACGGTGCGCCATCTGTTTGCTCAAGACTATCAAATGTATCTTGTGCTTCTTTCCCCTGTCCCTCTTTCTCTCTATCCATCCTGTGAGTACCAGATTCTCCAAACTCTCTTTCTTCATTACGTGTCCTATCTCTTCCTGATGTTAAGTATAAGTTTTCTTCTTGCTTGTATCTTCTCCAACACCTCATCGTTGCTCACATGCTTGGTCTATGGTATCCTTAGCGTCTTTCTGTAGAACCACATTTCTGCTGCCTCGAACCTCTCCTTCATCCATTCGCCGCCATACAAAAGGACTGATATCACATATCAATCCGGTATCCTTTATTGTTTCCAATGAGATTTTTTCTGTCTCTAATCACTCTGGTTAGCTTTTGAAATACGTCTTTGGCTATGTCAATGCGTTTTCGGATCTCAAAATAAAACTTGCAATTTTCCATCAGAACGCTTCCCAGGTGTTTAATTTTATTTACCTGTTTTATTTTAGTTTCCCCAACCTGTAGTGGAAATTTTTGTGTCTTCTTTTTTGATGATGACCATACATTCAGTTTATGCTTAGTCTTTTCTTCTCGCTTTCTCTTGCTACTTTTGGTAGGACGTCCTGCGTTTCCCATTACATGTCTGCTACTAGCACTGTGTCATCCGCGTAGTTTTTATATTCATTTCACCCCAAGCAAGGCAGAACTGCCACTGATGTGCAGGAAACTACATAATAGGTGAGCGATGAGAAAGAGGAACAAGTTATAGGGGTGTCAGGGAATGCATAAGAGAAGGGTGAGAACACTGGTGTGAAGAGAGCTATATGAAAGTAAAGTGGAAAGAGAGAAGAACATGATACAAGGGTTGTCAGGAAAAGGATGCGAGTCAAAGAGATAGAGATTACAATTGACATTGCATTTAAGTTCTTGGAGATTGTAACTGTCAGGGAAGCAAATATACGGAAGCAATTATAGAGAAGGGAATTCTACAGGAAGGAAGTGCGAAAAAAGTAGCTGTTGGAGTAGAGGTAAAAGTCACAATGCACGGGCGGATAATAGATTTATATATGTGCAAGATGGATTCAGACGAGAAAAACTTTCTGGCCCTACACAGTGAACCGACCTTCCTAGCAGCAGATTGAGCTATGGGTTCAACGTCATTCCCCTTGAGGTCGGCTGATAGCGTTAGGCCGAGGAGGCGCAGAGTATTGCTTTCAAGGAGACTAGTCTGATCCATGTTGATGGGGAGTAGAAGCGATTCTCTATGGTTGTTAAAAGATAACAGGTTCGTTTCGGAAGCATTAAAATTTACGTGCTATTTCTTACCCAAGTCCACCACAGATTGGAAGTCCTTTTCAAGATCAGCAGCGAGGTTTACTTTGGCAGTCTCGGCAGATTTCTTATCGAAGCGTATCTTTTATTGTTGAGATTGTGGCCGCCAATGACGAATTCAGGCAAAAAACTCTATTTCTCTCAGGATTGCTTGGCTGTATAGTTTGAATAGATCCGGCGAGGAAACACATCCTTGTCTTACGCCCCTTACTATTTTTTGTATACCTGCTGAATTCAATATCAGTCAATCACTTAAGTACCCTACGTGATACACGCTTAGGCGATCATGTCTCGAAAGTGGCAAGGTCTCATCAATACACATTTCAATTGGTTACATATACTTGTATGTTCTATGTTAACAGTTTATTTTCCCTTCTTTTTCGCTTGTGGAACTCTCTTCCAGCTTCATGCTTTCCCGCCAAATTTAATCCGCAACCATTTAAATGCAATGTCATTCTACTGGCTTCTTTGTTATCCTTTGATTGTTCTCACTCATTAATAATGCTTCAGTGATTTTTTTATTCTTTCAAACTCAGTAATCACTCTTTAGTGGCTTCACTGTCTTGTTTGAGATGATAATAATGGTCATCCACTGTAGAAAAATGTTAGACACGCATGCAGTTATATTCAGGGCCGGATTACGTCATTTCGTGGCCCTTTGGCTAATGAATTTATAGCCCCACGCCTCAGACGAAGCCGGCCTCTAACTCACCCGCAGCCGCCTTGAATATCTTTTACTTTTGATATATTTTAGCAACATTTCTGTCAGTCGCTAAATGCCATACGTGATACACGCTTATGCGATCATGTCTCCAAAGAGACATGACTGACTGGGCAGATTATCCCGCAGTAGGTTGCCATTGCTTTCTGTGGTAGACTGGTTGCCGACCAAGGCTATAGAACCTAATCTGTTCTATTATTTAACCCATAGAGACGGATTAATACGTTTCCCGAGAGTATTTGCGCGTAAGTGAATGCAAGGAATTTAACTGGAATTTGAACTCGGCTTCCCGATTTCTCGTTCCGAGCCGACATCCATTGCTCCACAACGCTACCAATATAGGTTCTTGATAATCCTAATACCTTATGTCTAATCGTAATGTCTTGTACCAAAAATGTCGATGTTGCCGAGCATCTTCATCAAGTCTTTGTGGTGTAGTGTCTTTGCGTGGTCTATGAAGCATAGACGCAGGTCCTTCTGAATTTGTATTGCTCTTTCAGATAGCATTTCTGAGCATGAATATCGCGTTCCTTCTTCCAGTGTTTTTAACGAATCCGCACTTTTCTTGTCCTATCTCGAGCTTGATTCTGTACGATGCTATAATTCGTGGACTATTTCTTCTTCTTGACTAAATATGCATGTTGATTCTCTCAACGTGTCTGTCTCGACTATTACCTTGAGTTACGTCTGTAACGAACTCTGAGGTTCCACGCAACTGATATACAATAAAACGTGCAAACGAACGAACTATAAAGATAACGAAAAATAAAATTAATTTATTTATTCAATCTGTAATGCGTAATGTGATTGGCAGCTCAGATACAGTCACTTTCTCACCGGCGCAATGTGGCTAACCTGTATCTCTTCTATTAATACTTTCACGGCTTCTGCTCTGATGAACTTAGCTCATTGCTGCCTCCTATATATGAATTTACTCCAGCCACAAGATGCAAATGCACGAGGTGCAACCTTTTTTACTATGAATCCAATAAAATGTAAACGCAAATTCTACTCCAACAGCTTCTTTTCTGTCACTTCCCGCCCGTGGAATTCCCTTCCGTTTATTTGCTTCCCTGACATCTACAATCTTCAAGAATTTAAATGTAAAGTCAATAGTCATCTCCTATCTCGCTAACCTGCATCCTCTCTCTCATTCTCTCTTCTCCGTCCACTCCACACTCATCAGTATTCTCATCCCTCTCTTACCCACTTCCTGACACCACCTGTCACTCTTTCTCATAACTTTCCTCTTATGTAACCCCCTGCAAAACAGTGGCAGTAAAATGCCTTGCTTGGAGCGATATGATTATAAAAAAATTACGTTTCCTCTCCATTTGTTTTATTTTTTCTTCTCAAAGGTAAACCCAACTTTACAATTTTACAGTGTTCGACAATGTAACACATCACTCAATAAATCCTGGGCCTAACTAATAAAGTAACAAGTTTTAGAAAAATTCGACTTTATTTATCAACATAGTCTCCTTCAAGGGTGATACACTAATTCCAACGCTTCTCTAACAATTCGATGCTTTTTTGTAGACGATTTGTCTTTTCCTCAAAATACACCTCAGTTTCCAATATCATTTCTTCATTGAAGTCAAATCTCTTCCCATGGAGTATTCTTTTGAGGTCTGCAAACAGCCAGTGATCGCTGGGGGCCAGATCTGGAGAATAGGGTGGCTGCGGAAGCAATTCGAAATGCAATTCATGTAGTTTTGCCATCGTTGCGATTGACTTGTGGCACGGTGTGTTGTCTTGGTGAAAGATCACTTTTTTTATTAATTTGTGGTCTTTTTGTTTGGCAATTTTTTCCTTGAAACGCACCAATAATGCTATATAATATTCGCTCTTGATGGTTCTTCCTTTCTCAAGGTAATGGATGAACAAAATACTTTGTGCATCCCAAAAACTTGCCTGTTGATGTTTTTGTCTTTGGTCGTTTTGAACGGCTTTCACCTTCTATTGCCCACTCAGATGACTGCCGATTTGACTCTGGAGTGAAGTGGTGGATACATCTTTCATCTATTGTCACATATCTACGCAAAAACTCCTTGTTGCGTTGAAACACTTGCAAACAACGCTATAAATATTCAACGCGTTGTTGTTTTTGATCAACTATGAGCAAACACAGCTTTCTTATTAACAAATCTTCAAGCAAAATGGTGAATACACTGCCTTCTGATATGTTCAACTCCTCTGCTGTCTCGCGCAACTTCACTTTACAATTGACTAAAAAAATTTGTGGATTTTTTTGGTGTTTTCCGAGACAACTGCTGATTTTGGGCGACCTGAGCGTTCAGCATCATTTGTGTTTATGACCATGTTTTTAGTCAGCATACCACCTTTTAACCCTTGTTTCCGACGGAGCAGAGTCCGAATAACACTTATCAAGCCATTGCTTTGCTTGAACAGTATTTTTCTCATTAGAACGGAATGCTTTATCAACTCACAAAATTCAGATTTTTCCATTGTTTTGAAAATTTGCAACAGTAGCTTCACTTAGATACTTATAATTTGTAAACTAATAATCCGATTGGGCCCAAATTTTGTCACGTGCCATTTGAAAGTTAGTATTTCATAAAAATTATATGAATTTTTTATTAGTGGTGCCATTTTTATGTCAGGTCCGGGACATATTGTGATGTGTTATTTCCGAGTTTGAGTTCCAGTTAAATTCGTTGCATTCACTTACACTTGGAGATGGTATTAATCCGTCACTTTCCCTCTAGCTATGAGTTAAATAGCAGGTCAGATTGGGTTTTATAGCCTTGGTTGGCAACTAGTCTACTGCAGAAAGTAATGGTAACCTACTGAAGGAAAATCTGCTGCCCAGTCATTTATGATCACCGAAACGTGTATAACATAAGACAATTAACTTACTGATATATTTGTTACTGATTTTATAAAAATTAAATGATTTAATTTTTTAAAGGTTTCCTTCACTTTTCAAGCGGCGAGATCACTAAAAACAAAGGTCCTCAATGGATAGACTACCTTCAGCAAAGACTACACGATGAAGGGGTTTATGAGGATACACCTGTTGGTATGTTGTAACGTGTCTTTTATGAATATCTTTCTAAATTTTTTAAAGTATTTTATCATTTTTTCGTTTTTTTTATTGCTTTTTATTTACCTTTGTTTGGCTTAAAAACGAGCATTTTAAAAAGTATGTACAATTAACGAAGATAATACATAAATATGTACACAACGATTAAAATTAGATCACGGGACAAAACATCTCTTGAGAATCGGCAGTATGGGTCAGAGACACCTATGTATCTGTTATCGCACCTGCTTTCTCAGTTTTCTGTTGTTCCTTTCTAACTAGTTTGTACTCCTCACTCTTTTCTAATTAATCTTTTTACATTTATGTAACCCCCTGCACATCAGTGGCATTTCCGCCTTGCTCGAGGTGAAATGATTAAAAAAAAAAATTAGGATGTAGAAATCATCCCATCTGCTCGCAGTAGATAGGCTGCTTAGTTTTAAAGTTTCGAGTAATTTCAAATTGTAATTTGAATGTGCTTCGCTGTCGATCGAGTTTAAATCCCTGCCTAAAAATGAGAGGCAAATCGGTGTTTTTCAATCGCCGACTGGATGTATTAATAAGCGTATGTAAATTTCTGTACTGCCCGCTACTGATCTTAACTGGTGTTTGATAAAATTGCAGATAGCAATTCATTTGTACATACAAATCAACTAAATCGTCAAACTATTACACTCATATCATATAATGATATCTTATGATGAATGACCATTGTAGATAGCAGTACATTTGAACATACAAATCAACAAAATTGACAAAACATTACGCTAATATCATATAATGATATCATATGATATATGACCATTGTAGATAGCAGTCCATTTGTACATACAAATCAATTAAATCGTCAAACTATTCCACACATATCATATAATGATATCATATGATGAATGACCACTGTAGATAGCAGTTCATTTGAACATACAAATCAACAAAATTGACAAAACATTACGCTCATATCATATAATGATATCATATGATATATGACCATTGTAGATAGCAGTCCATTTGCACATACAAATCAACTAAATCGTCAAAATATTACACTCATATCTTATGATGAATGAACCACTGTAGATAGCAGTTCATTTGAACATACAAATCAACAAAATTGACAAAACATTACGCTCATATCATATATTGATATTATATGATATATGACCATTGTTGATAGCAGTTTATTTGTACATACAAATCAAGAAAATTGTCAAAACATTACGCTCATATCTTATAATATCATATGATATATGACTATTGTAGATAGCAGTTCATTTGTACATACAAATCAACGAAATTGTCAAAATATTACACTCATATCATATAATGATATCATATGATATTTGACCATTGTAGGTGCAGGTCATTTGTACATACAAATCAACAAAATTGTTAAAACTTTACACTCATATCATATAAAGATATCATATGATATATGGCCATTGTAGATAGCAGTTCATTTCTACGCACAAATCAACAAAATTATCAAAAAATTATGTTTATATCATATAATGTTATCATATGATATATGACCATTGTATATAGCATGTCACTTGTACATACAAATCAACAGAATTATCAAAACATTACACTCATATCATATAATGATATCATATGATATATGACTATTGTAGATAGCAGTTCATTTGTACATACGAATAAAAAAATTGTCAAAACATTGCACTCATATCCTCTATGGATATCGCATGATATATCACCATTTTAGATAGCAGTTCATTTGTACATACAAATCAACAAAATTGTCAAAACATTGCCTTCATATCATATAATGCTATATGAGATATGACTATTGTAGATAGCAGTTCATTTGTACATAAAAATCAACAAAATTGACCAAATATTACACTCATATCATATCATATAATGATATCATATTATATAGGACCATTTAAAATTAAATTTCGCTTAGCATGATGTCCTACGACTATCTGATAACAATTATACTAATTTGAGCAGCTATATGCAAACTGGAGACCATTTGCCAGGGGACCACGCATCTGCTTAAAGGGCGACCTGCTTTAAGATCTTCAGCAAATTAATCTAGTGCAGGTGCATATTCTGAAAGCTCTGTCAAAACCACGAGAGTCGGAGGGACGAGGTTGTTTTTGTGTGCTCCATACTTTCATAGCATGAAATTTAATAACTGTAGCAGAATATGATGGAGCGTAGGCAGAACATTTTTCACTGATAGGATTCAATATAATTTGTTAGGTGAAAACAAGGTAGATATAAACAAAAATAGGAACGCTGAGAAGAATTTGATGTAATGAATAGGTAATGAATATGTATACACCCTGGTTTCCCCTTGCTGGAATATGATTGGCTGGTGTCAGCCATAACTGTAGACTAAGGTGAGGACGTCCAGAGATCTTCCACTAAATATCTACCACTAGAGGTCTACTGGTCTACCACTATTGACTACGCCTACGTCTCAGGATACTGCATACGACGAGTACTGTCTATTACGACTCCGTACTAGATTGTTCTACATTTGCCTTGACCATTTAACTGCATCGAATGATATATATATATATAAAGTGGGAGACTTTGTAAACAGTAGCTATTCTGGCATATACGCATCGCTCATTCAATAATGAATTGGAGCACTCTAGCTATTGGGCGTGTTTATACGCGCTAAAAAGCCTGCCTTTTTCTACCGGACGCTCATGGTCTAGGGGTAGAATCGCCGACTGACGCCGATCGGGTCGGGTTTCAATCCTGCGTTAGGAAACGATCGGAGTCTAAGCCGTACTGATGAGCTGTGATACAGCGAAACAGATCTGTCTGCGGATGACTATATATATATATATATATATATATATATATATATATATATATATACATGTGTGTGTGTGTGTGTGTGTGTGTGTATGTATGTATTTCCGGGACATATCAGATTTGCATGGTAAATCTACTGATAAGCTCACCTGTTTTGTTTCAATCTGTATGGAATGCATGCAAATTACTTCTCTCTGCTGAATTTGTAAGCAAACTACACAAATGCATGCTTGGATGTTTTTTTCTGGTTTATGTAACTTTTTTTTCTATTATTCGGAGATAACTAACAATTTCTATTTTTTTTAAAAGGCACTGTTTTGGGATATTTAAAGGCATCGGATCCTGAAAATGACACTCTTAGGTACGAGTGCCAAAGCCAGACTGTAAAGTGTACGAGTGATGGTAAAGTTACTTTGAAAAGACCGCTTGACAGAGAGGTAAGTCACAAATCTTCAGATTCTGATGCAAAGGCATGTTTTTTACATGGTATCAGGCTCTACCCCAGAAATACGGCGATAGTGCCATGAAAACGCAAGGGATTATTGGGAATGGAAGAGAATAAGACTTATTCATTGAGGAGAAAAACAATAGAAGAACAGATTCTTTTAAAAGAAAAGATAGCGACTGGCGATTTCATTTAGATTTTTGAAACTTTAGGAATCAAGAAATCGGAGAGAGGTTTTGAAGAAACATCATGTCACCCTAAGCAAGGCAACGAAGCAACTAAGATGCAAGTTGTTACTGTGTCTAAGAGAATATGAATAAAATACGATCCAATGAATGAATACTAATCTACAAAAATTATCCCCACATGACTGGACAAAGTCTTCTTAAGCAGAAGATGATGATAATTTTCTTGAGAGCGACACACTGTGCCTCTTTGGTCTCACTTTTTCAACTGAGATCCGAAGGCGAATTGGCATGGCGAAGGAAGCATTCCAGAAGTTGAGTAAAGTATTAAAAAACAGGACAATTTCGTTAGAAACAAAGAGGAGATTACTGGATTGCTATGTGATGTCAGTTCTTCAATATGGCAGTAAATGCTGGAAAATATCTTTGAAGATAAAGGAAAAACTTGAAGTAGCTGAAATGTGGTTCTACAGAAGGATGCTGTAGATATCTTGAACCAAGCATGTGAGCAATTATGAGGTTTTGGAAAGAATGGCAACAAAAAGAAAATTAATAGTGAGCATCAGAAAGAGACGATTGAAGTTCCTGGGACATGCAATGAGGAAGGAGGGCTTGGAGAACCTGTTACTAACAGGCCAGATAGAGGGAAAAAGAGACAGAGGAAAGCAGCGGATAACATATTTGAAGGACCTGATCAGGTGAATGATGGAACAAGGGTTACATGGTGCAACAGGAGAATGCGTGCTAAGAGCCACCAGAGACAGGGAGATGTGGAAAGCTATCATGGAAAGGACATGGCATATAAAAGAAGATGATTTGGAACGACTTCATCGAATCTAAAGCTGTATCTGCTGCTAAGAAGGTTGGGTCTCTGTGTCAGGTCAGAAAGTTTTTCTGATCAGAATCCATGCTGCCCATTTATAAATCTACCATTCGTCCTTGCATTGTATACTGTTGCCATATCTGGTCGGATGCCCTTGCTATTCATCTCGGGGTTCTTCACAAAATCCAAAGGAGGATAGGCAATGTAATCAGTCCTGACTTCGCATCGATCCTGACTTGGCAACTCATGACGAGGCTTCCCTCTGCCTTTTCTAAAAATATTTTCAAGGCAACTGCTATGATGAATTTGTTTCCCTGGTCCCTGTTAACATTACTTTAAGCGTGCTGCTAGATTGACTTCTAGGTCCAACCCTTTTACCGCTGAAATAATTAAATGTAACCACCACTTCTAATGGGCACCTAGCGGATGTGTAATGGTTAGCACGCTTGTCTCGCTTGAATCATTACAATTGAGTAGTGAGTTCTGGGTGTCCCTTACATTTGGCCGTGTGTCACGTCTAAGCTACGCTTAGAAAATCATCTTCCTTCAGGTTTTGGGGGTTGAGTGCAGAGCTAACAACCCAGCCCCATAAAAAAAATTGGTTACGGAAACAGAAAAATGCTACCCTACACTCCATTGGGTGTAACGGATGATGGTTGATGAGTGATTTGCCACTTCTAATTGAACATTTTCTTTTCTTGCACTTCCCACATGTGGAACTCCCTTCTGTTTGCTTGAATCCCATTCATCTTTTATTATTTCTTCACTATCACTTGTGCCCAGTCTTTACTCTCATTGTAATCCTCTGTGCGCTAGTGGCAGTCCCTCCTTGCTTGGGGTGAAGTGATAAAATATTTTTCCCATTTTTGTTTGTCAAGACACTGACTTAACCAGGGATATTCTTTTTGGTCATATCATTTTTTTGATTCATTTCATATGTCAGCAAGGTTTACCAAGCCATGCCTATAACCCAAACGTTGTTCAAAAATATGTGCTTCAGGGTCAGAGAATTTTACATAGTTTATGTTCAAAGTGAAAATTGTGTAAATATAGTGCAACGTGTACATACCAACGTCAATAAATAAAACATGAGTAGAAAAAGTGGGATCTTATCGACGCCTTAGTCATGTAGTCATAACGTAGTCATATGACAATGCATGGACAGCACTGAATTAAAAAAAATCTTCACTTCCTGCCAGGAGAGGTGAACATAACAATGCCTGGCAGTAAGTTAGAACTTAATTTCGACGAGTTGCTGTGCCCTTACTTTTGTCACACGCACAAAAACCTCGACACATGCATGCATTAAACCATTCTGTTGTCAAAGTGTTATGTCGTGAGTAAGAATAAATAACTCAACAACAGGAATAGGTTAATTGTTGTATTCCGTGAAAATAGTATTTACAAAGGTTATTAGTATCCAATACAAGAATAAAGGTTAATCGTCTCAACCGTCGTAAGACGTAGTATGAGCAATGGTTACTTCCGGGTCGTCACCGGAAGTCTACGACTGACTTGTCGATCGGCTGCTCGGCACACTCTCCTCACGTAGATGCCACCATTACTTTACATAGTAATGGAATAGTCCATTATAGCCGAACAGGCACGGGCGTCCCAACACAAAGATACTAAAACATGGTCTCTATAGTTATGCTTTGTTTTTGTTGATTATTTTTTATTCAGGCTTTCTTTTTTTGTACTTCTTTGAATATACATACGGTGAACTTTATTCGTAGAATTTATAAATCATGATTGAAGGAGGAAATAACACTGCGCAAAAGACACGTGTTCTTTGCGAAGATTGTTTCCCAGCACTATTCATAATTTGTTCGCTGGGTTCAGAAGTAGAAATTTTGATCTGGAAAACCGAGAACGTCCCAGCAAACTGCACTTATTTATAATGACTACATCAAAACGCCATTTAAAAATAGTCTAGGTCATCCGTTGCGGGACATCGCAGAGAAACTCCACATATATCATATGAGCGCTGTAAGGCATCTGAAAATAATTGTATATATAAACTGCTACGATGTTTCGGTGCCTCACGCTTTAACGTAAAAAAATGGATGAACTACATTTTTATCTATGATTCTATGTTCAAGCACAACAAAAACGAACTATTAAAAAAGTCGAACATTTGAAGGCGATGAAAAATGTATAGTTTACAACAATGTAGTACGAAAAGATATAGGCGAAAACGCAATAAGTACTCTTTATCTGTCTGTATCCGAAGAAAATATTGCTTTTTACCTGGTAATGATTGAAAAGGCATCGATCATTATGAGTTCCTTCCGCAAAACCAGAGGTTTAACTTAAAGTACGGCCCCCAGTTGAGCAAATTAAAGGTAGCAATCTAAGAAAAGTACCTAGAACAAATGCCTGGCAGTTCGTTCAGTTACAGCATTATCTCTAAAGACTATTCGGTGATTTGATGTGGCCGTGGACAATCCCACGTTAAAGTCATAAAGCGGACAAACCCGAACAAATTGTTTTGGCACCTTCATGTTCTATCACTGCTGCTCAAGCTATGACTGATATGTGTGCAAAACACAACTGCATTGATCAAGAGTAGTTCTTCCAATCTCACCCCCACCGTTTTCCTGGCACATGACGCACTCATTGCACATTAGAGATCACTCTTCCCATATACCATAAAAAAGGGCAAGTACTTTTTTGCTTACCTTATAAATGGATATTTTTGTTTTATTATTTGATGATTTTTTTTCTTTTATCAGTTAAGTATAAAAAACCCGTCGTTGTCTGCCTCACTCCTGTTAGTGACGTTTATTGTCGTCGAAGTGAATGACAAACAAGACCCAAGCAAAGTAAGAGTTTGTATTTTCATTTTTTTTTTCGTTTTGTATGCTTATCTCGAGCGCTTCATATGTCATCTTTCAATAATTTTAACCTTTCAGAAACTTTGCATTTGTCAAGTATCAGTTTCTCAACTACCTTACAATTTAAAATATCATATTTGACAACTGATGGCTGTCAAATTCTGGGGGTTAAGGGACAAGTCACCACAATTAAAACATTTTTAAGCAGTATAATAAAATATTTAATTTCTTTCCACTTAATGAATCTTACAAATATATACTTGATGAATCTTTCAAATAAGGAAAAACTTGAAGTAGCTGAAATGTGGTTCTACAGAAGGATGCTGTAGATATCTTGAACCAAGCATGTGAGCAATTATGAGGTGTTGGAAAGAATGGCAACAAAAAGAAAATTAATAGTGAGCATCAGGAAGAGAAAATTGAAGTTCCTGGGACATGCAATGAGGAAGGAGGGCTTGGAGAACCTGTTACTAACAGGCCAGATAGAGGGAAAAAGAGTCAGAGAAAAGCAACGGATAACATATTTGAAGAACCTGGTCAGGTGGATGATGGAACAAGTGTTACATGGTGCAACAAATATATACGCGATGAATCTTTCAAATAAGGAAAAACTTGAAGTAGCTGAAATGTGGTCCTACAGAAGGATGCCGTAGATATCATGAACCAAGTGTGAGCAATTATGAGGTTTTGAAAAGAATGGCAACAAAAAGAAAATTAATAGTTGGAAACTCGGGTTGAAAGAATGCTTCAAAATTTCTGGAATAACAATGTCTACATTGACCATATAAATTCTGAAACAAAATATTTAGCGGAATAGTTTTATTAACTATATATATATATATATATATATATATATATATACGGTGGGGTGGACAACATGAAAACATGAAAACACCTAAAAATTTCAAGCAAATTTATTTCAATATGTGGTAGGACCACCTTCGGCAATAATTGCAGCTTGAATTCTGTGTGGGATTGACGTGTACAAAGTTTGAATTGTTTTCAGAGGAATTTTAATCCATTCTTCAACTAAAATAGTCTCAAATTCTTTGAATGATGATGGTAGAGGATATCAACTCCTCACTTATTTTTTTTTAATGAACCATCAATGTTTAATGATGTTCTACTTTAGTAGGATATTTTTCGTGGCATTCAGCTACAACCTTAGGCGCATTAATATCCTAAAAGATGGAATTTCTCTTTGAGAACAGTTCCTGTTCTCATTACTTAAAGTTCTTACATGAACCAGACTGTTGATTTTAATAAACTTATTTAAATACTATCTGTAAAAAAATTATCAACTTTAGCAAAAACAAAACAAAAAACAAAAAATATAAAACAAATGAAGTAACATTATATCAATAAACATAAAAAATAGAGAAGCTTTTGACAGTTTAATCCAATTTTTCTAAATTATGCTATTATGAAACTAGGTATTTCCATTATTTTGTCCACCCACTGTATATAATTCATTGAGCTTTTTAAAGGTAACATTGATATTATTGTATTTATTCATGCAATAAATTTTACCTCAGAAAGGCCAATATGCGGAGTTCATATGATATGAGTGTAATGTTTTGACGATTCAGTTGATTTGTATGAAGAAAGGAACTGATATTTACAATGGTCCTACTTTAAAATGACTCCTCATAGCCAACCTGTGCTTACAAATGCTTTTGTTTTGCTAGAATGACTTCTGGTGTAAATCACGTTGTTATAAATGGCAACTGCATTTACAAGGCCAGTGGATACACTTTGCTTAGCACAGTCATCTTTATCTCCTTTTAAGTGTTCCCCAAAATATCCAAGTTGGAGGTTTACATAAATCTCTAAAATCATTTTAATTAGATGATGTATCATAAAAACTGATCATTTCACACCTTCCATTTATGGCACAATCACAATCATTTATCAGAAGTACTTTTAATCTCCTGTATATTTTTGTTAAATTTATTCAAATCTCTCTCTAAATCATCTTTTAACAATCTTAACTATTCAGAAAGTTTTCAGTTGCCATTATTTTTTTTTATTATTGGGTTGTATCAGAAGTATTTTCTTTAATTTTTCAATATCTTTATCATTTTTTAAGCTGTTCTCTTTACACGTGATTTTTTAATGGTTCTAACTCTTCAGAAACTTTCACTACTCAGATATCCATTTTTTGACTACGTTAAATTTTGAAGAATCATATTTGACAACTGACAGTTGTCCACTTCACAACAAAACATTTTTGAGTAGTATAATCAAATATTTAATTTTTTTTCTACTTGTAAATCCTGCAAGGACCTTCAAATATCTTTAAAACTGAGGTTAAAAGAATGCGTCAAAATTGTTGAAATAAAAATGTCTACATTCACCATATAAATTCTGAAACAAATGGTTTAGCGAAATAACTATAATTTCTTTTACCTTTATTTCGGTCACACTGATATAATATTTATTCATGCAATAAATTTAACATCTGAAAAACCAATATGCCGAGTTCATATGATATGAATGTAATGTTTTGACGATTTTGTTGATTTGTCTGAACAAATGAACTGCTATCTACAATGGTTCTAATTTAAAATGACTCCTAATAGCCAAGCTATGCTTACAAATCCTTTTGCTTTGCAAGAATGACTTATGACACCATATTTTTTTTTTTTGTATAATAATATCCCGTGTTTATGAAGCTAAAAACAGGAACTGAATTTCCTCCTTGAGTAAAATACGAAATCAATCGGGCAGCCATTCCTATGTATATGTAAAGGCTTTCAATTACGCTGATCAAAGAAATAAAATGTGTCTTTATCAGTACACTCTTGGCATTTATCTACCGGGAAATTTGGGGAAAAAAACTGACTCAAGGGTATAAAATAAATAATATATATTTAGTTATTTTTTATATTCTTAGATATTCTGGTTAGCAAAATGTTCGCTTATTGGTAGAAGTCTGGAGAAACATCCGTTTCGGTTTTCGGTCTTAAAATAGGGAGGGCTTGGAGAATCTAATGCTCATAGGGCGGATAGAGAGAAAAAGAGATAGGGGAAAGCAGCGGGAGACATAGTTGATCAAGTGGATGGTGGAACAGGGTTTGGGAGAGATACCAAGAGGGAAAATGTTAAGTTCGACAAGGGATAGGGGAAAGTGGAAGTCCATGATCGCCTACGTCCTGAAAGGAAACGGCACATGAAGAAGAAGAAGAAGAAGAAGAAGAAGAAGAAGAAGAAGAAGAAGAAGAAGAAGAAGGGCAAAAATTAGCAGATGACCTCATAAGTATTTCACAAGTCACACATGGCTGGTTTCTCTATCGGTCGCATCTCTTGTCATTCTCTTCGTCTAGCTCTAGGAAGAGGTGGGTTAAAGCCTTTTCCAAGGGTATTTGCAGGTAAGTGAATGCAACGAATTTAACTCGAATTCGAACTCTGATTTCTCGTTCCGAGTCAATAACCATTGCAACACAACGCCCATCCGCTGTACTTTTCGGAATTCTCGCTGGAAGCTCCAAAAGGAACATTTCAGAGTCTAATGGTGATTACGAAGGTGTTTGGAGTGATCACTAGTGATAGCGACGGTTTGCCTCCATTCATCTTCCCACAGGGCCTCAGGTACATTGAGGAGGTAGTTCTACTCTGGGTCAAGACGGTGACTGCTGAAAGATCCTATGTCTGGCAACTGGACTCTGCACCAAGCCACACATCCAGAAAAACTCATGTCATCTGACAATTTCTACCACAACGCCACCCCTTGCATATGTCCCCCTAACTCCCCGGACTGCAGTCCCTTGATTTTTATGTATAGGGTGCAGTTGAGCAAGAGACTAACAAAACTTCTTTGTAATATAAAAGATGATCTGAAGGCAAGGATTATGTCAATATTCACCGATTTAAACAAGGAGACCGTTCAAACGAGTTGCAGAAGATTCTGAAGTTGTCTGGAGGTTGTGGTTGAAGCCAATGGTGATTTTATTGAATAAATCTACTCGTTAGTATTTCATTACATTTTGGTGTAATTTTGGTAAATATATTTGTTTAAATGAGATGTCAGTATTATTTTCATTTTTGCGTAAATTGGACAACAATTTATGCATGTCATCCTGTATAATACGCAACCTTTTTTTACATAAATTGTTAAGTATTATGCACAAGAAAATACTGTAAATCTAGTTGTTATTAATAGCAACTGTATTTACATGGCTGTTGAATATTTTTGCTTAACTCAGTCATTTTCATCTCCTCTTAAGTGAGCCTGTGGTGAATACGAAATAAGAATAACTTCTTTTTTCACTGTTTTCAAATTCGCGAGCCTGTGCAAAATTTATTTTGACCAATAGCAAAAAGGGATTGGCTTCGATTGGCCCCGAGAAGATGAAAAAACCAAAGCAAAGTTTAGCGAGCCTATGTGAACATTTATTTTGACCAATAGAAAACAGAAGCGGTTTACGAAGTGAGACGAAGTAACGAGCCGATGTCAAATAATTATTTTGATATAAATAATCATGGAAAGTTGAATTAAAAGTGAAAAAGGAGAAAGAAAGGCAGAATTTCACACGTCTGAATAACACCCTTGTCAAAATATATTATCAGCCTCTGATGAGAGCTGGAGAATTTCAAAGGACACTCTTAAACTCATAAGCTAAGTACCTTAACATATATCTTTTTAGTTATGTTGAATACAATTGTATAACCTTTACGTGAGGAACGAACTTTTGCAATTAGTTTTAAGCATTTTGGAATATTACTTCGTGTCCGATGATTTAATATGAAAATTTTCTATTTTTGACAATTCATCGAAACCTTTAATGTTTGATTACTTGTCCTGAAACAAGCTACTGAAACTTCAAATGTGTAAATTTGTAAATAAATTCCTTATTTTGTTTCGTTAAAAATAAGACTTGTGTTTCATCGTCATTATCCTTATATACTTTAAAGCCTAAATATTCAACTTTAGGGATTACACAGATTTTTAAAATCATTTTAATAAAATGATGTATCATTTAAACCAAACATTTTACACTTTTGCTTCATGGTTAAATCGCATTATCGGTTAACAAATTTCTTTTTTTTTATGTTTTTGATAAGCTTCTCTTATCCCCTTTACATGTTTTTTTTTTAATTGTCGAAGCGCTTCTGAGAGTTACACAGTCCTTCTTGTCAGGTTTTCCTGAGTTTTCATTTTACAGTATTATTATCAAAATCTGTTCTCTGTCCTTATCTCAGCTTTATTTAACCGATAAGATTCACATTTTAAACACTTGAACTAGTTTTGTGCAACACAGTCAGATAGTGTTACGTTTACTTCTACTTCTGGATTACTATGAACAGCTTCACAAATTTTGAGGCCCAATAACTGCCCTCATCTCAATATCTTTATAATAATTTAAGGAAAAGCTACTCTGGGTGTATGTGTGTGTAGAATCTTGGATATAAATATAATTAAAAAACGTTTGTAAAAAAAAACAATATGAAGAAGAACTAGGTAGCACACCAGCCAACATTGAAACTCCACTTGTTGGTACAATTTCCTCCTCGCATATAAACAGGGGTCTTTTCATTAAATTAAAAATACACTGACATCAAAAATAGATATCGAACTAGTTTAGATATGAAATATTAAATACAAATGTTTCTGTAAGGAAATGTCCAAATTTACTAAAACCACACTTAACAAAAAATAAAATTACTTATTCCTGCTTATAAAATCCTAAAAATGTGCTATCTAATGACGAATCAATGTTTTTTCACCTTCAATAACAATTTTTTACAGATAAAATTTAGCGTTCTGGTATATTTGTTTCTTGAATTTCTAAAAACCATTACTTTAAAAATATTTTACCACAAAATTATTCTTATTTTAGACGCATAGATGATTCTATATTAATATATCCACAAGACATAGCTTTATCCGATCTTGTCAACAAACTTAATAACAATGGATCGAGTTTGGATTTATCTTTTTCAAGGCTTGCTTTCTTTTTAGGAAAAAGAGGGATATATATATATATATATATATATATATATATATATATATATATATAGATCAAACATTTACAGAAATGAAGTGATATTTAAATGTCGTCACAAGAATAAATTTAAATTATCGCATTTGTAGGATTAATATAATTTTTTAGCAAATTCGGCTGTTATTTTCATCTTCAAAATCATTTTTATTATTACTTTTATTATTTTTCATTATTTTTTATTAATAATTTTTCATTATTATATTTATTATTATTTCTTATTATTTTCATATATATTTTTTCTATTTTTTCTATATTTAAATCTGTTGAAATTTGTTTTTGTTTTTGTGATTTTAAATACTTGTGACGAAATATTTTTACTATATTGGCTCCTTTGACATTATCTGTGTTATTTTTATGTATTTTACGTTATATATATATATTTATATTTTATTTTAAAAACTTCAAAGAAAGCCTAACAGGTGGTTTCTTGGCTCCACATGACCCAGTTTCCTCGGGGTTTTTTAAAAATACTATGAATAACACTTTTAGATTTCCCCACACCCTTTGGAATATACCCAATCGAGAGTTTATCTTCATTACGTAATTTGACTACCAGTTTTCTAAGTTCCAATGACGTCACAGATTTTTTGCCATCTTTACATTGCAAGAGCGAGTAAAGAGCCGGTGCTGATTTTATATTCTTAACCTAAAAAACTTTTCAATAATGCAAAATAATCATTAAATTTTATGGATTTATTCAATCGTTCTGATCTTTTTGATCATCTATTTGATGTTATATAACAGATTCTTACAACTTTATCAAAACAAGTTTATTGTGCTTTATATTTTGGAATTATATAATTTAGCTTTATTTTCTTGATAAAATGTTCTATGAAGCTTTAAAATAAAAAGTTATTTCACATTTAAACTTTTTCTTCACATCGTTCTGATCTTCATGCTCGCTACTATATATATATATATATATATATATATATATATATACACATATATACACAAAGAATCTCAAGCTAGCCAAAACCTACCGCGGTTTTCACCGTATGTCTTTGCTCTACTTTTGCATTTCGTTTGTACTTTGTATCGAGCACTTTTTCTTTCTTTTTTTTTTTGTGGTTGGTTCCGTTTGGGTTTTTTTTTCTTTACTGCGGAGTATCGTATGTCTTGTCCTTATTCCGCGGATTTCTTTTTTTTTCTCCCCTCTTATCCAACGCCTTAGTGCGCCGGATTGTAACGGAATTAGGTTCTGTTTGTTAATGGTTTTTCTTAAAGTTTATCTTAGTATAAATTTAAAACTTAAATACTTGCAGAGTCTATTTAGTTATTATTTTGAATATATATATATATATATATATATATATATATATATATATATATATATATATATATATATAAGTAGTGATGTAAGTCCGTGAATGGCGAGGATAATCTAACAAGTGCATAATCTAATATTAAATATTAACTGTTAGATCTGTATAGAGAGCTCAATGCTTGTTATCCAGAGCAATATGATATTTATAAAGGAAAACTCAGCACAGCATTTAGAGTGATTATAATTCATTTCTATCAGCTAAATTAGCTCATTTCATCAGCCTACACTACATTCGTTCCATTCGGTACAAATATTTTTCCGGAAATAACATTTCTTTTAAACGAGATAGAAATCATTATTATATTATATATTATTAATATATTATATTCTATATTTATATTTTATTTTATCAAGGCTCACTACAAATCAAGCTCATAAATATTATATTTGTTAACCATTCTGTTATAAGTGGTAATATGCATGAAAATAAAATATAATGAAAAATTAAATTTTTATTATTTTTATGAGAAAAACCCGACATATAGATCATAGAATTAAATAATATATTTGAAAGTGAACAAACTAAACTTTAGATTTCATATGAAAAGATAACAAATTTTGAATTTATGAAGGTTGCATAAAATTTGGATTCCGGGATTCAGATTGTTTTCTTTCTTTTTTTTATCCAGAATGAGAAAACCATCACTATTTTTGTGAAAGATGTTAATGATAACACCCCAGTGTTTTTGAATATTCCATATAAAGCCAGTGTTCCTGAGGTGAGTTATTTATAAAATTTTTACAATCGGTTTCAAACCAAAGTTTTTGTTTGTTTAGCTCTGCACCAAAACCAGCCAACTGTACACTATCAGCGATAATAATTAGACCACCCCAGTTTTTTCTTTTTTAAAGAAATGATGTATTTCATACTATTTTTAGTATTTATTGCCAAATGAAAATAGAATGGCTATTTTGTAATTATTACTTTGCAAAATTTTACAAGACAAGGAAGCAAAGATGAACTCGTTCGAATCCCCCTAAATTTTCTTCATTCTTTCATTGATAAAACTGCAATATAGGTAATTATTAAATATTTGTAAATTCATTTGATGCACATGTTATTGTGCAATATTAAGAACAAAAAAGCATTTTATTTTCATTGACAGTTATTCACTTTGCAATAAATTCTAAAAAATAGAATGAAATACATAATTTTTTTAAAATACTGAGGTGGCTTAATAATTATTGCCGGTAGTGTTTGTGTATGAAAACAAAATAAAAACAAATGCTTTTTGTGCAGGTGTTACGAGCATTGTATCCAGCTCCCAAAACAAATCTCCTAAAAATATAAAATACAGTTCAAACGTCGGAGCCAACAAAAAAAGTTGCTATTAAAAGCAAAATTATGACTCTACTTGAAAAAAATAAAACAACAAAAACAAAAACAACAACAAAACAATGTGATTCATCCATTCACTTATTTTTCTTTTATATGCCTTCTCCCTTCAGGACGTAGGCGATCATGGTTCTCCACGTCTCTCAATCCCTTGTGGCTCTTAATTCCGTCCTCCACCTGATCAGGCCCTTCAAATATGTTATCCGCTGCTTTCCCCTGTCCCTTTTCCCCTCTATCTGGCCTGGTATCAGGTTCTCCAAGCCCTCCTTCCTCATTGCGACTTCAGTTATCTCTTCCTGATGCTCACTATTAATTTCCTTTTCGTTGCCATTCTTTCCAAAACCTCATCATTGCTCGGTCCATGATATCTGCAGCATCCTTCTGTAGAACCACATTTCAGCTGCTTCAAGTTTTTTCTTCATTTTCGATGATATTGTCTAGCATTCACTGCCATATTGAAGAACTGACATCACATAGCAATCTAGCACTCTCTTCTTTGTTTCTAATGAAATTTTCCTGTGTCTTAGTACTTTACTCAGCTTCTGGAACGCGTCCTTCGCCATGCCAATTCGCCTTCGGATCTCTGTGTCGCACTTTCCATCTCCTGTTAGAACACTTCCTAGGTATCATCTGCATACCTTATGTTGTTCAAGTTGTGGTCCTCAATGACAAATCCTGGCGTGTTATCTTGGGTCCTTAAGATATTCTCGCTGTACAAGTTGAACAGATCCGGTGAAAAGACACATCCTTGTCTTACGCCTCTATCTACCTTTGTAAATCTGCTGAAATCATTAACTGTCTGTATGCAGGACGTTTGCTGTCAGTATAGATTCTTGATTACTCTGATGTCTTTTTCCAAAAATGTCCATGCTGCCGAGCATCTCCATCAATTTTTTGTGTCGTATCTTGTCGAATGTCTTCGCATAATCAATGAAGCATAGCTACAAGTCTTCCTTCATTTGTATTGCCCTTTCGGAGAGCATCCTAATCATAAATATGGCGTTCCTTGTTCCAGTGTCTTTGACGAACCCGCACTGTTCCTGTCCTATCTCTGGCCTGATTCTGCTTCTCACTATATTCATAAGGATTCTGACAATCAGTTTTGTAATGTGACTCATTAAGCTGATAGTTCTGTATAGTTCACACACGTTTGCTCCTGGTTTCTTCGGCAGTGCTATAAATATCGACTTGTATAGGTTGTCTGGTATTATTCCACTACTATAAATTTCGTTTATTATGTCGGTAATTTTTTCTATGCCATATTCTTCCAGGGCTATCAGCAGCTCTATCACGACGCCGTTTGGACCAGCTGCTTTGTTTCTGTTCAGTTTGACCATTGCAGCTTCCGCTTCAGATTTTAGTATTTCCGGTCCATCCTCCTCCTTGTGTATTCTTGGTTGTTCTCTCCTGTTGCAAAAAAGATTTTTTATGTACTCTTCCTATCGTTGGAGTATTTCCTCTTTCTCCAATATGATTGTTCCATCCTTGGATTTTATGCATCCTGTTGAGGAGCAGGTTTTTTGTCCTGTCAGTTCTCTTATCTCTTTATGCATCTCTGCTTTATTGGTCCTGCTCAATCTCTTTACTTCTGCGCATTTGTTGTTGAGCCATTCTTCTTTAGCCTGTCTGCATTTGTTCCTTATCTCCCTGTGAAGTTTCTTGTACACTCCTCCATGTCTTGGCGTTATTTTTTGTCTCCTTTGCATCATGTGGAGGATCTCTTCAGTCATCCACTCGTTTTTTCTTCTGTGTCTGATTTCCTTTGGAGCAATTTTGTTCGCTGAGGTCACCATCGCTTCCTTTAGTGAGTCCCATTTTGAGTGTCCTTTTCCAATTTGTTCTTCATATTTTTTTCTCACTCTGTTAGTGTATTCTTTCTGCAGAGTGAGGTCATTCACAAGCGTGTCGGATTGCAGCCTTGGTGATGTGCTGGGTTTCTTCAGTCTCCGGAGTTTTATCCTTAGTTTGCAGATAACGGGGACGTGGTCACTTCCGCAGTCGGCACCTGGATATGTTTTGCATTGGACCACTGCGTTCCTAAATCTCTTGTTTATAGTTATATAGTCTATTTTTTCTTCGTGTCGCCTCCTGGGCTTCTCCATGTCCATAGACGTCGTGGGTGTTCTTGAAACCAGGTGTTCGTAATTACCTGGTCATTGGCTGAGCACCATTGAACCTATTTATCTCCTCGTTCGTTGCGATCCCCTAGTCCAAAGTTGCCGGTCGTGTCTCCTTCCCTCTCTTTACCTACATTGGCATTCAAGTCCCCCATTATGATCCTAACTTCTTGGCTTTTGCACTGAGCCTGGGCACTGTTCAGTATAAAATAGAATGATTCTATTCCGTCCTCCGAACTTTGAGTTGTCGGCGCATAAACTACTATGATAGCTATGTTGAAGGGCCTTCCCCGTAGTTTAACCTAGAGGATTCTCTCTAAAAGCTGACATTAGTATTTTCATCCTTCTATTACCCACTTCCTGACACCCTCTGTAACCTGTCACTGTTTTTCATAACTTTCCTCCTATGTAACCGCTGCGCACCAGTGGCAATAGACTGCCTAACCTGGAGCGATATGTTAAAAAAATTGGCGAGAGAAAGCGTTAAGAATAACTGTTTTTAAGATTAAATTTTTAAAGATCTATATTAAAAATAGTTTTTTTAAAAATCGTATCACCCCGAGCAAAGCGGTAATGCCACTGATGTGCAGGGGGCTACAAAAGAGTAAAAAGTTCGTCTTCCTCTTCACTCTCTTCTACTTAGAGTGAAGAGGAAGACGAACTAGTTAGAAAGGAGCAAGAGAAGGATGGGAATACAGGTGCGATGACAGTTGCAAAGGTGGAGAGAAAGGAAAGGATATACGGGGCGGTGAAGAAAGAACTAGAGTCAAGTGGTTAAGAGATGAGTATTGACATTGCATTTAAATTTCTGGAGGTTGTAGCCGTCAGGAAAGCAAGAATATAGGAACGAGTTCCACAGGCGGGAAATGCGAGAGAAGAAGCTGCAGGAGTAGAATTGTCGTCTGCATTTGGTTAATCTAACTATGAATGGGTGAGACCCAGTTGCCAGTCTGGTTGCATGAGTAAACACCAGTTGCGGAGACACCAGTGACTTAAGTTCGTTGGAGCAGAAGCCATGAAAGTATTTATAGAACAGACAAAGGGAGGCCACATCTCGTCGGTGGGGAAGTGGCTGTAGTCGAGCCGCTAAGTCGGTACCTATCATATTACTGATTCTCCTTTGGAGCCTGTCGAGAACACTGAGATGAAAAGAAGGGGCGCCTGACCATATGTGGCGCCTGACCATATGTCTTAATCTTAGAGTTTGACGAGAGAAAAACCTATTAAAAATAATTGATTTTTTAAAATTTTGTAAAATCTTTGTCTATTTATTTGCATTATTTACATTGTTCGGACTGTTGTCTTCATCTTTATTGTGAGCTTCATGACGTTTCGGCCATTGTACATTCTCTTCTTTTTCAGGTGATTGAAATTTTGAATTGAACCCATTATTTGCATCACTGGGTAGATATTGTTTTTGTTCCATGAGTCATACCACTTCATGATGTACCAGTGGATAAAAGCGCTGGTTGGAACCAGTGACTTGACTGAAAGAGTTGTGAGTTCAATACCTGGTGACAGTAGCAACGAACAAAAAACTTAGTGAGTTGAGTTAAATCGAGATAACTAAGACATCCAGAAATGGCATGAGTCATGGAACGAGAACAATCTACTCGAATAATTGAGATAAAAGGTTCAGTTGAAAATTCCAGTCACCTGAAAAAGGTCAAAGTGTACAACGCCAGAAACATTGTTAATATGATAATAAAGATGATGACAACAGTCCGAACAATGTAAATTATGTAAATATTTATAACATCAGTTGTTTGTCTGTTTGTTTTCCTTTTTATTTGAAATTGTTTTTGAAATTATATTTAAAACAAATCAGTATAAAGTTTTAGAAGAGATTACTGGTCATACTTACTGAGTCAAAATATTTTACAAGTATCCAAAGAGAAGTATTTTTTGAGATTCTGAGATAAGTCAGCAAACTGCTTGCATACAGACAGATAACGATTTCAACAGATTTACAAAGGTAGACAGGGGCGTTTTACAAGGATGTGTCTTTTCACCGGATCTGTTCAACTTGTACAGCGAGAAAATTTAGAGGACCCAAGATGCTACGCCAGGATTTGGTATCAGAGGCCACAATTTGAACAACATAAGGTATGCAGATGATACAGTGCTGATTGCAGACACAGAAAGAAAACGACCAGACCTCCTACAGAAGATAGTTGAGGAGAGTGACAAAAAAGGACTACAAATAAACTGCAAGAAAACTGAATGCATGGTCATCAGCAAAAAGAATAACCCAAAATACCAAACACAGGTGGGTGATACCAGAATCAAGCAAGTACAAAATTTTAATACCTAGGAAGTGTTCTAACAGGAGATGGAAAGTGCGACACAGAGATCCGAAGGCGAATTGGCATGGCGAAGGACGCGTTCCAGAAGCTGAGTAAAGTACTAAGACACAGGAAAATTTCATTAGAAACAAAGAAGAGAGTGCTAGATTGCTATGTGATGTCAGTTCTTCAATATGGCAGTGAATGCTAGACAATATCATCGAAAATGAAGAAAAAACTTGAAGCAGCTGAAATGTGGTTCTACAGAAGGATGCTGTAGATATCATGAACCGAGCATGTGAGCAATGATGAGGTTTTGGAAAGAATGGCAACGAAAAGGAAATTAATAGTGAGCATCAGGAAGAGATAACTGAAGTCGCAATGAGGAAGGGGGGCTTGGAGAACCTGATACCAGGCCAGATAGAGGGGGAAAGGGACAGGGGAAAGCAGCGGATAGCATATTTGAAGAGACTGAGTAGGTGGATGACGGAACGGGGGTTGCGTGGTGTAACAAGAGGAAACCTACTAAGAGCCACAAGGGATAGGGAAATGTGGAGAACCATGATCGCCTACGTCCTGAAAGGACCGGGCACACAGAAGAAGAGATAAGTCATTGTTGTTATTCAACAGTTCGCTAGAACTAATAGCTTCATCATAAGGGAAAATTATTCTTGTAAAATACTGTTTCATGTGATATTATTTGTATATATTAATTTTTGCTGATTTTTTTTTTTTCAGAATGCTCCTTTGAATTATACTGTCTTCAAAGGAGTATCAGTCCAAGATGATGATTCCGGTGTTAATGCTGAAGTCATTTTTAGCTGCTTTCAGAGCAATGCGGAGGTAAATAACTTAAAAAACCTAACTCCATTTAATATGTACTCTTGATGTAATTAATTTTTCTTTGATTTTCTAAAGAAAGTTGTAGTATTAATGCAAAGTTTAGTGAATAAAATAAAAAATATCTTGAAAAGTATAGTCTTTTATCATTTCCTAAACAGTTCATTATCATTAACACCAGCATTTCGAAGGAAAGATCCATCAGCTAACTTTGTTTCTAAAAGCAGATACTTGGATAAACAAAAGAAAATATTAAAGACCCTATGCCAAAACTAAGAACTATCCTACGTACACATATTAAAAACTCCGACCACTTACACGCAGGAAAAGAGGGCTTCAAAGTCAGTTCGCTTTTGTCAGAGAGTGGAACAGAATGGTTCACTCTAATAACCACCAAAAAACTAATTAGGGTAACTGCCTACTCTCTCTCTCTCTCTCTCTCTCTCTCTCTCTCTCTTTTTCTCTTTCTACTATGTTTAAAATATCGCTAGTTAGCTGCAAAAGAAAGATACAAGTAAATTCATACTAAAGAAAAGAAACCCTTCAAAACAATGTTTGCTCATTTCTGTAAAAATTTCTGGGATGAGGAATTATTATTACTTGCACTATTTTTATTCGGACTATTGTCCTCTTTGTTAATAGTGCCACAACCATTTGGTCGTTGTGCCCTCTATCCTTTCTGGGGACAATATCAGTCTGGATAAACTACAAAGAGTTCTGAACTGAACTCTTTGTTTAATCTAAAGGCGTATGCTAGAATGAGAACATTCTAATCCCATAAATTAAATAATGGGTGCAGAATTCACTATAGAAAACACAGATCAATATACATTTTTAATAAATGGTCAAAATGGAATATCTGAAAGAAAAAGAATGACAAACTTTTTTTTTTCTCAGAGAAAACCAATACCAATAAGTCATACACAAAGTTACATACCAATATTTATATTTGGTTCACACAGAGAAACTATAACACATGTATACAACAAGTAGTATGAAAATAACAAAGTGACATAGGGTTTTACATGTAATAATTCTTAATGGGAATTCAAGCTGCCATGGGATTTTTTTATGTTTCTGGATAAGCCATATTTAGATTTCTAAACAGGGATTAATTGGACAGATTTATATTTTACGTTGCTGGCGAGGACATATTTCTCAAATGGGAAAACGGCGAGTCATGGGTATTTCTCAACATAGAGACTGTCAGCAGAAGATATCTTTTATATCTTGTGAGGAAGTATTCGCAAAAGAGAAAACGAAACCATGGGCTTGTGTGTTCCTCCACGTGGTAGCTGGCTGGTCTGAGTAGAGGTCTTGCATCAGTTTATGAGCTGTCGTCACTAAACGATCGTAATGTGACCCAAGTGTTTTCATGTGAACAAAAGTTAGATAATTGCCTTTTGAATCCCTACTGATGTCAAGGGCTTAGCGGGATCTACCAGTATCATTTTTTTAAATGCAACTTCTACAAGCACATTTCCTATATCTAACCATCTTTTCTCACCACTTTGCCCCCTATGTAACCCCTGCGCAATAGTAGCAGTGAAATGCCTTATATCGTGAAACGATTATAAAAAAAGAAATTGCTTTGAGCAATGTTTGTCTTTTTATGATACCTTCCTTTCCTTTTCCACAAAGATTGTTAAGTAGCGCTTACTCACTGTTTTTCTCAGCCATTCTTTCTTTCAATTTGCCCAGTGTGTGTTAATTTTTCCAAGACTTCTTTTTTTATTATGTGTCCCAGAAATTTCAACTGTCTATTTCTTATTTTATGCCTAAACCTGCATTAGTTACCTCGAATTCTCGAAAATGAAATCTGTCATCCACAACAACAGAACTTCATTTGCACTATACTGTGTGTTAAACGCCTTTATTAATTACAGAGATAAGTGGGTGAGAGCCACAGAAACAAATTTTCAATTAGGAATTATTAACAGTTTTTGGGGGTAACAAAACATCCATGTGACTAACACTAGGTTAAGCGTCCCTTTCGCTTATATTTTCTTTAAAACTTGCTACTTTACAAATTATTAAATTGTAACATGATGTTTTTTATGAATTTTTTTATAGATTTCTTTTAATTTATATGCCAATAGAGAATTTATATTTTTACAAAATTTTTAAGGGAGAATATTTGTTCTAAATACTAGAACATATGCACTAGAACAATTTCTCTATACCGCACTTTCACTCACACTGAAAACGCATCGCTTTTCAGCAAAAATAAAATGTGGTCAATTAATCCTCACCTCTATATGAGAAGATAATTAAGTCGTCATATATCATAGAAAATGGGAATTATCACTTGTTCATGAAGGGGATGATGAAACCTTTGAATTGTAAACACAGATCTAACAGCAAGTCAAGAAATGCCTAACGGTTGGCACTATAAGTAGTGGTTGAGGGCGTTTTCTTTCTTATAGTGGTAAAATGAATTTTATTTTATTTTTTTCAATGGGAAAGTCATTGATTGAGACAATGCACAAAATGAACGTTAGTATTATATGAATCCAAGAACAAGTATTAAAATGCTGGTAAAACTGGTAGAAAGTAATGGCAACCTACTGCAGGAAAATCTTCTGCTCAGTCATTCATGTCTCTTTCAAGGCATGATTACCCGTGTGTGTATCACGTATGGCACTTAACTGAATACTGGTATAATGCTTACCATATTACTATTATTTCATTGTAATAAAAATGAATTAAAGAAAGGAATAAAGGTGTCAAGTCACACGATTGTGGTGGCCAATTGGTATCACTGTTTTGGGAGATGATGCGATCTGGGAAAGTTTCTTGTTTGAATGTCCAGTTTCATTGTTAACTTCAGTAACTTCAACACGTTGTTTGCCTGTTAATATTTCCATTACTGAAATTGCCAAAGACTGAAGTTGCTAAATCTGAGAGAAATTGAACAAAATCATTAGACACTTAAACTTAATTCACATTTAAAATCGGTTCAAGTCAATGGAACATCATATATGAATCTTAGAAACATTATTATAATACTGACAATTCCGGCAAAATACTTACTGTATACCTACTTTTGTATAACAATAAAGATGAATTAAAGAACTTTAATATTATATGAATCCTAGAAACATTATTATAATACTGATAATTCCGGCATAATACTTACTATATACCTACTTTTGTATAACAATAAAGATGAATTAAAGAACTTTAATATTATAGGAATCGTAGAAACATTATTATAATACTGATAATTCCGGCGTAATACTTACTGTATACCTACTTTTGTATAATAATAAAGATGAATTAAAGAACTTTAATATTATAGGAATCGTAGAAACATTATTATAATACTGATAATTCCGGCAAAATACTTACTGTAGACCTACTTTTGTATAATAATAAAGATGAATTAAAGAACTTTAATATTATAGGAATCGTAGAAACATTATTATAATACTGATAATTCCGGCAAAATACTTACTGTAGACCTACTTTTGTATAACAATAAAGATAAATTAAAGAACTTTAATATTATAGGAATCGTAGAAACATTATTATAATACTGATAATTCCGGCATAATACTTACTGTATACCTACTTTTGTATAATAATAAAGATGAATTAAAGAACTTTAATATTATATGAATCCTAGAAACATTATTATAATATCGGTAATTGTGGTATAACGTTCATTGTATACCTACTTTTGTAGTCCCTTTTATCTTCGTGTATGTGTGTATATATTTCTTTTCTTCGTTCTGATCTGATGAAGCCTAGCAAGGGTAGTACACATAATGTTGTCTCAGTGAAATAGTATTGTATAGTACATTACCTGTTGTGAATCCCGGGAATAGGTACCGCACAAAATAAAGGAACAACAGCTAGAATTTGAAATAGAAAAATAAGTATATTAACGTAAATGGTACTAACTTTAACGCAGGTTAGTAATCCATGAATACGGTTCGTAGGGAGGTTATATAAAAGTCTCTGAAGTAAAGCCCTAGTATGTTTAGTATGTCTACGTCGGAACTGACGGGTGACTGAGTGGAGCTCAGAGCTACTATGAACTACTGACGCTGTATTTTCCGTGAAACCTCGGTATCTTTCGGTATCTGACGGTGTCTCTTTGATCTGACGTTATCTCTCAGATTTCTAGTAGGAGTATATGTATACTCAAGTTGAGTCCATTATCATGGAAAAAGGGGAGACTCCATAACATTACCCAGCCAAGGGATTGAACTCAAATTTACTTTATCACCGAATTTATCGACCATTGCTTCATCGAAATATCTGTTCTCATCCAATCACTGCAGTTAAGCAATTTTAAGCCTGGTCAGTATCTAGACGAGTGACTGCTTGGAAATACCAGGTTTTATAAGCTTGGATGTGTGGGTGGTTTAATGAATAATAGCTTGGAATTTTTAATCGGAGAATCAAGTTCCATATCCAGTTGGGTTCTTTATATTCACTTACATGGAAATACCCTTGGGAAAGGTATGAATACACCTCTTCTCCTCCAGGTATAGGTTAATTTGTAAGACTTTTATCGCTAACATCATTGTTATCTAAAAAAAAATTATGTACACAATATTTAGATTTTGGCATTAAATAACTCATAGACATTTATATGCCTTTAAACAAAAACAACTAACCAACATGAAAACATGCATCCTCTCATTCCTCTTGGGATCGTAAGTTCTTGAAAATGTTTCACATATTTTATATAATTTTTCTTTTATTACAGGATAAGTCAGCTTGCCGCCACTTTGATATTGAAACAGTGAGAAACCCCCAAAAATCGGAAGGAAGATACAATGGAAACATAATACTTAAAAAGAGTATTGATTACGAGAAAAAAAGCTCCTACGTAATGACCATTCAAGCTAAAGTAAGTGTGATTATTATAAATTATCTATATTGTGTTGTCCTGGGTATGACGATAAACTACATCCAGCAGCAAGGCCTCTGATCGGAAGATTTTGAGGAGCATGGAAATACTTCTTAATTACTACTGTTGTTTTTAGGTTCACCATTACTCAGGGTGGTAGCATCTGTAAGGGTCCAAGCTACGGGCCATAGTGAACCCTCACCAAGCAAAAATTAACAGTACATTTTTATGATAAAATTACCAACAATAGATTTTTTATAACAAAATGATAACACAACATTAAAATATAAAAATACATTTTTATAATAAAATTACCAACAATCCATTTTATGATTTACAAAACATATATCTAAAAAACATACCCTTACTTTGAGAGTATAACATTATGTAGAAAATATCTGTAGTTGAAAGTGTGAAATTATGTACGAAATATCTGTAGTTGAAAGTGTAAAATTATGTACAAGATATTTAGATTTCGGTATTAAATAACCCATAGAGGTGTTGATATACCGCCAAAAAAAAAAAATCGGTTAGTCAATCAACCAAACATATGATATTAGTTCAAATAATATCTTACAATTTCTTAAATCAAACGGTATTCCAAAATATACCTTAAACAAAACTACCACATAAAACACACGCATACCATCACCTCTAGTAATCCCGCCCACACAAATATGCATTTGCACAAAAGCTGAGTATCATCTACCATGTATTCAATTGTGAAATCAGAATAATGTATAACCAATTTTTACTACTTCAGATCCCCCAAGACAATTATATTTTGGTATTAAATGACCCATAAAGATATTGATATGCTGTTAAACAAATCAATCAACCAGAAAGAAGATTCATATAAAATAAACTGTTATTCAAATCACTTTGTTTATTCATTATCAATTTTATATATTCAGTTTTGAATCAAATTTTTCATTGTATCATTTTGTCAATGTTTTTCGCTGAGAGTCATCTTTAAATATTTTCTATATTCAACTTGTCTTTAAATATTTTCTATATACGACATGTTTTTAAATATTTTATATATTCCATTTGTCTTTAAATATTTTGACGGACCTGAAGCAGACTACCACGTTTAATTTCGTTGTTTTTCATTTTTTTTTTTTACTTTTTTCAGCGCAGTCCTATCGATTGTTACTTAAACTCTCCGATTATAAAATTTTTTTGAAAAATTACAATATTTAAATAATTTTTTTTTTTTTTGGTGGGTGGGGGTTCAGTTTCTCATACAACGTTATCGATCCTCCATTTTCAATCCACTCCCGTTGGGGTTGCTTTGTTTATGTTATTTTCGTTGTTTTTCTTTTTTTTTTAACTTTTTTTTCAGCGCAGTTCTATCGATTGTTACTTAAACTTTCCAATTATCAAAAAGATTATTGAAAAATTCCAATATTGAAACAAATTTGGTGGTGGTGGGGTCAGTTTCTCATACAACGTTGAAGTAAATCGATCCTCCATTTTCAATCCACCATAAGGTTGTATGAGAAAATGGTCCCCACCCGACAAAATTGTTTAAATATTGAAATTTTTGCAAATTTTTTTTTTGTCATTCGTAAAGTTTAAGGTGTAAAAGATAATATTGCACTGAAAAATGTCCCCAAAATTTGATAATGAACAAATTTACAGGTAGCGGTAATGTACCGGCGACTGGTTTCAAAATGGAGGCTCGATTTACTATAACATTGTATGAGAAACTAATCCACCCCAGAAAATGTTTAAATATTGAAATTTTTGAATTTTTTTTTATTTTATTTATTTATTTATTTTTGTCAATCGTAAAGTTAAGGGGGTAATCGATCTTCATGCACTGAAAAAAGTAAAAACAAACGAAAAACAACGAAATTAAACGTGGTGGTAGCCTGCTTCAGGTCCGCCAATATTTTTTATATTCATCGTGTCTTTTCATATGTTTTCATATTCATTTGAGAATTTGCACGAGTTAAAAGATTTTAAGAGTATAAAAATACATTTTAACAGTAAAATACCAGTAATCAATTTTCATAGTAAAAAAATTACCAGCAATAAATAAAAAAAAATTACTAAAGTTCCCAAGAAAAATAATTTTTTGTATTAAATGAGTTGATATACTATTAAACAAGCAAACAGTTTATATTGAGAAATTAACTACAGTGATGAGTCAAAAGTAAAGAATAACAGTTTGTAAAGTTAATGCTTAAACAATTTACGGTGTGTATAAAAATTTATTACTGCAAATAAAATGGACATATTGAATTGTATACAGGAGATGTGCGTTATGGTGCAGTGGATATCGACTTGGAACGACAAACCGGAAAGCCGAGTTCAAATTCCAGTTGAATTCCTTGCATTCACTTACGCACAAATACCCTTGGGGAAAAGTATTAATCTGTTTCTTCCCTCCAGTTATAGGTTATTTAATAGGAACAGATTGGGCTCTATAGCCTTGGCTGGCAACCAGTATATCGCAGAAAGCAATGGCAACCTACCGTGGGATAATCTTCTGCCCAGTTAGCCATGTCTCTTTCGAGACATGATCACCCAAAGCATGTATCACGTATGGTACTTAATCTACTGATACAAGAGAAGCACAACAAAGAATTGGCATAACAACAAAGTTAATGAAATAAATTATTGTAAAGAGGTGAACTGAAATTTGAAACAATAAAAAGAGCAAGTAACAAAAAAGAGGGTAACCAGTTTTTGATCCTCATTCTTCAGAGTCAATTGAGGACAAGCATGTAATTGTGGGTAGAACTTTTTTAAAAATAATAACCTAGGTAGAGCACTATCCACATTTATTTTATTTTTATTCCACAACCAACAATGGAAAATACAAATTTCGCCATCTCACTGAAAAACATTCCCAACCAAACCAACGGGAATATTTCGTTAAACTCATCCATAAAACAGAAGATTTAATTAGAAGGATGAGATAGAAAGCCCACTTCTTCCTTCAGAACGTCAAGACATCCAAGGACCTTGATGGATTTAAGAGCAAAAAAAAAAAAAATGCACCTACAATTGAAAAATTATTTGGATTTGAAAACGATTTATTCCAAGAAATCAAAGACATCTCCTTCAACAAAAGAAAAAATAAATTCTAAAAACACCGAGGCCGAGTCATTTCAAAAATAAAATAATCAAACTCTTAGTCAAGTGAGACAAAACCGCTAATTTCTACAAAATATCAGCAACTGAGTACACAACCTTAAAAATAAACTTAACAAAAAATTATAAAAAAGCAAACAAAAACAAATTAGATATAGTGGACATGATAAACACAACCAGTAAAAATATCACAGAAAAACTAAAAATCAGAGAAAAGATTACTAAACTCTGCACAAAAGAAGCATACATAACATTAAAGGACCATAAACATAAACATAAACATAAGCATACATAACATTAAAGGACCATAAACATAAACATAAACATAAGCATACATAACATTAAAGGACCATAAACCAGATTTCCAAACAAATTTGCCTACGAAAATCATCAACCCAACGAGACAATATGTAATTGTGGATAGAACCTTTTTCAAAAAGTAAAAAAGAAATCAGCCAGGGAATCAGAAGTAAAAAAAATAGTAATCACACATCAATTACATTAAGGCCCACTAGACACCCATTTTGCTTACAGTGAGAATACTGCACAGACTTGATGTATACTGTCTTCAGTATTTTCAAAAAGCAATTGGTTTCTGCTCTACGGTTTCTGTAAAAAAAAAATCATGGAAAATGACATAGCACAAATCAGATTATATATTAAGTGCTTGGTACTTGCTGAACTTGAACTATTAACCAGCCTTTTCAAAAATATATATATATTTGTGTGGGAAAAGTGTATGTATATAATTATAAATATCAATATATATATACAATTTGTTATATATATTATATTATTTATATATTATATATGCGTGGTACTTATTTGAAAGCGCTCAATATCAGTGATCTATATTACCTATCGATATGAATAGATAGGTAATATAGAATGAACTATGGAATAACGTGTCTGTCTTAATTTTTACATACATACATACATACATACATACATACATACATACATACATACATATAAAGAAAAACTCAACACGTCGTTTAAATTGGTTATAAATTATATTTCATTTCAATGAACTAAATTAGCTCATTTCATCAGACCACACAATATTCGTTCCATTCGTTACAAAAATTTTTACCGGAATAATTTTTTGAACCGAATGGAACGTATATCGTGTGGTATGATGAAATAAGCTAATTTAGCTCATTGAAATGAATTATAATTTATAACCAATTTAAATGACGTGTTGAGTTTTCCTTTATAAATATCATAGTGCTCTGGATAACATCCATTGAGCTCTCTATATAAATATAACACTTAATATTTAATATTAAGTTGGATTATCCTCGCCGTTTACGGACTGGGCATCTATACCTACCTATATATATATATATATATATATATATATATATATATATATATATATATATATTATAATTTTGTTATTACAATGGTTTATAAAAGCATTATTTCACTACACAAAAGTGTCATGTTTTAGAAAAATACTGTTCTTCTTCAGGTGATATATTAAAATAAACGGTGAAAATGATTTTTTTAAAAACATAAGATGAATTCATGGTTATTTAGAAAATTAGGGAGTGGTAGTTAGAGAAAATGTTTTAGGTGTGTCAATATTGTTCAATCAAAAATAGGAATTATATAACAATGGAGTTTTAATATTTGGATTACGAAAGGGAACAGTATGGCTTGGATCTAGATATGTCACTTTTAAAATGTTTCTGGATAAGATAAATAGTGGAATTTTAGATTTTTTAAATGGATAGACAATTTTTATCAGGAAGTTGGATATTATTTTTTTTTTAATTGAACAGTAGATTTTTTTTTTACTGCTATCTCACGAGTAAAGGGGCTGGAATGTTTTAGATCTGAATTAGGGTTAAATAATTATGGTATATTTAGTTATATTATGGTATACTTATATAATTATGGTATACTTATATAATTATGGTATACTTAGTTATATTTTATTAAGAATAACAGCATATATACATATGCTATGAAAGAACACTCCTTAAAAAAAAACAACACAAAATAAATTAGTACATGACAGTCAAAATATGAGACTAGCATAACAACAGCATAAACATAAAACCTTTGAGAATGGCCAAAGAAGTAGTTGAGAGTGCTTGAGAAAGTTATTATAAAACATTTTAGATTTCTTATCTCCAGCAAAAGGGAAACATATTAGAATACTGGAAAAATTAAATAAAAAAATAAAACTTTCCTTGTCGATCGTTTTCAATGAAAACACTTAAAAGAGAAGGTTGCTACCAAAATATACGTTCTTAGCTAGGTTTTGTGCCGGGGTACCCCCGATAAATATCGAAAATCGATAATCGAAAAAATCGGATTATAGAAGAAGTGGTCCGATTTTAATCAAATTTGATACACTCATAGACAATGACATAAGAAACGATATTCAGAAGTTTCAAGGTTGCAGTTCTTAAAATAGTGCAGAAAATCAATAATATATATATATAAGGCAAGATGTTTGTGTGTGTGTCTGTTTATCTGTCTGTATATCCTTTATACAAATCCAACATTTTTTATCCGATTCTCACCAAACTTCGCACAAAAATTCTTTCGACTGAGTCTGAGCTCCAGGACCATGGATTAGTTTTAAAGCTTTCATTACACCCGAGCAACGCCGGGCTATACTGCTAGTATATATATATATATATATATATATATATATATATATATACACTGGAAAAAGTTAAATAAAAAATTAATAAAATCTTCCTTGCTTGTCGTTTTTAACGAAACCCGTTTAAAAGAAAGATTGCTACTCATATATATATATATATATATATATATATATATATATATATATATATATATATATTAATTCAGATACTTTAATCCACGCGGAAAAAGCAGGAAGGTAAATTCCAAAAACCCGATCCTAATTAATATTAAAAATTTTATTTTAATATTAAAAAATGATACAGGAAGAGAGCTCCATGTAATAAAATATTACAGAGCAAATAGAAATTAAAAAAGGACTAATTCAATGATGTTGGATGATCATTTCGATATGAAATAAAATCAAATAAACAAGAAAAGAAAACATTGACATCGTCTGGGTTCGCAAAAAAAGGAAATTAATTTAAACTAAATAAAGACACCGCTAGGTAAAAAAAAAAAAAAATGTTTATTTACAATTATACATACATACAGAAGTACACACATACATACATACACATACACACACACATAATTCTTCGATTATGAATACATATATACATACATACACATACACACACATACATTCAATTCCATACACACTTATATACGTATATACACATACATGCGCAGACACATATATATATGTGTACACACATATACAAAAATTTACACACACACACACACACATATATATATGTACATTATACATATGCACACACACACATACATATCTATATTCTTGTTTATTTGATTTTATTTTAATTTATCTTTTTCTTTTTCTTTTTCTTTTTTAATTTCTTTGCAAATCTCTTTAAAAAGGAAAATTAGACTGATTTTTCTCCAGTTTCTGAAAGGATTTTTCTGTTGCTGAGGTGATGTGTTATCCCCCGTGGGGATTTTCATATCATCGAAATGATCATCCAACATCATTGAATTAATCCTTTTTTAATTTATATATATATATATATATATATATATATATATATATATATTATATATATATATATATATATATATAATTGTATATATATATATATATATATATATATAATTGTATATATATATATATATATATATATATATAATATATAATATATATATATATATATAATTAAGTAATATATATATATATATAATTGTATAATAATATATATATATATAATTAATATAATATATATATATATAATTGTATAATGTATATATATATATATATAATAATAATATATATATATATATATATATAATTATATATATATATATATATATATATATATATATATATATATAATTGTATAATGTATTTATTCTAATATTCTTCTCTTTTTTTTTTTTCAGGACAAAGGCTCACCCGCGCTTTCTTCGTCGGTAAATGTTCTTATTTTAGTGGATGATTTCCAGGATAACCCCCCCTTTTTCCAACAGTCACCCTATACTATTTTCGTATACGAGAATACACCTCTGGTAAATATAAGTAATTTTCCATGCATTTTGTTTTATGACTATTACTAACAAGAGAAATTATGGAATTGTGTACAAAGTAATGAGGCATTTTGACAGTTCTAATAAAACAAGTCCTTCAAATCTTTGAACATATAAAACAGTTTCATTTATTTCCTCAGATTACCAACTAGGTCCCACCCTTTTACAGTGAAGCCGATAATATGTAACCGCAATTTCTACTCTAACAGCTTCTTTTCACGCACTTCCCATCTGTGGAATTCCCTTCCATATACTTGCTTCCCTGACAACTACAATCTTCAGAAATTTAAATGAAAGGTCAATAGACATCTTCTATCGCACTAACTCGCATCCATTCTCACTAGCTCTTTTTTCATCTACTCACCTCCCATCCTCGGTATTCTCATCCGTCTATTATCCTCCTCCTGACATCCCCTATAACCTACCCCTCTTTCTCATCACTTTCCTCTAATTAACTCCCTGCGCAACAGTGGCAGTAGAATGCCTTGCTTGGGGTGAGATAATTAAAAAAATAAGAACAAAATCCTTATTTTTCAATGAAAAAAGCAGATTGGCGAACTGATTCTTTTATTCCTTGTTGTCTGATTCTGGGATTCTGGATAAAAAAAAATCGAATTCTCATAATACTGAACCCTGATATTAGCAAAATTGCTCGAAACTAACATGCAAATGGTATGTTGGAGGTGCAATGTCAGTTTTAGAAATAGAAATTCACCTGAGGAGTTTTCTCAGGTATTGTCAATATAACAGATGCTATACGTCAAACAAGACTTAGATGATTTGGACATGTTAAGAGAACGGACAAAGAAAACCCAATCAGCAATTGTAGATTTATTGTGATTGATGGCCAAAGAGGGATAGATAGGATACATAAAACATGGACACATCTTATCAATGAAGATTTAAGGGAGTTGAAATTACAGCCAGGCCTTACACAAAAGCGGGCGGCCTAGAAAAGAACCATCATGAAAACTCTGTGCAACCCATGCTAACATAGAAACGGATATTAAATGATGACGATGAGGATCTATTTTGCAACATTTCCAGAATATTGCTTTCCAGGAAGTAAAATCATGGTGAAGATGCTTATCATTTGCAAAAAAAAAATATTTCGGGACTTCAAAAACAGTGGCTGATATGTTTATTTCTCTACAGGTAGAGCAGATGCCCTAAAATGACATACTTTTACAAAATGGTACAGTGGATGTGCAATGTCACTCTTAGGAATAGAAAATCATCAGAGGAGTTAAGAAATAGTGTGGGTATTGCCAATATAACAGATGCTATGCGTCAGGCAAGACTTAGTTGATTTGAGCATGTTAAGAGAACGGATGTGCGTTGTGGTGCATTGGATATCGGCTCGGAACGAGAAATCGGGGAGCCGAGTTCGAATTCCAGCTGAAGGCATTCACTTAAGCGCAAATACCCTTGGGAAAGGTATTAATCCGTCTATTCCTTCCAGTTATGGGTTAAATAACAGGACAGATTGGGTTCTATAGCCTTGGTCGGCAATCAGTCTACCACAGAAAGCAATGGCAACCTACTGCGGGATAATCTTCTGCCCAGTCAGTCATGTCTCTTTTGAGACATGATCGCCCAAACGTGTATCACGTATGGCACTTAACTGACTGAAGAGAACGGACAAAGAAGACCCAGTTGGCAATTGTAGGTTTATTGAGGTTGATGGTCCAAGTGTGATAAGTAGACCACGTAAACATGGACCCAGTTTGTCAATGACGATTTAAGGCAGTTGAGATTACAGCCAGGCCTTACACAAAAATGGGTGGCCTAGAAAAGAACCAGCAAGAAAACCCCATCCAACCCATTCTAGCATGAAAACAGACGTTAATTAATGATGATGATGATGGCTCTTCATTATTTCTAAAGATTTCGTCACCATTGAAAATGTTCTGATGAGCTACATTTGTTTGACCGACAAGTCCTAACCTTGATAGCTAAAATCCAAAATGCCATGTATACCAGGTTGAACCAACCCCATTCCCTTTGTATTCAAAGTTCTACTTGGACAGCTTCTTCCCATGAACTACAACCTTGCTGAACAGACTCCCAAGAGCATACTTTCCTGGTCACTACAACCCCTTCAAGTCTGTTATCTTTCCCACATATCCTCATAAGCTTATCTTTTCTTCTATGTGCCATATCACTTTAGGGTGAAGCCTTCCACATCTTCCTGTCCCTAGTAGCTCTTAACACGCATTTTCTTGTTACCCCTTCCTCTGCCATGTATTTGCTCAAGCCTATCAAGTAACATACCACTCAATAAATCCTGAGCCTGGCATATAGATGGTGCCACTGATAGAAAAATCCATATAATTTTTATAAAGTACTAACATTAAAATGACACGTGACAAAATTTGGACCCAATCGGATTATTAGTTTACAATTTTTTAAGGAAGTTACTGTTGCAAATTTAAAAAACACTGGAAAAATATGAATTTCGTGTGTTGATAAAGCATTGTTGTCTGATGGAAAAATACTGTTCAAGCAAAGCAATGGCTTGATAAGTGTTATTCGGACTCTGCTCCGTCGGAAACAACGATTAAAAGGTGGTATGCTGACTTTAAACGCGGTTGTACAGACACAAATGATGCTGAACGCTCAGTTCACCCAAAACCAGCAGTTGTCTCGGATAACACTAAAAATTCCACAAACTTGTTTTGGTCGATCGTAAAATGAAATTGCATAAGATAACAAATGAGTCGAACATATCAGAAAGCAGTGTATTCACCATTTTGTATGAACATTTGTCAATAAGAAAGCTGTGTTCTAACTGGGTGCCGCGTTTGCTCACAGTCGATCAAAAACAACAGCGGGTCGATGATTCAGAGCGTTGTTTGAAAGTGCTTTAATGCAACAAGAAGGAGCTTTTGCGTAACTATGTGACAATGGATGAAACATGGATCGACTATTTGACTCTGGAGTCAAATTGGGAGTCAGCTGACGGGCAGCAGCAGGTGAAAGCCACCCAAGGCGAACAAAGACGCAAACATCAGCAGACAAGGTTTTGGCCTCTGTATTTTGGAATGCGCAAGGTATTTTGTTTATCGATTATCTTGAGAAAGGAAGAACCATCAATAGCGAATATTATATTGTATTATAGGTGCGTATCAAGGATGAACAAAACGGCAGCAAAGGAAGAATAAAAAGGTAATTTTTCACAAAGACAACACACCGTGCCATAAGTCGATCGCAACGATGGCAAAACTACATGAATTGCACTTCGAATTGCTTCTGCATCAACCCTATTCTCTAGATCTGCCCCCCAGCGATCACTGGCTGTTTGCAGACCCCAAAAAAATGCTCTATGGAAAGAGATTTGACTACAATGAAGAAATGATACTGGAAACTGAGGTGTATTTTGAGGAAAAGACAAATCGTCTACCAAAAAGCATGAATTTGTTAGAGAAACGTTGGAACCAGTGTATCACCCTAAAAGGAGACTATGTTGATGAATAAAGTCAAATTTTGCCTAACAGTTGTTGTTTCATTACTTAGACCCGGAATATATTGAGTGATGTGTTATGTTACACGTCGGTTCTCTCGTCTCTCTTTCCCTCTATCTGACCTGTAAACATAAGATTCTCCAAGCCCTCCATCCTCATTACACGTCCCAGGTGCTTCAGTTGTCTTTTCCTGGTCTTAAGTATTAGTTCCCTTTTTGTTCCTATCCTCTCCAGAACCTGTTCAGTCCAGAGAATCCTCTACCCAATTTCACTCACAAGTCTTGGGTTAACCCGTAGTATCCTTTTCGGGCACTTTCCAAAGGTGACGCCCGCTGGGATTGCCTCCTCCAGACTGATGACGTCAAGAAGTCACCTTCCTGACAAATTGGTCATGATGATACCCAACCCAACTCCATGGTCAGAAAGTAAACCAGTCTGCCATGCACCTCAAATTTAATAATAACTCTACATTAATGAGTTTGATGCTCACTGGGTGTCCTATACTTTTATCCTTGTGCCCGATTAACCTAAGAACACTAACCATGTGTATATCGTCAGTCAGTCAGTTAGGTGCCATACATGATACACGCTTGGGCGATCATGTCTCGAAAGAGACAGAGATGACTGACTGGGAAGAAGATTATCCCGCAGTAGGTTGCCATTTGCTTTCTGCGGTTCCCGACCAAGGCTATAGAACCCAATCTGTCCTATTATTTAACCTATAACTGGAGGGAAGAGACAGATTAATAACTTTCCCAAGGGTATTTGCGCGTAAGTGAATACAAGGAATTCAACTGGAATTTGAACTCGGCTCTCCGATTTCTCGTTCCGTGCCGATATCCACTGCGCCACAACGCACACCGTATATCGTACCCACCGCAAATGACGCCATTTTAATTACAATGTAATTAAATTTTTAGTGCCTGATTTTCTTACCTAAATAATATGTTTTTTTCAGTTATTAATGTAATCTCAAATTTTGAAGTGCTTGCATGTAAAATATTTCAAATAAAGATTTATATTTAATATTTTTTGATATTTTCAAAATCGGGTATGATATACACATGGTTAGTAGTGGTGTAACTTTAATTGATGGTTAGTGTTCCATGGTTAAAAGCTGACCAATAATTTGATATATTTTTAAATGCTATTTAATTTTAATTCTTTCTCTTTAAATTATCAGATAATTAAATTTTAAGTTTGTATGTACTCAGTGATGAAATAATGTTTTATTATTCAGAAGTTCTTAATTCATCTGAAACTAAATAATTAACAGAATATTTTCTGGTAATGTGTCTATTATAATTTGTATCTGATTTGTTTCTTTTACTAAATTTTAATTCATATGACATTTAAAATTTTTCTTCACAAGCACTACACATGTTTTCATTTAATTTGTTTTAACTTTTAGATGTTTTTACTCATTATTTAATTTTTTTAATTAATTTTTTTATTTAATTTTTTTATTTAATTTTTTTAATTAATTTTTTTATTTAATTTTTTTATTTAATTTTTTTATTTAATTTTTTTCCATTTGAATATAGAATAAAGTAGTGACTAAACTGAAAGCTCAGGACGGTGATTCTGGAAATGCTAATCCACTGAAGATCGAAATAGTTGATGGTAAGAATCGAACCTCTATATCTTCATTTGCTTTAATATTCCTATATTTTTTTTTATTAAATCACTCACTATAGTTATCTAGTAAAAAGTAGCCCGTCAATGCATGATTTCTGTTAGGGCAATAACAAAACATTTTAAAGAATAAAACAAATTTTAATTACCTGTATTTTCATATAAGCTTAAGTTGTCAACCATATTAGGATATTTAATGTTAAAATGTGGCATCCAGTGTGGGTTGAACACGTTGCTCAGTATTAGAGGCCAACAAGGAAAACTTTGCTAATCCTAGCCCTGTGCTGAGGCACCTAATAAATAATAATGTTTTCGTGTCAGTGTTTGTACTTATTCCAGTAATATAGATCCATGTCTTCTATTTTTATTTGCATATCTTTTCCAAAACCTGAAAAGAAAATTATAACAATATTGAAAGAGGAAAGGAGGTTGGATGGTTACAAATCACAGTTTAATATATTACCTGAACGGCGGAAGTAAGTAACAGATGCATCAGGCCGTAGATAAATTCAACAAAGCGATAACCCAAAAGAGCTAAAATGCATGGGTGAAGCTTCGTGGTCATGTGGGTCATGTGGGAGTTTTAAGACTATATAAAGTCTAGAATTTTTGGCTGAAGAGACAGAGATCTACACTTGCTTCCACCTACCAACAACCCTTTCGTGTGTATGAAACTCACCCTTTTAAAGTTAGATCAACCAAATGCAGGCGACAATTCTATTCCACCAGCTTCTTTTCTCGCACTTCCCGCTAGTGGAACTCCCTTCCATATAGTTGCTTTCCTGACGGCTATAACCTCCAGGAACATCTATAAACTTCAGGAATTTAAATGCAAAGTCATTTCCCATCTCTTATCTACTTAACTCCAGCCCTTTCTACATCACCCCGTGTATCTTGTTCTTTTACTTTCTCTCTACCTTCGTAACTGTCTTCACTCCTGTGTTCACATCCTTCTCTTGCTCTTTCACTTTCACCCCCTGTAACTGGTTCGTCTTTGTCTTCACTCCTCCTGCCTAATACTTCAACTCTCTTATGTAACTCCCTGCACATCAGTGGTGTTGCTTGGAGTGAAATGATAAAAAAGAAACTCTCTCCAACTGCTCTACTGTCCCATATAAGATTATATTTTTAAATATACATGTTACTCATTGTTTTCCAGTGGTAGTATGTAACAACTGTACATATCTTTTAATCATGTCACCCCAAACAAGGTGAGAATGCCTCTAGTATGTGTGGGGAGATTACAGGGCGTAAATGAGAGGGGGAAAGACTGAGTATAGGTAAGATTGCAGAAAAGACAGGAACAGGATTCAAAAAGACTGAAAATGGAGAATGATGTTGCATTTAAATTTTTGAAGATTGTAATTATCTGGAAAGAAAAAGTTCCACAGGTGGGAAGTGCGAGAAAAGGAACTGTTAGTGTGGAAGTGGTGGCTGTAATTAGCTATTTTAATAGTAATCAGGTGGGACCTAGATGCCAATCTAGTAGGAAAATTATATTCATGTTGTTGGGGCACCAGAAAAAAAAAGTGTTATGTCGCCAAGTAATGATGAATAACTCAACAACAGAATCAGAATATAAGTTGTATTCCGCGGAAAGACGGTTAGTAGGTACAGAAGTGATTAGTTATATATACAATAGAAGAGATACAATAGTCCAATCCGTCGTAAGACGTGTGTATACGTGATTACTTCCGGTACGCCACCGGAAGTGTGTCTAACTCTCGCACTAACTCTCAAGTGACTCTGTACGACTCTCTATCACACTTCTATCACTCTCCATGTAGAGAATCCACCATTGCTATATATAGCAATGGGAACAGTCCATTATGTAGTCAGATAGGGTCGGCGCCCTAACAAAAAGCTTGTCAGAACAGTTTCCATGAAAATATTTATAGAAAAGACAAAGGAAAGCCATGTGGCATCGGTGCGAAAGTGACTGAAGTGAAGATGCCAATTCGGGATCAATTACACGGCAAATCCTTCTTTGGATTTTGTCAAGAACCTTGAGATGAATAACAGCAGAACCCGACCAGACATGGCAGCAGTATTCACTGCATGGTTGAATGGTAGATTTGTAAATGTGTAAGATGGATTCAGACGGGAAAAGATTTCTGGCACAACACAATGACAATTAAATCAAGATGTGGATACTATCGATGTGAAACTCAGAATGCAAACATAATTTGAACATCTAATTTTAACATTTTTACCTTGTTTTGAATGAAACAATTAAAAAGATGAAAAATTACAACTGAAATAAAAATCAATGGCTCTAATGCTTAACAGAAATCATGTTTCATTTTGCAGCCATGTGAATTTAAATATGCTACTAGATTGGCATCTAGGTCCCACCCTTTTACTGTGGAAATAGTTATATGTAACTGTCACCTCTACTCGAATAGTTTCTTTTCTCACACTTACCACCTATGGAAATCCCTTCTGTTTACTTGTTTCTCTGATTTCTCCATTCTCCAAAAATTTAAATGCAACATCAGCTGCCATCTTCTATCTTCTCAAATCCCGTTCTTTTTTTTTTATAATTATTTCATCCTAAGCAAGGCAGAAATGCCACTGATGTGCAGCGGGTTACATCGAGAGAATAAAAAAAGGTATAGAGGATGTTGAAGAAAAGATAAGAGATGGATGAGAATTAAGTAGATAAGTGATGGCAATTGACGTTGCATTTAGATTCGTGGAGATTGTAGCTATTAGGGAAGCATGCAAATGGAAGTGAGTTCTCAAACAGGAAGTACAAGAAAAGAAACTTTTAGAGAAGAAGAGATGGTAACATTTAACTAGTTCGAGGGTAAAAGGGTGGGACCTTAATGCCAATCTAGTATCCCGAGTAAACACATGTGGTTGAGGTACAATGGAAAAAATCTCATCAGAGCAGTTGCCATGAAAATACTTTTCTTCCAAACCGTCCATACCCAGTATTTTCTATCAATATAACCCCCTACACACTAGTTGCAGTCCCGCTTTACTTGGGGTGAAATGATAAAAAAAAGATATTGACAATTCTAACAATTCTGATCATTGCCAATTTTTTTCTGAATTATCTTATATATTAATATATATATATTTATATAAGTATTATAACGCTAAGTAATATTGGTATTGCTATAAGTATTATTATAAGTATTATTGGTTATATAATTATATAACATAATTATATATAATTCTGATCATTGCCAATTTTTTTCTGAATTATCTTATATATTAATATATATATATTTATATAAGTATTATAACGCTAAGTAATATTGGTATTGCTATAAGTATTATTATAAGTATTATTGGTTATATAATTATATAACATAATTATATATAATTCTGATCATTGCCAATTTTTTTCTGAATTATCTTATATATTAATATATATATAATTATATAAGTATTATAACGCTAAGTATTATTGGTATTGCTATAAGTATTATTATAAGTATTATTGGTTATATAATTATATAACATAATTATATATAATTCTGATCATTGCCAATTTTTTTCTGAATTATCTTATATATTTCTCATGTTCTCTGTAAAATTAAACACAATTTTCAATATTTTTCTACTTTTAGATCCACAGGGATATTTCCAATTAGGACCAACTGTTCTAGATACTGGTATTACATATGCTGCAAATTTATCATTGAAGAAATCTCTGGACCGAGAAAAAGTTCAACGTTACACCTTTAACATTAGTGTAAGTTGTTTTGGGGTATTTGTGAAAACAGTTTATTTTACCGTTGATTATCAATCATTAAAGTCATTTTTATAATAATTTTATAGATATTTCAAAAAAATATCAAATGTAATTTTCACATCCTTTATTTAGACATCAATGCTATAAAAAACAGACATCAGTCAGTGAAATGCCATAGGTGATATACTTTTGGGTGATCAAGACTCATTCGAGAAATGACTGACTGGGTAGAATATTTTCCTGTAGTTGATTGCCATTACTTTCTGCAGTAGACTGGTTGCCAGCCACATCTATAGAACCTAATCTCTCGTGCTATTTTTTTCTATAGTTTCGTGTACTTTTATAAGCCATTGTAAGAAATAATTTATGAGCTTCCTGTTCTTTCTTTAAGTCATTGTACGGTGTATATTATTAGTTTCTTGTCTTTTTTTAAGTCATTGTAGGGAATATTCTATTAGTTTCCTGTTCTTTCTTTAAGCCATTGTACGAAGTATTTTATTAGTTTACTGTTCTTTATATAAGTCATTGTACGGAGTATTTTATTAGTTTTCTGTTTTTTAAGTCGCTTTACAAAGTATTTTATTAGTTTCCTATTCGTTCTTTAAGTTATTGTACGAAGTATTTTATTATTTTTCCGTTCTTTAAGTTATTTTTTAAATATTTTATTAGTTTCTTTTTCTTTCTTTAAATCATTGTACGGTTTTTTTATTAGTTTCCTGTTCGTTCTTTAAGTCATTGTACGAAGTATGTTATTAGTTTCCTGTTCTTTCTTTAAGTCATTATACGGATTATTTTATTAGTTTCCTGTTCTTTCTTTATGTTTTTTACGGTGTATTTTATTAGTTTCCTGTTCTTTCTTTAAGTAATTGTTCGGTGTATTTTATTAGTTTCCTGTTCTTTCTTTAAGTAATTGTACGGAATATTTTGTTAGCTTCCTGTTCTTTCTTTAAGTCATTATACGGATTATTTTATTAGATTCCTGGTCTATCTTTTAGCAATTCTACGGTGTATTTTAGTAGTTTCCTGTTCTTTCTTTAAATCATTCTACGGAATATTTTATTTGTTTTCTGTTCGTTCTTTAAGTCATTGTCCGAAGTATTTTATTAGTTTCCTGTTCTTTTTTTACGTCATTATACGGAGTATTTTATTAGTTTCCTGGTCTATCTTTAAGTAATTGTACGGTGTATTTTATTAGTTTCCTGTTCGTTCTTTAAGTCATTGTTCGAAGCATTTTATTAGTTTCCTGTTCTTTCTTTAATTTATTGTACGTTGTATTTTTTTAGTTTCCTGTTCTTTCTTAAAGTCATTGTACGGAGTATTTCATTAGTTTCCTGTTCTTTCTTAAAGTCACTGTACGGAGTATTTTGTTTCCGTCGATGAAGATCTAATGAAAGAGAGGAACGAAAACGGCCAGAATATTTCGTATGTTTTTGTTTCTCTTTTTATATTTATATTTCTTTTGGTTTTATTTGCTTCCGTTCAATTTTCGTTCCACTTTTATTCTAAACTTTCGTTTAACGTTTACAATTGATTTTAAATGAAAAATTCCGAAATAGAATTTGAATATAAGATTTCTTGATAAGGCAGCATCATGGTATTATGGATAATGGCTCGGATTGAGGAATCAGTGAACCGAGTTCAAATCGCAGTCAAGTTCATTACATTGATTTACGTGTTAATACACTTGGGAAAGGTAGGGTCAAATTCTCAAATAAGCACTATTAGAGGGCACCGTAGGGTAATAGATTGCAGCTCGGATTGAGGAATTGGAGAGTTGAGTTTGAATTCCAGTTAAGATTATTACATTCATTTACGTGCTAATAATCTTGGGAAAGGTATGAATCCAACTTTTCTTTCTGTCTTTTATTAGATGTCCTTATTAAAAGGCATGTAAAGTAATGGATTGCGGCTCAGATTAATGAATCTGAAAGCCAAGTCTGAATTCCAGTCGAGTTCATTACATTTATTTATGTGCTTAATTAATAACTATAAAACAACTGAAGCATTTTCTAATTCGAAAGAATAATTACATTATATACATACATAGATAAATACACACACACACACAAACATATATATATACACATAGTAGCGAGCACAAAGATCAGAACGATGTAAATAAAAAGTTTAAATGTGAAATAACTTTTTATTTTAAAGCTTCATAGAATATTTTATCGAGGAAAATAAGGAAATAAAGGTAAATTATGTAATTCAAAAATATAAAGCTCAATAAACTTATTTTGATAAAATTATAAGAATAATTACGTAACATTCGAAAAAAATAGATGATCAAAAACATCAGAACGATTAAGAAAATCATGCTATTGTAATATAATTTAGTAAAATACCCGATTTTATATTTTTACCCTAAAAAAACTTCAATAATGCAAAATAATTATTAAATTCTATGGATTTATTTAATCGTTCTGATGCTTTTCATCATCTATTTTTTTCGAATGTTACGTAATTATTCTGATAATTTTATCAAATAAGCTTATTGAACTTTATATTTTGAAATTATATAATTTAATTTTATATCCATTATTGTCCTTGATAAGATGTTCGTTGAAGCTTTAAAATAAAACGTTATTTCATATTTAGACTGTTTCTTAACATCGTTCTGATCTTTATGCTCGCTTCTGTATATATATATATATATATATATATATATATATATATAGCTCTTTCATTTTTATTTTCAAGGCATTTCTATAATCAAATCAAGTATTTTTATGGTAAAATTATTACAAAAGCACTTATATCTGTTATATCCCAATTCTATTAGTAATACTTTTAGTCAAGCCAATAACTATTTTTTCATTGAGTTTAAATCTATATTTATAGTAAGATCTTTTAAATCAATTTACGCATAATTCTACATACAATAACATTACATATGCAATATATATAAATACAAGACATTATAATAATTTAATGGCTGAATGCTTATCAACTAGAGCCACTAGTCAATCCCTGTTGCAGACAGTGCTCAGGCACATTTCTGTTTGTTTAACACCCCCAGAACCCACCTGTAGTTTACACTGTAAGTATGCTGAGAGGATCTTACTTATAATTCTTGGAGATAGTACATTATCTAGCATGACCAACATGACAAGTCCAGTACGCCCAAACCCTCAGTCCCGATGACTTGTGACTTTGTGCCAGCACAAACAGTGATGGCTCCCCAAGTTTTCCATCAAGAGATTATAGTTAGACATACAGTATTCACAAAATAGCTTTACTCAGCTTATGTAATGAAATGCTCCTCCAACAGAATTACTATGTATTAATATAATAATTAGAAAACAATATTTAAGGAATCATACTCATAATTTTTTCTTTTTTAGTGGATATTGGCTCGGAACGAGAAATCGGGGAGCCGAGTTCGAATTCCAGTTGAATTTATTGCATTCACTTACGTGCAAATACCATTGGGAAAGCTATTAGTCCGTCTCTTCCTTCCAGTTATGGGTTAAATAACAGGACAGATTGGGTTCTGTAGCCTTGGCCGGCAACCAGTCTCCCGCAGAAAGCAATGGCAACCTACTGCGGGATAATATTCTGCCCATTCAGTCATGTCTCTTTTGAGACATGATCGCCCAAGCGTGCATCACGTAGGCACTTAACTGACTGACTCATAAGATTAAGTGCATGACAAATATCAATAAATATCATAGATGCTGTCAAAAAATTTTGCATAGGGGAATTAGTATATTATTAGACATAAGGGGAGAATTGAGTTTCTATTGATTTTTTTTTATTAAGTAATAAACTGACCCCCTAATATAATTTCTTCTTCTTCTTCTTCTTCTTCTTCTTCTTCTTCTTCTTCTTCTTCTTCATGTGTTGTGTCCCTTCACGGATTCTCACTTGTCACTCTCAAAATTCTTCGTCTTGGTATCTTTCCCAAACCCAGTTCTGCCACCCATTCGCTCAAACCTATTAAATAAGTCTCGTTCTGTTTTCCCCTGTCTATAATTCAGTCAGTTAAGTGCCATACATGATACGCGCCTTGGGCGATCATGTCTCAAAAGAGACATGACTGACTGAGCATAAGTTTATCCCGCAGTAGGTTGCCATTGCTTTTTGTGGTAGACTAGTTGCCAGCCAAGGCCATAAAACCCAGTCTGTCCTATTATTTAACCCATAACTGGAGGAAAGAGACGGAGTAATACCTTTCCCAAGGGTATTTGTGCATAAGTGAATGCAAGGAATTCAAATGGAATTCGAACTCGGCACCCCGATTTGTCGGTTTGAGTCGATATCCACTGCATCATAACGCACATCCTGTCTATAATTACTAGATATTAATATAATAATTGGGAAAACACATTTCATAAACATAATATCAATATCATATATTTTGTCAACATTGTATATACAAGCTAGTATTCGATTGAGTATAAAGTGGGGGATTGACTTTCTACTGTTGTTATGTAATGAAATGATTCCCAGTAGTGTTAATGTATATTTGACTATTTTGTTTTTTAAAGGTTACAGAAATAAACAAAGGTAAACTTGATCCTACTGCCAGAGCATATTCTGATGTCAATGTTGAAATTTTGGATGTAAACGACTATGCCCCTCAATTTCTGAGCAACCAGTATTCAATGACCTTCCCTGAATTTATAAAAGTGAACAGCACAGGTACTTTGGTGGGAAATCCCATGGTGGCAGTTGACAGAGATTCGGTAAGTTTATCCTGAAAGGATCCTATAAAAATAAAAACACACAAACACACACACATCATTATACTTTGGCATGCAGCAATCTCTCATTATGCAGGTTTCATTAAATATGACAGACAAGGCGTGATCGTTAAGTTTTATGCAATGTTTCATGTGATTTCTTTAGGTGCCCTATCTAGAGAAATGCACTCTTCCTCTGTCAATAAATATTAACCTGCGTGACTTCCGGGGAGGCAGTCGGCTGACAGTCAAGAGGCAGTCGTGAGTCAGTCTAGACGCAGCCTAATTATACAGTTCAGACTTACACTTCTATTTGCTGACTGCTAATACACTTACTTTGTAGGAACTTAGATCACTGGTGACCCTTAGGTATGAATTTAGACGAGCTACTAGATTAGCAACTAGTTCCCACCCTTTTACAGTGAAACTGATAAAGTGTAACCGCAATTTCTACGAGTAAATCTTAAAAATGTTACACATGGGGATATCAGGAATTCCAGTGGTTGTTTGAGCCCTCAGATTGATTAGAAAATGTTATGATAGATTCACTGAAGGGATTTATGTCTTAAAGAAATAAAAAACGAATGTACACACAAGTACAGTTTAGACATTACGAAGAGCTTTATCTAAAATATGTGGGATCTTAGTTTTTTTATTATTATTTTTTATCAGTAGAAAATGTCATGAAGCGATTCCTGAGCTTAGGTTTGGACCTGGAAGGAAATGTCTGTACAACAGAAATCAAAGGAAATAATAATAATAATAATAATAATAATAATAATAATATTGTTAAAAACCAGAAGGAGAAAACTTGTCTATTAATTGATATGGCTTGTCCAGCGGATTGTAACATAGCAATCAAGGAATTTGAAAAACTGTCAAAATATAAAGACCTGGAAATTGAAATAGAAAAAATGTGGAAATTGAAAACAAGAGTTGTGCCAGTGATAGTAGGTGCACTTGGAATGATAAAAAATGGAACAAAACAAGACATTGAAAGAATCCCTGGAAACCCCAGCTTAAGAGACATACAAAAAATTGTCCTATTAAGTACAGCCCACACACTAAGGAAAACTTTATCTATGTAATGCTGGAGATGATAGGGAAGATAGAAAAACATGAAATGGAGCCATAACAACACGCCACTACCTGCCTTAGGTCTCCCCGCAGACTTTGTTGGTAGTGAGACCAAAGCAGAAATCGAAATATGATGAAAAATGACATAATAATAATAATAATATACAAAAAAATATACAAAAAATAATATACAAAATAATAATAATAATATACAAAATAATAATAATAATATACAAAATAATAATAATAATAATATACAATATTATACAATATATACAATAATATACAAAATAATAATAATAATAATAATAATATACAAAATAATAATAATAATATACAAAATAATAATAATAATATACAAAAAATTGTCTTATTAAGTACAGCCCACACACTAAGGAAAACTTTATCTATGTAATGCTGGGGATGATAGGGAAGATAGAAAAACATGAAATGGAGCCATAACAACACGCCACTACCTGCCTTAGGTCTCCCCGCAGACTTTGTTGGTAGTGAGACCAAAGCAGAAATCGAAATATGATGAAAAATGACATAATAATAATAATAATATACAAAAAAATATACAAAAAATAATATACAAAATAATAATAATAATATACAAAATAATAATAATAATATACAAAATAATAATAATAATAATATACAATATTATACAATATATACAATAATATACAAAATAATAATAATAATAATAATAATATACAAAATAATAATAATAATATACAAAATAATAATAATAATATACAAAAAATTGTCTTATTAAGTACAGCCCACACACTAAGGAAAACTTTATCTATGTAATGCTGGGGATGATAGGGAAGATAGAAAAACATGAAATGGAGCCATAACAACACGCCACTACCTGCCTTAGGTCTCCCCGCAGACTTGGTTGGTAGTGAGACCAAAGCAGAAATCGAAATATGATGAAAAATGACATAATAATAATACCAGTAAAGAAGGTGGAAGAGGTCTTATTCAGCTGGAATTGTCATACAAGACAACAACTATTGTCTTACTAACATACATAGAAACAACAAAGGATTGGATGATACAATTAGTAAGGCAACATGAAGAAAGAAAGAAAAATATTCAATAATAAAAGAAGGCAGTAAATACAAACAAGATTTGCAGTTAGTAGATTCTGTAGAAAAGCAAAACAGAAGCCAAGAACCAACTATTGCTGCAAAAAATATGAAAATGAAAGCCAAAGATAAAGCTCTTGAACAGATGAAACAGCGCTGGCAAGGCAAACCTCTGCATGGCCAATATCCAGAATGTGCCAATAAATCCAATGTTGACAATGTTAATACTCATCGATGGTTACGTGCATCTGGATTAAAGTCTGAAACTGAAGGCTTTATTCTTGCAGCACAAGACCAAAGTCTTTAAACTAGAAACTTTCAGGCAAATATTATGCATAATAATATGGATCCAAAATGCAGGTTTTGTGATAAACACCAAGAAACAATAGACCACCTAATCTCAGGCTGTTCTGTGCTTACCCCAAATGAATATAAAAATCGCCACGATAGAGTTGGGCAATATTTACATTGGACAATGTGCAAACATTATGGAAAATCTGTAAACAAACACTGGTATGAACATCACCCAGCACCGGTTACAGAAATAGAAGATGTAACCATTCTATGGGATTACACCATCTACACAGACAGAAAAGTTGAAGCAAACAGGCCAGACATTATTGTTAAAAACCAGAAAGAGAAAACTTGTCTATTAATTGATATGGCTTGTCCAGCGGATTGTAACATAGCAATCAAGGAATTTGAAAAACTGTCAAAATATAAAGACCTGGAAATTGAAATAGAAAAAATGTGGACTTTGAAAACAAGAGTTGTGCCAGTGATAGTAGGTGCACTTGGAATGATAAAAAATGGAACAAAACAAGACATTGAAAGAATCCCTGGAAACCCCAGCTTAAGAGATATACAAAAAATTGTCTTATTAAGTACAGCCCACACACTAAGGAGAACTTTGTCTATGTAACGCTATGTAACGATGATAGGGTAGATATAAAAAACATGAAATGGAGCCATAACAACACACTACACCTGCCTTAGGTTTTTCCGCAGGCTTGGTAAATAGTGCAACTATAGCAGAAATCGAATTATGATGAAAAATAACATAATAATAATAATTTTGAATTCTACATACATAATTTAATACAGTTCAAATAAAAAGTTATCCTATATTTATCACCGAAGTAAAGTGAGATAACTTCTTTCAATCTGCATTGATTCTACGGACAAATAACTTGGGTGAAGTTGTAACTAAAAATTAGAATGAAAATTAATTATTCTTGTCTTAATAATTTTCCAAATTTGTCACTGTTTTTTTTTTTTTTTTTTTTTGCTTACATAGCAAGAAATAATGTTGTTAAAAATAAAAGATATGACAAGAAAAAACATTTATGCATTTTGGACACTGTTGTTTCATCGAAATTTAATAATTTCTTTTTGTAGGTATCCAATGCCATCTTTTCTCTTGAAGTTACTTCTCAGACAATTCCTGGAGTATTTGGAATTACACCAAAATCTGGAATAAAATCTACAGTTGTTAGTCTTATTGCCCTCAAACCATATTATCTGGATTTTGACAATCAACAATACAGAAAGCAAGAAGTTGTGGTAAGTATAGCTTCTTACATTTGGTGTGTGAATATGAAATTTTATTTTTTGAAAGTATGCAAAGGAGGATCTGCAATGAATTTGACTCTAATTTAGCAGCTCGACTGCAGTTACTTTCTCACCAACAGAATATGGCTTACCTCTGTCTTTTCTACAAATATTTTCGCGGTTTCTACCCTGACAAGCTTCTTTCCTTGATGCCCTGACCCCATGAATTTGTGCGTGCTACTAAGGATGTGTTGTGGTGCAGTGGTTATCGACTCGGAATCAAAAATCGTGAAACCGAGTTCGAATTCCAGTTGAATTCCTTCCGTTCACTTACACACAAATACCCTTGGGAAAGGTATTAATCTGTCTCTTCCCTCCAGTTATGGGTTAAATAATAGGAAAGATTGGGTTCTATAGCCTTTGCTTACAACCAGTCTACCTCAGAAAGAAATGGCAACCTACTGTGGGACAATCTTCTGCCCACTCAGTCATGATTGCCAAAAGCGTGTATCACGTATGGCACTTAACTGACTAGATTGACACCAATGTCCAACTCTTTTACCATCAAAATAATCAAATGTAACTATCACTTCTACTCTTCCAGTTTCTTTTCTCGCACTTCCCGCCTGTGGAACTCCATTTCGTATACTTACTTCTTTGATAACTACAATCTCCAAAAGTTTAAATGCAACGTCAATGACCCGGTCCTATCTCCCTAAATCCTATCCACCTCTTATTCTTTCACAACCATCCCCCTGCACCCTGTTTTTTCTCTCACTGTAACACCCTGCGCACCAGTAGCGGTCCTGCTTTGCTTGAGATGAAATGATTATAAAAAAAAGCAATTTTTAAAAAGTGTGAAATCTCTTTAGGACACAGGACATCATAGGTTTTCACAGATTTCTTTTCTCTATTATTACTCAGTAAAATACCATGACTTTTTTGTAAAGATAAGTTTTTTTCTCTTCTACCGTCTCTGTGGCTTTTAATTGAGAGTTGTCCATTACGTAGAGTGGTTGCCATTCATGGCTAACGATCCAGTCTAGATTGCTATTTAAACCCTAGCTAAGAAAAGGAGTAGATTTCTACCTTTCCTAAGAGAATTTATTTAAAAGTGGATTGTAGACAAGGGTAGAATTAGTACTCAGCTTACAAATTTCACTCTTCACAACAGTACCTTTTTACATCGAGCAAGAAAGCAAATATCATTTTAATAAGAACATAAAAATTCGAAGGCTTGATGCACACTTTATATATGCTTTAGTAAACACACTTGGCATACATAGGGTGTTCCATTAAGACGAATCGAAGTTAGTAGTAAGTAAATAAAAGTATGTTATTGGTGAAATTTTATAGATTTCACTATTGGATTATGTTATTTGAGTCATGTCAATTATGGCCTGAATTGAATGCTGTACGCCTGTCTAAGACATATGGTTCCAACATGCTACACAGCCAATGCAACAATGGCTTTATTGAATGAGAAGTCCCCAGATTGCATCATCTCTCGAAAAAGTGATGTGATTTTGGCTACCAAGATCGTGCGCATTTAGATTTCGTCCTTTGGGGTCATGACGGCTACAACCTCCAGAAATTTAAATGCAAAGTCAATACTCATCTATTAACCACTGGCCTCTAGCTCTCTCCCCTCCCCTGTATAACCCTCCCTTTCTCCACCTATGTATCTGTCATCGCACCTGCTTTCTCAGCTTTCTATTGTTCCTTTCTAACTAGTTTGTACTCCTTATTCTTTTCTAATTAATCTTGTTACATTTATGTAACCCCCTGCACATCAGTGGCGTTTCCGCCTTGCTCGGGGTGAAATGATTAAAAAAAAATCTCAAAAGTAAGGTCTATGCCATCAAGCCAACAACAATTCAACAGCTGAAAGATGAGATAATAACGCATATTGGTGAAATCGAGGAGCAACTATGCAGAGATGTCATTAAGAATTTTGACCAACGATTTGAGGGGTGCTTTCAAAGCCTTAGCGGACATTTGGGCGATTTTATTTTTTACACATAATTGCCATGACTCAAATAGCATGATCCAATAGTGAAATCAATAAAATTAAAATTAAAAACATTTTGGAAAAAACCCAGACCAAGGCAAATTTCACAAGTCAGTGTGAAAGTTGAGTTTCGGGATTCTGATTGGATAGGAAATAAGAAATTTATCTATGACCCCCGTCAATTTTTCTTAACACCTAGAAAATTGGTATGTGGTTTCGATCCAGTCACGTGAAAAATTTCACTATTTAAACGCTTTACCGGTCAAATCAGTTCGACATGGAAGCGAATTTAAAAAACCTCGTCGCAATGTGACTAAAGAAAATTTAATTTGCCGATCCGGACGTAAGGACGCGTCACATATTCGTTTTACCTCTCCTTCCAATTTTCCTTTCTTCGTCTTCACCCACACACCGTCAAAGAAACAACAACAAGATACTTCAACTAACTTCGCATAAGTACAATCTCCTTTATTGCCTGACTTTCCTTTTCACTTTTTCTCTGGTCATAAAAAGGAAAAGAACACAGACTTTTATTAGCAACATTTTTAATCTTTTTACATACACACATTCTGCTACTATCAACTATGAACTCTGAATTGCTATGGGACATTTAGATACTTACATTTCTCTTTGAACAATTAACTACATGCATTTTCTCTATTAACATTTTGTTCTTCTACTTACAATTTTGTTATTCTGCTAATAAAAACTTCACTTTAATGCACAAACGAAATATTTTATCCTTCCGCATTTCTACATCCCACCTTCAATCTTGGCAGATATTTTGGCGAATTTATTTTTTTACACATAATTGCTATGACTCAAATAGCATGATCCAATAGTGAAATCAATAAAATTTCACCAATAACACTGGTTTATTTACTGCTGATCCTTCTTAATGGAATACATTATGTTTAAGTTTTAAGTACCATGCCTTTTCAGGGTGTGAGTAATCAAAATTCCCTGCAAATGAACTGAGTTCCGACAAATTCCGATCTGAAGTGGAACAACAACATCGAATTTATAGCTCGGAAGCTTGGGTCATTGTGTCGGGTCAGCAAGTTTTTTCAGTCATTTTCCTGTTCAAGTTTGAACATTTCTAAATCTAAATTCATCCGTGCATTGAATACTGTTGCTTCACTGCGTGCCAGAATTATATGCAAATCGATTATTTTTTTTTAACTCCGATTTTAGACTTCTCAGCTTGACTCAAAGCACCTTTACGTCCCATCTTGCATATAAAGTTGGCACGCTGAAACAGGCTGCAAGTCGTCAAAATGGCTACCATTTGTTTACTATTGGACAAATTAGCTTAGAATTTTAGATCTGCTCATGTGTTAGTGTTGCCATATAACGTGTCAAGTTTCACTAATTTTTATTCAAAACTATTGGAGTTAGAACAAGAAAATCGATTTGCATATAATTCTAGCACGCAGTGTATATCTGGTCGGGTGCTCCTGCTATTCATCTCGACAAAATCCATTGAAGGATCTGCAATGTAATGGGTATTGAGTTGACATTTCGATTTCAGTCACTTTCTCATCGACGTTATAAGGCTTCCTTCTGTTTTTTCTACAAATATTTTTATACTAACTAGTCTAAAGAGCTTTTTTTTCTGGAGCCCAAATCACACGAATTTAAGCATGCTTCTAGACTGGAATCTAGGTCCCACCCTTTTGATACTGAAATAGTTAAACCCAACCGTCTCTTCTACTCTAACAGTTTCTTTTTTTGCATTTTCTGCCTGTGGAATTCCACTCCTTTTATTTGTTTCTTTGTTTGCTACAATCGCCAAAAATTTAAATGTAACGTCAGTTGTCATTACTATTTTCTTAATCCATCCATCGTTTTTTTCCTATCTTCAATATCCACTGTACCCAGTCGTTTTCCTTACTGTAAACCCCTGCATACAAGTGGCGGTCCCACCCTGCTTGGCGTGAAATGGTTAAAAATGTTTATTTTTTATAATTTAAAACAGTGATTACCCCCTCCCAGTCTTTGTTGAGCCACCCATTTATATAAACACATTTAGTAGATTATTTGCTAATCTTCTTTGTTGATCTTGCCTTCAATATGTCCTGTCAGTATCCAATTTTCCAAGCTCTCTTTTCTCATTTTGTTTCCGCTGAACGAAATGAGGAGTTCAATTCGAAATTAATCGCCAGAAAAAGGTCTGAGCGTATATTATGTGAATATGACAACAAAGATGAGGACAACAGTCCGAACAATGTAAATAGTCTAAGTAATTTTCTATATTATTTTCTGTTGTATGCACATTTCCTCTTCATAACAATACGTTATAACTACGGACTTTAAGAGTTATTTTCCCGAAATGAGCTACTGACACTATTTCAAGCGTGTAAATTAATGAATTAATTTCTTCTCTGATTTTGTTTAAAATGCCCATATGCTATCATTACTCATTTGCTATCATTACTCATTTGCTATAATTTTCCATTAGCCTGTGTGGGTAAATCAACTGTTCTTTTTAACGCTTTAACTACGCTACCAAAAATTCATTCAAACAAGTTTTATGAAATAACTATAGGATACAAATCCTATATCATATAACAATTAACTCAAACAAAAAAGTACAATTGCACACCCGCAAAAATGGATCCAAACGACTAAAAACATTTTGTAAAAACCCAGACAAAGGCAAATTTCACAAGTCAGTGTGAAAGTTGAGATTCTGGATTCTGATTGGATAGAAAATAGAAAATTAATCTATGACCCCGGTCAATATTTCTTCACACTTAGAAAATGGGTATGTGCTTTCGATCCAGTTGCGTGATAAATTTCACTACTTAAACCACGTCCCTTGACCGGTCAAATCAGTCCGACATGGAAGCGAATCTAAAGGACCTCATTGCAATGTAACCAAAGAAAATTTAATTTGCCGACCCGGACGTAAGGGCACGTCACATATTTCTTTTTCCTCTCTTTTCAATTTTCCTTTCTTCGTCTTCACCCCCACACCGTCAAAGAAAACAACAACACGATACTTCAACGGACTCCAATAAGTACAATCTCCTTTATTGCCTGATTCTTCTTTTTACTTTTTCTCCGGCCATAAAAAAAAAGAACACAGACTTTTATTAGCAACATTTTTAATATTTTTACATGCACACATTCTGCTACTATCAACTATGAAATCTGAATTGCTGTGGGACATTTAGATCCTTGCATTTCTTTTTGACCAAGTAACTACATTTTCTCTATGAACATTTTATTTTTTTTTCTTACAATTTTGTTATTATGTTAATAAAAATTTTACTTTAATGTACAAACGAATTTTTTTTTTTAATCATTTCACCCCGAGCAAGGCGGAAACGCCACTGATGTGCAGGGGGTTACATAAATGTAAAAAGATTAATTAGAAAAGAGTGAGGAATACAAACTAGTTAGAAAGGAACAATAGAAAGCTGAGAAAGCAGGTGCGATGACAGATACATAGGTGGATAGAAAGGGAAGGTTATACAGGGGAGGGGAGAGAGCTAGAGGACAGTGGTTAGTAGATGAGTATTGACTTTGCATTTAAATTTCTGGAGGTTGTAGCCGTGAGGAAAGCAAGAATACGGGAGCGAGTTCCACAGGCGGGATGTGCGAGAGAGGAAGCTGCAGGAGTAGAATTGTCGTCTGCATTTGGCTAACTTGACTGTGAATGGGTGGGACCCAGTTGCCAGTCTGGTTGCACGAGTAAACACCTGTTGAGGAGGCATCAGTGACTTAAGCTCATCCGAGCAGAAGCCATGAAAGTATTTTATCCTTCCAGATTTTAACATCCAACCTTCAATATTCTGATATTTTAAATTGTGGGGACTTTGGTCGTGTTTGACAGGCATAGTTGACGCCCCTACATAACAACAACAATATTTTATATACTCTTTCGTCTGTTTTTAACACCGTAATTACAATTGTAAAAAAACTATTGTTACAACTTGTTAATCAATAGCCACATCAGCTGCTGAGAAGCTTGGGTTCCTGTTCCGAACCAGGAAGTTTTTCTCGTCGGAATCCATCTAGCGCATTTATAAATCTACCATTCGTCCGTGTATTGAATACTGTTGCAATATTCGGAAAATTAGCAAATAATCTACCTCATGAGTTTATTTAACAGATAATTTTCTAAAGATATACTGTTAAATATAAGAGACAATGAATATCTATCATGTTTAATCTTGATCCGTTCTAAACATTTGGATAATTATTTGTTTTAGTTGGAGAATTTTTGTCTTTATTTTCACCTGAAATTAAAGCCAAAATACGATGTTTAGAACGGCTCATGATTAAACATTATAGTTATTCATTGTCTCTTGTATTTAACTAATGCGTTTATATAAATGATTTGCTCAGCAGAGACTGGTAAGAGGCAATTTTAAGTTACAAAGCATAAACATTTTTTTAATCATTTCCCTCTAAGCAAAGCGGGACAGCCATTAGTGAATGGGGGGGTTATAGTGAGAGAAAAGACTGGGTACAATGGGTATGAAGAAAGGATAAATAATGAATGGAAGAAAAGTTAGACATTATGTTGTTTCCAGAACAAAAAAATTAAAACTGAATGATTGTTGGTTTGTTGTTTTATGGCATTGTCGTGATACCGAGCAAAAGGGTGGACCAGATCTTAGCGCATTCACGACCAAAAAGCAAATGACCAAAAGTCGTCCGTGCGCCGTCGGCTCCGCGCAGATGTTCCGGTTGAAAACTAACAATTAATTAAATATTAAATTTCCAGTTCGCGAGCCTACGCGGATTTTATTTATCAGCCAATGGGAAGCCCAGAATCAAATACAAATGTGAAATCCCAAATGATCTGCTGTGAGCCAAAAAGAAGATATAAAAAGCGGATACACAAAGCATCGAAAGGCAGACCGACTCGAGGAGAAGAGAGTAATTAGTATCTCCCTTGACTAAAGTCAAGCGGCTTACTACGCTCGCCTCCCTTACCTCTTTCCTTCTTCCCTGCCTCAAAACTACTTACTGACCTAAGGAGCAAATACATCAAAGACATTCCTCACTTACACGCTCCCAAATTCCTAAGCATTAATTCTCTTTCAGCATTTTATTGCCATGAACATTTTAACCTTCGTTGGACCTATACTTCAAGTATTACTTCAATTGTAAAAAACCCTGAATTGATATGTGTACATATAAAATGTTATTTTCAACTCAATTCGCTTTTCTTGATTTTATAATCATTTTATGACTTATAGTGGGCTATCTACCACAAGGCCAAATTCCGTTAACCTGCAACAATATACAACTACCTTTCTCTAGAACGGACTCCCACTTCAAACAGAAAAAGAATAGATACCCGACTATAGCATATCAACCTCGGCGGGTCATTTATTGCCAACTAAATTTTATTTATTGCTGGTAGTACCTTTTTCTTTCAACATTTTATTGTTGTTTTTATGTAAGTTTTGTGTCTATTAATACTTTTTTCTTTTCGAGTATCAAGATTTATTGGAATTTGCTTGTTAGTTAACCCATAACTGGAGGGAAGGGACAGATTAATACCTTTCCCAAGGGTACCAGTGCTGAAATTCGAACTCGGCTCACCGATTTCTCTTTCCGAGCCGATATCCACTGCACCACAACGCACATCCGTCACTATAATGCTTACGGTACATGGTATTCCCTAGCGGTCACCCATCGAAGTACTGACCAGGCTCAACGTTGCTTAACTTCGGTGATATGGCAATAAGCCCAATACTGAACGAAAGATCAGTAGTAATTTCCAGATGTAATCGCACCTATAGATATATATTAGGAACATTCAAACCTGGATGAAAGTGTTAGATCCTGAAGTAGCTCTTTCCTAATATATATATATATATATATATATATATATATATATATATATACAAATTAAGCACTAGTTTATTAATGACAAAACACAGACACAAGTGTAAAAAATACCTGTGTGCACGCGTTTATATGTGTATTTAAGTGCACCTGTATACACCTATATACGGTTTTGCATAAATACACATTTGCACAAGCGTATAAATACATATATATGCAGATAAATTAAGGAATTAATAAATAAGGATATAATTATAAACTTTAATTATAAACTTAATAAAATTATTAAATTAATATTTCAGATACCACCGAACCGAATAAAAAACTAGAAAATTAGCCAAGTGAAAAAAATATTTATCATTTAAATATTAAAAATTATTTATGTAAAAAGAAAATACAACTTTCCTACAGTACTTGTCTATACTACTGAGATGAGGTAGTATTTACACTATATACATTGTTCGGACTATTGTCCTCATTTTTATTGCCATGCTTACGACGTTTCGCCCGTTGTTCGTTCCGGCCTTCTTCAGTTGCTAGGAAATTCGAGCCGAACCCTTATTACGATCACTGGGGTATATCATTCTCATTCCATGTACGATGCTACTTCTGGCAGGCATTTAGTTATCTCCCTTTAACTTAACTCTCTAAATTATTTGTTCACCACTGCTGTGCTCTGGTATTCAACTCACAACTCTTTGGGTCAAGTCACTGGAACTAATCAACATCTATATCCAATGGGCCATGTGTCCTTGAGAACATCAGCATGTGAATTTCTAGGATTTATAAACGTAATGTCTCAGATGCCACTTATGGGTTAAGTGCTCATTATCAGAGACAGAGCGTATGCAAATATAAAAATGTACATTGAAGTCAACTCCCATAGGCGACAGTTTTTTCATGTCAAACGCAATCATCAGGCCAAATACGAAGCTAAGAAAGACTATGAAAGAGTTCTAAAAGATAATGGATTCCCGGCAACACTCACATACATACCCCGCCCCGCACAAAAACCACAGAAAAAAAAAACATTATACGGTTCTTACCCCCCCCCCTACAATAAAAACGTCAAAAAAATATTCATTCAACTCGTGCACAAACTCTTCCTCCGCATCAAGCACTCTTCGTAAGATATTTTTTTTAATCATATCACCCCGAGCAAGGCGGTAAGGCCACTGGTGTGCAGGGGTTACGTAAGAGTGAATAAATTAGAAAAGAGAAAGCCGGAAACCACGTCCTAAACACGGAACAAGGGATGAGCCTCTACACCTGTTCAATTCAACTAAAACAGTAAAATTCAGCACAGGGAACATGGCATAAATAATATAAAAGCACAACAGAAAAACAACCAACAAATTAAAGTTAAACCCACATGTAATTTCAGAATAAAGAACAAATGTCCCTTAGACAGCAATTGTTTTCAGAACAATGAAATATACCAATCAGCTCTAAAATCAGGAGATAATGAAGAAAATATACATAGGAGTAACGGAAGGGCCCTGGAAACAAAGAAACTATGCACAAAAATCTTTTACAAATAGTAAATACGCAAACAGCACAACACTTTCTAAACATATCTGAAAGTCGATTCCACAATCTAACTTTAAAACTTATTGTTATAAAATAAATTGTTTGCTTCTTTTTCAGATTACTGCAAGACAAACGAATAACGTTAAAAAGCTGAGTTCATCTACTACCGTTTATATCACTCTCACTGACCAAAATGATAATGCACCCGTGTTTACGAAATCTTCGTACAGTTCGATAATACCTGAAGATACAACTGTTGGAACACGAATCCTTGTGCTTGAGGTAAATATCTATAAATTATGTTTATTTTTTATACTAAATGTCGACCTAATACAAGATGAGAGATCTACTGAAGGTAAGGTATTACTAAATGATGTTTTATGAATACAAGAGGGTGAAGCAGGCGCAAATTATGGGGATATACAAAATAGATAAAGGTTGATCATAAAAGTTAAGATTATAGTGTTTGGGTAATCATTATCTCAATAATCTTTTCCACAAAGTAGCGGTTCTTGGGAAGAGACTGTTTGGATTGGCCTCCCTCCTTACCAGTGAAATATGAAGAGAATGAGGGTGATTCCTTCCTGGGTAGATAACATGGCGACTCTTAGCTATAAAGGTCTGAACTAGTAGAACTAGGGAATATAGCTCATTAGAACATTCTCCCTGGAAATAAAGATAGCACAGTCATTTCGTCTGTTGGGAAAGGTGGAAAACAATTCATTGGCTAAATAAACGTTTTTGAACTCGGTCAAAGCTGGATAATGAAGATTGTACAGCTCCAGCCTATATATGGCAGTAATAATCCATCTTTGTTCTTTTCTTACCAAAAGCTAGAACATGTCAGGTGAAGTTAGGTACTTTCTGGGGTGGTGTTAGTAAATTAAGTAAATAGAAATAAGTAAGTCCGAACGGTACAGTTACGCTGCGTATTGCCTGACTAGTAGCTGACTTTAACTGCGAACTAGCCGTTGTCCTTAACTGCTGTACTTAACTGCTTCTTGGAAGCCACGCAGGTAATTATATATAGTAAGAGGAAGAGTCTATTCCTCGTAGAAGAACACCATGATATATATATATATATATATATATATATATATATATTGGGGAAATGCAAGACAAAATGGAAAAAAGTTTGTGATGCGTTTCATCAGACTGGGTTTGTTGACTTTATTGTGACTACACATGCGTATGAATGAGAGACGTTGGTAGTGTCACAATTTTTGTAATAACTTTTCGTAACGTAGCCAAAATTCTTGACAACCTTGTGGAGCCTTCATTTTTCGTTTCTGTTTCTGTGTTATCGTCTTCATAAAAACTAAAAATTAATTATAGCGCAAAAAATTATAATAAAATAATTGTAACAATTATAATTATGACAATTATAATTATCATTCTTTCTAAAACAATGAGAATCGACCTCTCTTTTATTTTCTATATACACAAACGTCTGATATTCTCAGTATCGAACCAGCAGTTCACACGGACAGGTCGTTAACACGAACATCAATAAAAAGTACATCTCATTTTCTTTTTCCGGCCATAATCATCACATTCATATTTTAACTTTCAATAACGATTCGAGCTAAAAAAAAAAACAGATAGTTATCTGGACATTCATTACACACATCTAGAAAAAACATATGAGAAAGACTGTATACATTTTGCTTATTCTTCATCTTATCATCTTTTCGGACACCGATTCATCTTGCTGTCTTTCATTTTTACCAGTATTTTTGTATATATAAATGTTTGGCTGTTTATAGTTATTAACTCAGGTTTATAACTCCCTTTGGATTATAAATTATAAGAATGGTCAAGAATAGTGCTGGTTTTAATGATCACTTTTTATGCAAATACTGAGGGTGCTACGTAATTTTTGAAGAGGTTAAAATCAATGCGTTTTTGTTAACTGTAACCTACTTAAAAGGTTTACATTCTCATTGTACCTTTGGTTTAACCATAACAATACAGGTAAGTTCCTTTAGCCTTAGGTATCGGCACTACATTATTTACAGGTAATCCTGACATTGGAAAGACAATACCTCAGCAATGTAAACACTTGCTAAACAAAGATTAGAGATAGGAAAAAAATGTTAATTTAAGGTATTTATTTGATTTAAGTGGGATACAGAGTATACGAGCTTTTACACTTCAGGTAGCGACAAAAAGGAAGAAACGTAAGCTATGTAGGGTGCAAGGTCAGGGTAAAAGAGCTACCGTAGTCAGGCATGAACGAAAACAAAAGTATGGTATCTAAATCTTTGTCAGCGTAATAATTTCTGACTTGGTAGTATGCCTTCAGTCACTTTTTATCGACGTGATGTGGCTTCCCTCTGTCTTTTCTACAAATATTCTAGCGAGCTTCTTTCCCTGGTAACCTGACCACATGAATTTACTTGTGCATCAAGGTTCCACCGTTTTATTAATAATAGTCAAATGTAATCTCCATTTCTACTCTATCAGTTTCCTTTCAAGCATTCCATCCCCGTGGAACTCCCTTCTGTTTACTTGCTTCCCTGGTAGCTACAATCTTCAAAAATTAAAATGTTACGCCCATTGCCATCTTCTCTCTTCTTGAATCTTGTTCATCTTTCATTCTTTCTTCAATAACGCCTTTACCTAGTTTTTTTTTTCTCACACTGTAACCTCTTCTGGTGAAATAATTAAAATAAATAAAGTCACAGGCAACTCACGTTATGGCAGTAGGGAAGTGACTGTAGCCGAGGTCCTAGATCACGATCAATAACATTGTAGATTCTTGTTTGTATAATATTGTGAAAATATTTATTGAAAAGGAACAGGAGTGCCATTAATGGCTATACTTTATCCATTATTAACAAATCAATTATAAATCAATATTTCTGACATAAGTTTAAATTCTCTTTTCAGGCAACTGACAAAGATTCTGGCAAAAATGGTGAAATTGTATACCAAATCACCGGTGCTGGAAGTGAATAGTAAGTTTTTATCTGATTTTCATCCTTATAATGGTAATTTTTACATTTGTATCTATTTAGCTGAGATTAGTTTTCAAAGTAAGTCTTTTGATATATGCTTATAGCCCTTATTATGAAGCTTATATATACAGTACTGTGCAAAAGTATTAAAACAAGAACTATTTTATCTTTTATGAGGCATATTGACAGAAAATAAACAATTTAATTAAGTAATTTTATTTGATTTACTCAACAAATGTTTTAACAAGAAAAATACTTGTTACAAAATAAATTTAATATTTAGTATAATAGCCTTTTGTTTTGATCACACCCTTCATTCTGTCAGGCATTGACATCGCAAGCTTCTTCAATGTATCTAATGGTATCTCCTGCCAAGCAGCTTGTATCTGTTCCTAAAATGTGTCTTGCGAAGTAACATTAGATTTATCAATTCGAGAGGGGGGAATAAGAAAAAAAGTCAGTCATATCCAAGGATAATAGAATAATGAGTAGTTTCAAAATAACTTCTTTAATAGAAAATAGGAAAAATTAAATATAACTCCTTTTTAATACATTTCTTTTACACCTAGTTTTAAATAATCGATATTAATTAGCAATTTACTTGGCTTTTCACCCTGTATTTGAATTTCAGTAAGGTTTTTAGGAAAATCACCCCCTGTCGTAATACTTTTGCACACTACCGCTAATGTGCAAAAATGTTAGGACAAGGCTGATTTTAAACTTTATTTTGATGCCTCCTAAAAGATAAAATAGTCCTTGTCCTAATACTTTTGCACAGTACTATACATAATGAAAATGTAGTTTTAAAGTATACTGTATTTATGGATTAAAGTCCTCAAAGTCAGGGTGAGAACGAGGGCAAATATAAAAGAGGTGATCATCCAGCGTCGACAGTTTCATGTTTAAACACAATTTTCAGGCCATGTGTGTTCTGTTTTGTCTTGACAGTTTACACTGTCAATGGTGCATTATGGGTAGAAGATATATTATATTATCCTAATAATTAATGAGTGGGCGGTAATGATTATGTTTCAAATTATTCTAGATTCTATTGAGTGGAAATAATTGTGGATCCAAATGCAGTTAAATTTAAGTGTTTTATAGCTTTGTTCGTTAACTCTTTTACTATTATTCATTATTGATTACTTTATTATTTGTTATCAATTATGATTTGAAATATAACTGTTACATACACCCTTGTACAAATTAATTGAAACAACTGTTTTAGTTTTCTTAATTTTATTATACGGTTAGTGTTAGACCCACTACAGTGACAGGGTGTAATTGATTTCAATTTTTTCCTCACATTAGATCATTTGCAGTGGTGTGTAGTAATATGAATCTATTTTCGGGGTGTATCATGAAATTTGTTTGGTCTTGAAAGATATTGCATCATCTGTGATTGCATCAATTTTTATCACGCCCAGACACCACTGTCTCTACTGTCGATTAGTTGTCTTATGGCCATTGACTGCAATGAACGTTACTCCAAGAAAACATAAAAAATTGTAACACTGCACGAACACACTGGCAAGCCTTACAGAGATCGCGGATATTGTTAGTGTCAGTCATTCAGCTGTCAGTGGTGTCATCAAAAGAAACCTCTATTGCTTTATTACACATGGCACATATGCCTATAAGCATTCCTATAAACTGTCGCCAGGATCACAATCCTACCCTCGTCTATTGAACAGGTGAAGAGGCTCATCCCTGGTTCCCTGTTTAGGATGTGGTTCCCGGTTTTCTCTCTTCCAATCTTCTCACTCTTTTTTTTTCAATTGGAGTAGATAGACTAAACTATCGCCCGATTCACACTCCACCCACGTCTATTGAACAGGTGAAGAGGCTCATCCCTTCTTTCCTGTTTAGGATGCGGTTTCCGGTTTTCTCTTTTCCAATCTTCTCACTTTTTTCTTTCTTTTTTTTCAATTGGAGTAGATAGACTAAACTATTGCCCGGTTCACACTCCACCCATGTCTATTGAACAGGTGAAGAGGTTCATCTCTTGTTCCCTGTTTAGGATGCGGTTTCCAGTTTTCTCTTTCCAATCTCTTCACTCTTACGTAGCCCCCTGCACATCAGTGGCGTTACCGCCTTGCTCGGGGTGATATGATTAAAAAAAACATGCACTTACATTTAAAATGAAAGTCTATTGCTTTATTGCACGTAACACATATCTGGCCAATGAAATCAAGTCCCAATCAACATTCTAGTATATTGTCTCTTTGTTTAAAAAAAAACAACAAAGTTTTAAGTTCTTCGAAACAATTCTTCGAAGAAGCTTAATAAAGTGAAACGTTAGATTAAGATATTTTCCTACTTTGTTCTTTACATATTCTTTCATAAATATATTAGTTGAAGTATTAATAATATTTATCCCTTTTGCACCTTTTTGTAGCTTTTCTGTGGATTCGAAAGGTAATGTAATTTTGCAGAAGGCTCTGGACTATGAATTCTTGAGCACTTTTAATCTCCTGGCATACGCGAGAGATAAGGGTGAGCAGAGTTTGGTATCTAGTGCGGATATCGTCATAACCGTAACAGATGTCAACGACAATGGACCAGTGTTTAACCCCAAATCATACTTAACAAATGTGGAGGAACAAACAACAACATTCGAACCCGTCATTAAAGTTCATGTAAGTAATTATTATTATTATTATTTTTATTATTATTTTTATTATTATTATTATTTTTATTTACTTTGATTTCTGTTGTATACCTATTTGTATCCACTGCATCACAACGCGCAGGATGTGCGTTGTGGTGCAGTGGATATCGGCTCGGACCGAGAAATCGGGGAGCCGAGTTCAAATTCTAGTTGAATTCATTGCATTCACTTACACGCAAATACCCTTGGGAAAGGTATTAATCCATCTCTTCCTTCCAGTTATGGATTAAATAACAGGATAGATTGGTTTCTATAGCCTTGACTGGCAGCCAATCTATCGCAGAAAGCAATGGCAACCTACTGCGGGATAATATTCTGCCCAGTCAGTCATGTCTCCTTCGAGACATGATCGCCCAAGCGTGTTTCACGTATGGCACTTAACTGACTGACCTATTTTCTTCCAGGTCCTAACCAGACACCTAAGATTAAAAATGGATTCATAAAATTTTCCACTGATAAAAAAAAAACAACCTAAGTTCCAACATAATTTACATAGATAAAGCTCTTTGTAATGTGTAAGCTGTACTTGTCAGTACAATTCTTTGTATTTTTTCAAGAAATCTCTTCAATAATTTTCTTTGAACATTTTCTAATCAATCTAAGGGCTCCAACTACAACTGGAATTATTGATATTGTCCTGTGCCACCTTTTTAAGATTTCCTTTTATTTTGATAGTTTTTGAAGATCTTCATAAATGTTTTTGAATATTTGTCACAAAATCTGCATTAGGGGTCAACACAATTACATTCTTCACAGGTCACAGTGGGTGTGTGTCAGGAAGAGAGTAGGAGAAGGATGAGAATACTGATGAGAGTGGAGGGGATGAAGAAAGGAGCATGAGAGAGAGAGGATGCAAGTTAGTGAGATAGGAGTTGGCTATTGAATTTACATTTGAATTCTTGAAGATTGTAGCTGTCAGAATGCAAGTAAACAGAAGTGAATTCCACAGTCAGGAAGGGCGAGAGAAGAAGCTTCTGTTTACAATTTACTGGTTTCACAGTAAAAGAGTAACACCTAGTTGCTAATCCTGTGGCTCGAGTAATTTCATGCATATGGGGTAGAAGTGAGCTAAGTTCATCTGAGCAGAAGCCATGAAAGTATTTATAGAAGAGACACAGGGAAGCCACATTGCGCCGGTGAGAAAGTGACTGTATCCGAGCTGTCAAGTTAGGATCGATCACATTACAGATTCTCCACGGATAGCAGGAGCACCTGACCAGAAATGGGAGCAGTATTCAATGCACGGGCGGATGGTAGATTTGTATATGTGCAGGATTGTTTCAGACGGGAAAAACTTCCTGGCCCTGCACAGAGAATCGACTTTCTTAGCAGCGGATTTAGCTCTGGACTCTATATATTCATTCCACTTAAGGTCTGTTCTGAGAGTTAACCCGAGGAGGGGCAGTGTTTTATTTTCAGGGAGACTAGACTGATCCATGCTAATGTGGGGTAGAAGCGATTGTCTGTGGTGGTTAAAGATAAAAGCTTCGTTTTGGAAGTATTGAAATTCATGATCTTCTTCTTACCCCAGTCCACCACGAATTGGAGGTCCTTTTCAATTCAGCAGCGAAGCAGATTTTTGATCGAGGCGAGAGTAAACCATAGTGTCGTCAGCATATATGCCTCCTTGGGATTTATATTATAAACAGGATCTTTTCTAAAATGATAAAACTAGACTATTTTTTTCTAACGATATTTAGCTGTGGTCACATGAAGTTCCTAAGGAGACAAATGGGATAACGTGACAAATTATTCTAATCTGTTTTTTTTGATCCAGCATGAAAGTCGCTTTTTTTTTCTTTTTCCAAAGCAGATTTTGCCGTTTATAAAAAGTTTATTTTTTTTCTTTTCAGGCTACAGATAAAGATTCTCAAACAGCTATCACGTATTTTGTTGAATCTGGTAATACAATAGACAATGCCTTTCAAATCAACCAAAAAACTGGTCTTATTACTTTGAAAAGAAAAATAAAATTAGAAGATGCAAAAGGAAACTCAGGGTCGTAAGTAATTTTTTAAAAAAATTAAATTTCATTCAATTCCGGGAAATGTCAAGTCATTTCTCACTTAGGATTTATATAATTTTTATTTTTTATTTAACTAATTTTTTTTATTTAACTAATTTTTTATTTGATTTAAATAATACATATACTAATTTTTTATTTTTTATTTTTATTTAAATAATACATATACTAATTTTTTATTTTTATTTAAAGAATACATATACTATTCTTTTTTATTTAAATAATACATATACTAATTTTTTATTTTTTATTTTTATTTAAATAATACATAGACTAATTTTTTATTTTTTATTTTTATTTAAGTAATACATATACTAATTTTTTTAATTTTTATTTTTATTTAAATAATACATATACTAATTTTTGATTTTTGATTTTTATTTAAATAATACATATACTAATTTTTTGATTTTTGATTTTTATTTAAATAATACATATACTAATTTTTTGATTTTTGATTTTTATTTAAATAATACATATACTAATTTTTTATTTTTTATTTTTATTTAAGTAATACATATACTAATTTTTTTTATTTTATTTAAATAATACATATACTAATTTTTTTTATTTAAAGAATACATTTACTATTTTTTTATTTAAATAATACATATACTAATTTTTTATTTTTTATTTTTATTTAAATAATACATATACTAATTTTTTTTTTTATTTAAATAATACATATACTAATTTTTTTATTTTTTTATTTTTATTTAAATAATACATATACTAATTTTTTATTTTTTATTTTTATTTAAATAATACATATACTCATTTTTTTATTTTATATTTTTATTTAAATAATACATATACTCATTTTTTTATTTTTTATTTTTATTTAAATAATACATATACTAATTACCACTGCAAATATGGGTGAATAATGTATAGCGGTTTGGATTGAATAATCAGAGTAGAGTTCGAATTCTGTTTGAGTTCATGACATTTATTTACATGGTAATACCCTTGTGAAAAGTATGAACTATCTCTTTTCTCCTCAACTATGGGTAAATAGCAGGAGACATTGGGTCTCATAGCCTTAGGTGGCAACCAATCTAGGAGAAAAACAACCGTGAATTCAAAGCCAGGGGAGGAAATTTCCTCCAATCCACCCTTTACTATGAGTAAATAGCAAGATAAGTGGGGTCCTGTAGCCTTGGTTGACAACCAATCTAAGAGAAGGAAAACACTGAATTGAAACTATCATGCTGTCTAGCCAAGGAAACACCACTGCTGCTGCTAATTTAATCTAGTTTGTTTAAGGTATATTTTATGAAGCCAGAATGTTCGGCTATTTAATAAAAAAATCTTTGAGGGGTTAAGGTGGAGTAATGGGTAGCAGCTCTGATTGAGGAATCGGAGAGCAAAGTTCAATTTCCAGTTGAATTCGTAACATTTACTTGAGTACAAATGGCATTGGGAAGATATGAATGCATCTCTTCTTTCCCGCCCAACGCAGTTATGAGTAAATAAAAGGGTAGACTGAGTTCTATAGCTTTGGATGGCAACTGATCAAGAAGGAAAAACTCTTAATTCAAAACCAGTCTGGGAGGGTTGGGATCCGTCATGCTATCTTGCCCAGGAAACACCACTGTTACTGCAGCTGTGGTACAAATGGTGCCTGTGTGATATTCAGGGGTTATGGGAGTGGTGATCATAAATTAGCACCAAGCTTACTTATTATTAATTACTAGCAGTATAGCCCGGCGTTAAAGCTTTAAAACTAATCCTGGAGCTCAGACTCTTTGGACATTGGCACGAAAGACTAAAAAGCAATAGTTGTTTCCAGATAAAGTGAAACCGTATACTGAAATAAAAATGAATGGATGTAAGTCAAATTTTGATTTCCTGGTATCGATATCAAATAAGTTTTTTTCGTTGTAAACTGAATTTTGAAGGCTAAATAAGTTCTCTAAGTAAATGGTATCATGGCTGAGACTAAGAACTACAATTATACCCTCTTAGAGCCAAACCCGAAGCAAAAACTAAAATAAAAGGGCTGAAAAGATACAGATATACAGGCAGATAAACAGACACACACACAACCATCTTGCTATATATATATATATATATATATATATATATATTATCGATTTTCTGCAATATTGTAAGAACTGCAACCTTGAAACTTCTTAATATCGTTTCTTATGTCTTTGTCTATGAGTGTGTCAAATTTGATTAAAATCGGACCACTCCTTCTATAACCCGATTTTTTCGATTATCGATTTTTGGTGGGTACCTCGACACAAAACCTAGCTAAGAACACTCGCAGACGCTTCTAGTACAACTGTGTAAATTTTCAAGAAAATCGGTTCAGCCGTTTCGAAGTCTATAGGTAACGGACACACGCAGACACACACACACATACACACACTCACACAGACAAAGTTCCATTTATTATATATGTTTAGATTTAACTATCATCACCGGTATGCCACCTTTGCTGACGAAGTGCTTATTACGGTGCTTATTCCTAACACGAAAACTTGTAAAATGCATCTGTACTTAGCAGTTATTAAACGCACCTGTAATTAGCAGTTATTGAATGCCTCTGTAATTAGCAGTTATTAGACCACCTGTAATTAGAAGTTATTAAACGCATCTATAATTAGCAGTTATCTTAACAATTTATACTTAACTAGAGATTTTCTGGAATCGAGTGACAAACTGAATCGGAACTGCTTTATTCTTTAAATGAGAATTTTTGACAAGGTATTGCATTATGATATGTTTATTTTAGCCATGTTGACAGCAAAATTAGTAGTTCTCTACGTCTAACCCTATCGACTGAGATTTCTTGGTGTCGATAAAACTATGACTAATTTCCGAAACTACTAGTGTGGTAATTTTCTATGTTTTTAATCACGAGGCCTTTTACAGCAGCGACGACGGGTAATGCAACAGAAGACTTAGTTTTCAAACTACAAACTTCAGCAAAATGTTCTTCTTGAAATTGTAGCAACCCACATCTATTGAACAGGTGAAGAGGCTCATCCCTTGTTCCCTGTTTAGGGTGTGGTTTCCAGCTTTCTCTTTTCCATTCTTTTTACCCTTACGTAGCCCCCTGCGCATCAGTGGCGTTATCGCCTTGCTCGGGGTGATATGATTAAAAAAAAAACTCATTCCTCGAGCCCAACACTCATTTCTAGGGTGCCTAGGGCCTCCTCAAAAATCACCCTTCTTTAAAAATTGATTTACTGGTCGGAATGTTCTCTTCTTTTGAATTTTCTCTTGTTGAGAAGTTAAGCTGTTAGTCTGGGTTTGATAATTTGTCTGGGTATCAGTAGAATAGGTTTCAGGATTTAGGATATCCCTTTCCACCTTTCATACTTGATTTCCAGATTCTGTGGCGGGAGCATTTTTTTAAAATAGGACGTGCGTATAACCAGGAAAAAAAAGGGTACCTCTAATGGCTTCCTCTTTGTAAACTTGCGCGGTGACATCTTTGAATGTGCAGTCATTCGCCAGAACGTGCAATGCTTTGAGATACTGATCTAAGGTTTGTTTCTCTAGCCTGTTGAATTCTGGTTGCAAGTACATGTCTGGCGTATATCCCACTTTTTTCTTGGAAAAAAGCTCTTTTTAGAATGCTAATAGCTTTTTTAAAGTACGTTTATTCATTGAAGACTTCGTAGATATCCAGGGCCGTAACTGATGCTAAAAAACACCGAGCACAGAGAAAATTGCCCGGATTTATTAGTTGACAATGTGATGACGTCATCAGTGTCATCCGTTTCCAGGATTTTTTTTTTTTAATCATCTCACCCCAAGCAAGGCATTCCACTGCCACTATTGCGCATGGGGCTACATAGGGGAAGGTAAAGAGAAGGAGTGGTTAGACATAGGGAATGTCAGGAGGAAGGTGATAGATGAGTAAGGATAGCAAGGATGAGGGTTGGGCAGATGGGAAGAGTGTTTGATAGAATGGGAGCAGGTTAGTGTGTTAGGAGGTGTCTATTGACCTTACATTTAAACTCCTGGAAATTGTAGCCGTCGGGGAAGCAATCGTTTGGAAGAGAATTCCACAGTCGGGAAGTGCGAGGAAAAAAACTGTTGGAGTAGAAGTTACGGCTGCATTTTATCGGTTTCACTGTAAAAGGGTGGGATCTAGTTGCTAATCTAGTATCTCGTTCAAATTCGTATTTAGGGGGCACTAGTGATCTAAGTTCATCGGAGCAGAAGCTATGATTTTTGCGAATTTTTTCGGCTATTCCAATGGAAATTAGGCACAGAACGTGAGCGAATGCAGGAAATCGGGTTAGGACTTTGAGTATAACCAGTCTTTTCTCTGGTGATGTGAGTGGGCATCATGGATTTCTTTCGATGGCTAATATAGACGTGGATCACTGGCCCTACACTTGGGTGTTGTTTTTTTTTATTATATGAGACACCATCACAAGGAAGATTGCCAATCAAGACTCAGGACTTCTTTCAAGCCATCGACGGCTCTCAAATGGTCCCGTCTACCCAATTTTACTCACAAGGCTTGGTATGGTTTTCAGATACTTTCCAAAGGTGCCGAACGCTGAGATTGCCTCCTCCAGATCGATAACATACTGAGGTTCGAAACTGGGATTTATGGACAGATATTGAACGTTCTAGCAACCCGGTCATGTGACCATTAAAGATATTTGGCAAAATTTACTTGAAGTAACAAAAGAGAAGTTATGGACAGCTATGATCAATCATATTCTTAAAGAAAATGGCATATAAAAATGTCAGTCAGTCAGTTAAGTGCCATACGTAAAACACGCTTGGGCGATCATGTCTCGAAAGAGACATGACTGACTGGGCAGAAGATTATCCCGCAGTAGGTTACCATTGCTTTCTGTGGCAGACTGGTTGCACGCCAAGGCTATAGAACCCAATCTGTCCTGTTATTTAACCCATAACTGGAAGGAAGAGACGGATTAATACCTTTCCCAAGGGTATTTGCACGTAAGTGAATGCAATGAATTCAACTAGAATTCGAACTCGGCTCCCCGATTTCTCATTCCGAGCCGATATCCGCTGGACCACTACGCACATTCTTAAGAAAATATACTTGGTAAAAAAAGAAAAGAAATAACAAATTTATTAGGGAAACAAATACTGTTTTTTTTTTTTAATATTCTTAGTTATGTTACTCAGCTTCCATGATTTGACATAATGACTGCCCCTCAACTGTTTCCTCCAATGCTTACTTCCTCACCTTTCAGCTTTGACATAGTTCAAAGGATTTTACACAATCTACTGGGTGATGAATTATATTCCCACAGACAAAACATTGCAAACCTATCATTACTTTATAGCTAGGTCAGTTGTTAGGAAAGTTGGTTTACTGTATCGTGATAAACAATTTTTCTCTCCAGAATTTATCTTACATATCTATAAGTCTACCAATCATCCATACTTAGAACATTGCTGCCACGTATTATCCGGTGATCTTATCAAGAGATTCTTGATAAAATCCAAAGAAGAATCAGCAATATTATTGGTCCTCGTCTGATGTCTCGGTTTCAAACACTTTCCTACCACCGTAAAGTTACTTCACAGTCAGTCAGTTAAGTGCCATACATGATACACGCTTGGGCGATCATGTCTCGAAAGAGACATGGCTGACTGAGTAGAACGTTTTCTCGCAGTTGGTTGTCATTAAATTCTGCGGTAGACTGGTTTCCAACCAAGGCTATAGAACCCAATCTGTCCCGTTATTTAACTTATAGCTGGAGGGAGAAGAGACGGATTGATACCTTTCTCAGGTGTATTTGCGCGTAAATGAATGCAACAAATTCAATTGGATTTCGAACTCGTGTCTCCGATTTCTCGATTCTCCGATATCCATTACACCACAACGCACATCCTAGGATGTACTTCTCAGCACTTTAAGAATCTAAGCGCAGTACTAGATAGGCGTTGTGGTGCATTGGATATCGGCTCGGAACGAGAAACCGGGGAGCCGAGTTCGAATTCCAGCTGAATTCATTGCATTCACTTACGTACAAATACCGCTGGCAAAGGTATTAATCCGTCTCTTCCTTCCAGTTGTGAGTTAAATAACAGGACAGATTGGGTTCTATAGCCTTGGCCGGCAACCAGTCTACTGCAGAAAGCAATGGCAACCTACTGCGAGATAATATTCTGTCCAGTCAGTCATGTCTCTTTCGAGACATAATCGCCCAAGCGTGTATCACGCATGGCACTTAACTGACTAGATTGGCAACAAATTCTCATCAATTTACAGTTGAATTGGCTAGATGTAACCATAGGTTCTATGCTAACAGTTTCTTTTCTTGCACCTCTGACTTGTGGAACTCTCTTCCAGCTCATGCTTTCCAGTTAATTTTGATGTTCAAAAATGTTAGTGCAATGTCAATCTGGCTGAGTATCTCCGAAAAGGAGTTGCCTTTATATATTTTAGTTGTCTATCTAGAATATCCTGAAGGAAACAGGAAATGCTTGAGAAAATTATAGGACTCTAAATTTTTATCTTAATTTACTAATGTTAAAATGGGTGAAAAATTACAAAGTTAAAAATATTTTAGGGTGTTACATATAAAAGTGATATATCCCGGGAAGGAATATCAGGGAAAAGAATAGTGTAAGAATAATACTTAACACTGAAGATAGATTAGAAGAGATTTATTATACAACAGTACAATAAACCAATAGACGTACAAGAACAATCAACGAACAGTAACAGAAATAACGATCAAGTAGGAAATGTCTCCGCCTATGACGTATGCGTCCGTCCAGTGACGTATGCTGACGTATGCTCACAGTCAAAGTCTTTTATAGACTAGACAATATCCATTCCGGGGTAGGATAGGATGTTCCTCTACAACAATATATATATATATATATATATATATTGTTGTATATATATATATATATATATATATATATATATATCAGCATGCAGTGTGGGTATAGAAGAATCCAAAGGAGTCTCCTATACATTCTAAACATATATATATATATATATATATATATATATATATACCGGGAAGGAATATCAGGGAAAAGAATAGTGTAAGAATAATACTAAACACTGAAGATAGATTAGAAGAGATTTATTATACAACAGTACAATAAACCAATAGACGTACAAGAACAATCAACGAACAGTAACAGAAATAACGATCAAGTAGGAAATGTTTCCGCCTATGACGTATGCGTCCGTCTAGTGACGTATGCTCACTGTCACAGTCTTTTATAGACTAGACAATATCCATTCCGGGGTAGGATAGGATGTTCCTCTACAACAAAAAGTAAACATGATACAGCAATACCATGACAATAGGTACAAATACCTAGATAAAAAGCCTAGTTGCATAATGTGTAACTGTAAAAATAAGTTAGTGAGTATTAAGAAAATATTTTTATGAATACAATGAAAGAGAAGAGGTGTTGAGCAAAATCAGGAGAAAAAACAAGTAAAAATTCGTGCTCAATGCACCCAAATTACATAGAATTGTTAAATATAATTCAATAGACAAAAACATTAAAAATTGTTGCCTATCTTCCCAGATGTCAATGTAGCATAAATCACTATCTTCTCTCTTACTGAAACCTGTTCTTCAGCTGTTCTTTTTCCTCAATTAAGTTTTCTCATTTTCTTTCATTTGCTGCAACACCTTGTGTCTTAGTGGCATTATTGCCATTCTTAAAGTAAAATGATTAAACATATGTTGTAGAGTGGCTGACACCCCTGCAGCACTCTCGATGTTGGAATGACCCATGGTTGAAATAGTCTATTTAAGTAAAGAATAGTAACATTCGAGGCGTAATATTCAAGTGCCATACGAGTAATATTAGGACTGATTATTTTGGCGATTACTGTGATCTAAACCCTCCCCCTCTGTGTTGTAATTTCACTCTTGTTTGTTATTGTAACTATTGTACTGTTCTGTGTATAGCCGTTTACCACCGGATATTGTACTGAATAATACCGCATCACACTTTATTTATTATTCTGATTTTACATTTTATTTGTTTTCTTTGCAGGATATTTCTGAAAATTAAGGCCGTAGATAACGGTAATCCTCCTCAGTCTTCATTTGTTGTAGTTAACATCAACATTCTGGTAAGTGACTTCAGTGTCTTAATCTGAAACTTTTAAACTACCATATTATTTTAAGTAATTCTAAAAGTATAACCTATTTTTTAAAATCGTATTTCCCCCCAAGAAAGGCAACAAAGCCATTAAGACGCAAGGGGTTACTGAGTTTGAAATAACATAAGAAAAAATAAAACATCATAAAAAAGGGAAAAAATTAAAGAACAAAAATTAAAAAGACAACGATAACGATTGCCATTGCATTTAAAGATCAAATTTGACTGGAAAGCAAGAGGCTGGAAGAGAGTACCACAAGTGAAAAGTGCAAACGAAGAAACTGTTAGCATAGAACTTACGGTTACATCTAGCCATTTCAAATATAAAATGATGAGATCTTGCCACTAGTCTATTTTTTTTATGTACTGTGTCACTTCAGATCAAAGGCGATGATGGCTATCCAAAATTTCCTAACTATTATAGCTCTTAATAAATTTTGTCTTGTCATTATTTCTCCTAAACCTTATTCCGTTATCCTATAACTTAAGCTCACTAAGTATGTTATGCATAAATTTTTCTGCTCCTCTTGATTTCAGTCTATCCTGTGAGTATCAGATTTTCCAAGCCTTTTTCTCATTATGTGTTGTAGAAATTTCAACTGTCTCTTCTTGACGTTTAGTATAAGTTTACATTTCGTTTCCATTTTCTCTAGAACGTTCTCGTTGTTTACATAACCGGTTCATTGCATGATCATCCTCCTCCTGTAGAATCACATTTCAGTTGCTTCGAGTCTCTTCTTCGTTTTGAGACTATCCAGCATTCACTGACATATGGGAAAAGAGACATTGCTTCCAGTCTCTTCATATTTGAGATTATCCAGCATTCACTGACATATGAGAAAATAGATATTGCTTAGAGTCTCTTATTCATTTTTGCGATTATCCAGCATTCAATGACATATGGGAAAAGAGATATTGCTTCGAGTCTCGTCTTCATTTTTGCGATTATCCAGCATTCACTGACATATGGGAAAATAGATATTGCTTCGAGTCTCTTCTTCATTTTTGAGATTATCCAGCATTCACTGACATATGGGAAAAGAGATATTGCTTCGAGTCTCTTCTTCATTTTTGAGATTATTCAGCATTTACTGACATATGGGAAAAGAGATATTGCTTCGTGTCTCTTCTTCATTTTTGAGATTATCCAGCATTCACTGACATATGGGAAAAGAGATATTGCTTCGAGTCTCTTCTTCATTTTTGAGATTATCCAGCATTCACTGACACATGTCTTGATAATTAACCCATAGCTTGTGGGAGAGAAAGTGGATTCATACCTTTCCCAAGTATGTTAGAGCGTAAGTGAATATAATCAACTCAATGGCAATTAGAACTCGTCTCTCTGAATAACAATTTCAAACACTTATCCAATACAACATCTGCTGCACATCCAACCTTAGAGCACCTGGTGTTCTCAAGTGGTCACCCATGTAGGTTCTGACCATACTCGACTTTGCTTAACTTTGGTGGTCATATGTAAACCGGCGTATCAACTTGATGTGGCTGTAAGTTTATAATTCACTGATTGGTACGCTTGATTTTCCCCTTTTTTTAAATGAAACATTTTGGATTGTAAGAATAATTTCCTTTCTTCTTTTTGTGAGTAAATATTGCATTAACGACTTTTTTAGGATAGCATTGTTTTCTTTGCCTACATGTCCTATTATTTAATCGATAGCAGGGGAGAAGCTATAGATTATAACATTCTTATATTTACGGAACATGCTACAAATCCAAAACATTAACGTAAGAACTTGAATCATGTTCTTAAACAGACTCGTCAAATTTTGGTACTCATGTGGATGTCATGTGACGCATCCAACTGTCTGTTAGGCTGTTTGCCCGATCAATAACTAAAAACGGCTTTGAGTGAATGAATCATGGATATCTTTCTTCTTTGACTCATGGACTGGTGCCTCTTCATATGTGCGATGTCCTTTCAGGGCATAGGTGTTCATGGCGTTCCACATCTTCCTGTATCTTGTAGCGCTTAATAGGTTTTGACTTTTCGTTACTTCTCCCAAACTCTGTTCTGAAATTCATTTGTTCAAGTTCATTCAAGTACGTTGCTTTCCTCTGTCCCTCTTTTCCTTCAAATTATCCCGTGAGTATCAAAATGGATGGCACATGTAACTTGAATACTGACATTCCACATGAATTCAAACAAGAGGAGGGGGAGGAAACTGTGAGAAAAATTGATAAAAGTTAGTGGATTGAGAGACTTATTTTCCTGAGAAAATGTTTTAAGAGAAAGATCTTACAAATTTCAAGTGATAGTAACACTAAATATTTGGTCAACGAATCTAGAATATTTATAAGAAAATAAATAATCTCAGTCAGTCAGTTAAATGCCATACGTGATGCACGCTTGGACGATCATGTCTCGAAAGAGACATGACTGACTGGGCAGAAGATTATCCCGAGGTAGTTTGCCATTGCTTTCTGAGGTAGACTGGTTGCCAGCCAAGGCTATAGAACCCAATCTGTCCTCTTATTTAACCCATAACTGGAGGGAAGAGACGGATTAATACCTTTCCCAAGAGTATTTGTGCGTAAGTGAATGCAAGGAATTCAACTGGAATTTGAACTCGGCTTCTCCATTTTTGTCGTTCCGAATCGATATCCATTGCACCACAACGCACATCCATAATAATCTCACTATTACCATTAATGTCATTTTTTTGACCTAGTGTAATTATAATTAATTATTTTAATTATGATAAATAAAATTTAATTTATAGTGATTAATTTTTATGGCCTAGTGTAATAATAATTAATTCTTTTAATAGATTAATAAAATTTAATTTAATAATGATTAATTCGTTTATGGCATAATGTAATACTGATTTATTCTTTCTTAACAGGATAAGAATGACCAGGCACCAAAATTTTTGCAAGCAGTCTATGAAAAGTCATTGAAAGAATTTACTCGAAGAGGTGAGTAAGGTTATTTTGACAAAGGTCTTTTTTATACGATATAAATGTATCTTATATATATATATATATATATATATATATATATATATATATATATATATATATATATATATGTTATAAATTATGTTTCAGAACATGTACATAATTTCTTCTATATATCTCCTCTTACCTACAATCATATGGTTGTTTCAGTGTTTGGATTTAAACACTTCTTCGGGGGAAATAAAGGTTTGGAATCATTCTCTATTTTATATTTGGTTCGTTATTGTCTTGGGGGTTGGTTGGAGTTATTGGTAATTAAGTGAATGTCTCGTTTTGATCGTTAGACTTTTGAGGAATTTGGTGTGTAGTTGTGAAATTGTTGATTAATGGTATTATCTGTTGGAATGTATGTTTTATCTTTTTATCGGTTGGGTATATCTTTTGGTTAGGATTTCTAAGAGGGCGCTTTTGAATGGTCATTTTTATGGTTGGCTATCGTTTAATTGGTTGATGTCTGCTGTTAGTGGACCTAATTCATGTATTTACTTTGATCCTGTGTCTAGGTTTTCATAGACGTGGTAGGGGTGGGGTGTTTTTTCTTTCCAATTTAGATTTTTTCGGTATGGAATATTTTTTTTATATTATAGGGTTCTTTTTAAAAAACACACACACACACACACACACACACACACACACACACATATATATATATATATATATATATATATATATATATATATATATACCCCTCTTCTCTTTCTTCCTTCTTTTTCTTTTTCTTTTCTTTCCTCTCTTCCTTCTTTCTCTTTTTTTTTTATATATTCAAGTTTGGAGTATAATTGTATTTAGTTCGAAATTATTTCAAGAAATCTAAATTTGTATTTTTTGGGAAGTAAATGCAAATTAGCGTTTTATCAGTTTTTTGTACAAAGTTGTATGTTTAATCTTAATTTTAAGTATAGTTGGTCGGTTTTTTTCTTTTAATTCCTCTTCTTTTTTTTCTATAAATTATCGTTTGGAATCTTATTTATTTCTTTTAATTTTTTATATATTTTTTTTATTTAGATATTTTTGCGGGCATTAGATCTTATTTTAAGGATTTATTACATCGATTTTTTCGTGGCATTTTTTTTTATAATAATAAAAATATTTATTCAAATCCCCAGTATTTTTTGGAGTGATTGTAGGGTTAGATCTTACGTGTGCTTACAGTTTATTTTTGTGTATGATATAATTATTCTGAAGTAGTATATTTAATCTTGATTTTGAATATATGAATTTTGAGTCTTTTTCAAGTTTGGGAGCCATTTATTTAATTTTGATTTTTCTAGTACGGAATATTTTTGTATTTAAGTAAGGTTATTGTGTTAAGTAAGGTGTAGGCTTTAGTGATAGGCCTTCTTTTAAGGATTTATTGAATCGATTTTTTTCTATAGTATTTTTTATCTTTTATAATGAGAATATCAATCGAACTCTTTGTATTTCTTAGCATGATTGTAGGGTTAAGTCCCTAATGTGCTTGCAGTTTACTGTGGTTTCGTGTCTCTGATTTAAGAGCTTGTTACTATTTATATATTTAAGGATCTCTATTTTTTCTTGAAGGCAAAGAAAGCATGGTTCTTTTATAGATTTTGCTGTTCTTGCTTTTTTGAGAATTTTCCATTTGACCTTAGGTGTTTTATTTTCGTTTTTTAATTTCCAAAAGTGTTTGGAGAGAGATGTCATGTTTTGTTTTTCTTTGTTATTGAAGGATGAGAGGTGGTTGTAAAAGCGCTTTTTAAATACGTTCATGGTATTCCCAATATATATTTTTTCATCTTTAGGATTTTCTAAGGATGAAATCGAACACATATATATCAAAGATTTCGTCAGACATTTATTGGCCATGGGGCATTGGTTGGGGTTTCTACAGTTACAGAGGTTGTTGTCATGGGACGGACTTGTATTAGTGTTGGATTTATTTTTGCTGTGTATTTTTAATATTTTTGTGTTATGCATTTTGATTATTTTTCTAGATTATTAGAACAGCTATAGCTTAATTTTATCGTATTTTTATTAAAGATTTTGCTTAGAGGGTTATTTTTGGGAAAGTGCTTCTCTATTAATTTAAGAAATTTATGTCCCAGCTTGAAATTAACTGATTGGTTGAATGGAGGGTTATACCATATTATTTTCCTGCTTCTATTTCTGCTTTTTGGACTTTCGAATTTTTCCACAAAACTGATTTTTGATGATTTATACCCGCTTTCATTAAGGATTCTATTATAAATTACCTTGTGCTTATCAAATAGCTCTTTGTTGGATGAGTGTGTGTTAATGCGACGTTCAACTGATGATGGGGTGTGCTTAACAATGGATGGTGGGTGATTAGAGTTGGGGTTTATATATATTGGGTTAGCGTTGTTTTTCATGTAAGGTTGGAAAGTGTTCGATACTAGGTCTAATGTTATGTCTAGGAAGTCTACTTGTTTGATATTGTGGTTAATTACTACGTTGAGGCGAAAGGATTTAAAGACTCTATGGATTAATTTTCTGGTTTTATCAACCTTACCACCAATAGATTTATCAATTATCATCAGTCCGTCGTCCCTATACAGTCCTATCCTGCTCGTTTCTATTTCCTTATGTGCAGTTAAGTTGTACAGTAAGAATAATCCGAAGAGGACATATATAGAAGAAATTATGTACATGTTCTAAAACATAATTTATAATAAATATTCACTGCTCTATACATCATATATCGAGCACTGTTTTAAATTAATGTTTTGGACGGAAAAAAAAATTTCTTTTTTATCTCTCCTCATACTATACTCACTCTGATATATATATATATATATATATATATATTACGGAAATTAACGAAGATTAACGAAACTTGGTTATAAACAACCGACAATTTGAAATGATTTGTTTGAAAATTATTTTTGATCGATACCCGTATTTAAGTAGATATTCTGTTTATAATCAAACAGTATTATATATTTATTTCTACTGGCCTGATTATTTACGATAAATTTTTAATTACGAAAGCGTGTGTCATTCAGCAGGATTCGAACCTGCGACCCCTATCCACATAGGAGAGGCCACCATGTGATCTGGCGCGTCTTAGACCTTTCGATCATGAATGACAATCAGTCTTATAACAAAGTTTTCTTAATCTTCGTTAATTTTCGTAACATGTTTACATTTGTTGACATTACGATACATTTCAGAGCTGAGATAGTTATAGCGATGAATTCGAAAATTGTGTTATGGGCTTTATTTGACTTTGTTTAGACTGATCGTCATTCGTGGTCGAGAGGTCTAAGACCCGCCGGATCACATGGTGGCTTCCTCTGTCTGGATAGGGGTCGTAGGTTCGAATGCTGTCGGATGACACACATTTTCGTAACAAAAGTAAATAATCAGGCCGGTAAAAATAAATATATAATACTGGATGATTATAAACTGAATATATACTTAAATACAAGTATTGATCAAAGATAATGTTCAAACATATCATTTCATATATATATATGTGTCTGTGTGTGTGTGTGTGTGTGTGTGTGTGTGTGTGTGTGTGTGTGTAAACATACGTTATAATGCACGTCTATGCACTTACATATATCTGCACACACAAATAAACTCACACACGCACTCAATGTCATGTGATCTGATGCGTCTTAGACCACTCGACCACGAATAACGATCACTCTAAACGAAGTCAAATTAATTTGTTTACAACCAGTTTCGTTAATCTTCGTTAATTTCCGTAACGTTTACATTTGTTGACATTACGATACATTTCAGAGCTGAGATAGTTATTACGGTGAATTCGAAAATTGTGTTATGGGCTTAATTTGACTTCGTTTAGACTGATCGACAGTTAGGTGATGTCATACCTACTGTACCACGGACCCTGGTGACGAAGAGGTAACTAACTGTCGGGTTTCGATTCCTGGTAGTGGATGCGCACTGCTGGCGAGTGACACCTATTAGGACGAAACGGCCGTCCAGTGTTTTCTGCATTCTATTGAGGTCGAATATAAAGCTCGATGATTTACTTAATAATTGTTCAAATCCTCCTACTACTTGAATTATATATATTGCAAAGCAGTACTGCCACTGGTATGCATGGGGTTACAGTAAGAAAAAATGAGGAAAAAAGTACAACGGGGTGTCGAAAATGGAAGGAAATCAAGGAGATAGAAGATGGCAATTGTTGTTGCAGTTGAGCTTTTTGGAGATTGTAGCTATCAGGGAAGCAAGTAAACAGAAGGGAGTTCCAGAGGTTAGAAGTGCGGGAGAAGAAACTGATAGAATAGAAGTAGCGGTTACATTTGACTATTTTGATGTTAAAAGGGTTGGACCTAGTTGCCAGTTTAGTAGCACGAGTAAATTAATGTGGTCAGGGCATCAGAGAAAGAAGCCTGAAAATATTTGTAAACCACATATGGGGAAGCCACATCCCATCTATGAGAAACTGCTTGAAGTCAAGTTGGTATATCGGGATCGATAAATTGCATATTCTTCTTTGGATTTTGTCGAGAACACTGGGAGGACGCACCTGACCACCTATGGCAACAGTGTTCTATTCACAAACGAATGGTAGATTTATAAACGTGAAAGATGGATTCTGACGATAAAAAAACTACCTTACCTGACACAGTGATCCAACTTTCTTAGTGGTAGATGTCGTTGTTGATTCAATGTAGTCGTTCCACTTGAGGTTGGCTAAGAGTGTGAGGCCGAAGATGCGCAGTCTGCTGCTTTCTGGGAGACTAGCATCATCCATGCTGATAGAAAACTGTTCACTCTGCAAATTCAGTTTTTTAGACTGTGCATTGAGCAGTTTCTTTTAATAACTGTCTACCTGTTTAACCAGTACCTCTTTTATTGTTGATATAATACATACATATTTATATATGTATCTGTATGTCAATCAAAAATTGTCGAAGAAGAGAATGGGTGAAGGCGGAAAGCTGACATCTTATAAACAGCTGCTTCGAGTAGATGGAGCCCGATAGCCTTGGGGAAGCAAAACCCTGGTTTTAAATCTCCACTGCATTCTAATCATATCCAAAACACAGAAAAGTATATGGAAATAAATCCAGACAAAAAACCTGGAGTGGACCCCTGAAAGTGGTTGGCTATTAATACTTTCTGGCAACTCCTGCAGCCAAGCCGTCTCTATGTGTATTCCTTTGGATCTTGTTGGGATAGCTAAGAGGGAAGACCACGTCGCCTGGGATCCATATACCATCACCAGTCTAGGAGAAGGAAAACTAAATTCAAACCACCTGCTGCTTGTATGTCTTGCCTCTTTCATTTTTGAGAGGTGGGATGGGGTAACCTCAACATTCCCAGTACAAAACGAACCAAGCCATTATACTATTCTGCCTTGAACATACACCAAATTGTGAGATGGAGGGGTGTGGTGATCCCAGCGGTGTAAAATGCACTAACCGTATAAATAGATGAATTAAAGGTTGAACCAAAAAGGAAATTTTTCATTTTTGTTTTCTTTTTCAAGGAGTAACAAAGAATTTTGCCTGAAATTTTGGGATCAGGCATCATCCTCATTTATATTATTTACTATTGCACTGAGCCCTTGATTTAATCTACGAAGGTATTACTAACATTTTGTTGGATAGAGATGCCTCTTCCTGTTCTTATTTAGTATTATTACTCGTCGTTTCCACCGACCTCAAGTATACACACTGAATCTGCAATTAGAGTGTCACCAAATTCACGAACCATGGCTTAAATCTACTAGGAAATGATCAGATGGGACAATCCTGGGTGGAGAACTTGGGATCTTAAAACTAACCTTCTTGTTGATGAGTGCTGCTCTATGACTGCACATTCCAAATCTTCTTTTGTTGTTGTTGTTGTTGTTGTTATTTAAACTGCTGCTGCTGTTATTGTTGAGGCTTTGTTGTCATTTTCTGCCTTGTGGCTTTCAGGTACATACGTCTTAACTGTAAATGCTACTGATGCTGATCTAGGTGTCAACTCACAATTGGAGTATTCTATAGAGAGTGGCAGCTTTGATCATTTTCGCATTGAGCCTAAAACTGGGAGGATCTACGTGGCGACAGATACAGGTTTGGATTATGATGTTCATAATCAATACAACATAACTGTAAGTGTTCATTAGATTGGGATTTTTTTCTATTTCCCTCAATTTCCTTCTATTTTAGAAATAACAAATAACAAATAACAATCAAAAGTATTAGTTGGGGCAAGTGAAACTGGCCGTACAGTTATTAGTGTTCAAAAATTGTTGTGGACTTCAGTTGCTTGTATATACGAATTAAACAAATTGGAATATCTATGTTTACATGAAGAATATATATATATATATATATATATATATATATATATATATAGGAAAGAATATTAATAAAAAGTTTTGAATTTAAAAATGTACTTTTTTTGGACAGTATTTGTTTATTTTTATTATATTTTATATTTCAGACCGCCCTCGGTCCTTCATCAGAAACAACTGATTTTTAAATTTGAATTAGAAACGTATTTCACGATAGCGTTCGAATATTTTTTTGTTTACATCACGTGGTGTGTTTGTTCACAACATGCGGCACGTCCGTAGAGAAAGTCTGTTTGTTTTAGATAAAAATTTCTTGGAATATCTGAAAAAAATTTTTTAGCTATTGAAATATTTGTAAAGATTCAACACACCTAAGTCCCTATTTAACCCTAGCTTGTGTGTATTTAATTTTAAAATCCAGTATGTTTCTTTCTTTCTGCGTGTGTATGTAGAACTAAAATTGGAGTCTATTATTAAACATTTGCAATTTTCTAAAGTATGATCAGGTTGATTAAAATGGGCTGCAATTGGGGAGTATACATTTTTTTGTCGTATATTTAGTTTGTGATTATTGAAGCGAAATCTAAAGCTATTACCGGATTCGCCGATATATCCACTGTTGGGGCAAATTGAGCAGAAGAGAAAGTAGATGATGTTTTTGCTGTCACAAGTAAGGTTTGGTGGGTGTAATTTTATTTTGGTGTTGGGTACAGAGAATGTTTTGTCTGTTATTAAATGTTTACAAATTAAACAGCGAGGCTTCCCACATTTTAAATTCCCTGATAGGTTTGTATTATTTAAATATTTGTTAGAAGTGAGGATAGTTGATAGGTTGGGTGTTTGTTTCTTTGCATTTATGGGTGGTTTATCGAAAATGTCTTTGATGTTTTTGTTTGATTGGAGGTTCCTGTAATCATTTTTTAAATTTTTGATAAGTGTGTAGGAATATTGATTATGGTTAAAAACCATGGGAATTCGGTTGTTATCTTTTCGTTTTTTGTATGTGAGAAGTGTGCTACGATCTATGTGGATGGTTTTATGTAGTGCTTCCTTTATTATTTTTATTGGATATTTACATTTTAGAAACTGTTTTATTGGGTTGTTAATGTTGTTTAGAAAATCTGGATGGTCTGAGCAAATGCGTTTTATTCTAATAAATGAGCTGTATACGATAGATTTTTTTAATTTGAAGGGATGGCAACTGTTAAAGTGTAGGAATTTATGTTGGTTTGTGGGTTTGTTGTATAGACTGGTGGAAAGTGTATGTTTATTTAATTTTACCATGACGTCTAAGAAAGGGACGGATGTGTATGAGTACTCCATGGTAAATTTGATTGTATTGTGGAAGTTGTTGCAGAAAGTGAAGAAGTTTTTTAATTTTTCTAATCCATGAGTCCATATTAAGAAAATATCATCAATGTATCTAAAATAATGTAATGGTTTGTATTGTGAACTGTCTAGTATCTTTTTTTCTAAAATATGCATAAAGATATTGGCATAACTAGGTGCCATTTTCGTGCCCATTGCTGTGCCACTAATCTGTAAATAGTGTTTGTTGTTGAATTTAAAATTATTGTGTGTTAAGATGAAATTTATTAATTGGCATAAATCTGTGATTTGGTTGTTAGGTAATTTGTTTTTAAGGAACTCATGGCAAGCTGCTACTCCTTCAACATGTGGAATGTTCGTGTACAGAGACGTAACATCCATCGTTACTATGATATTATCACCTAGGACTAAATTAATGCTTTGTAACTTGTTGAGAAAGTCAGTAGTGTCTCTAATATAACTAGGTATGTCAGGTAATAAAGGTTTTAGGATATTGTCTATGTATCCAGATATAAATTCTGTGAGGGTACCAATGCCTGATATTATGGGTCTGCCAGGTGGTGTGATTTTAAGTTCTTTTGAAATTTTGTAGATTTCTTCATTATTTGCTTGATGTGGGTTGGATGAAGAGGTGTTAGGGTGTTTTTCTGAAATGATTTTGGGGAGTTTGTGTAGTTTTGGGATAGTATAGAATGTTGCTGTTTTGGGGTATAGTATAGAATGTTGCTGTTTTGGGGTTCTCAGGAATAAAAGATTTTATTTTATTTTTTATGTCATGATTCAGGTTCTGAATGAGAAGTGATAATTCTGTTTTGTAAGTGCATATATATATATATATATATATATATATATATATATATATATATATATAGATATATGATGTGGCTTCCCTGTGCCTCTTCTACAAGTACTTTCATGGCTTCTGCTCCGATGAACTTAGATGACTGGTGCCGCCTAAGCACGAACTTGCACGAGATACTAGATTGGCCACTGGGTCCCACCCTTTGACATTTAAACAGATAAGATGTAACCGTAATTTCTACTCCAACAGCTTCTTTTCTCGCGCTTCCCGCCCGTGGAATTCCCTTTCACATATCTTCTTTCCCGACAGCTACAATCTCCAGATGTTTAAATGTACGGTCAATAGACACCTCCTATCACAATGACTTCCAATTATTCTCAGAATACTCTCATCTACCCAACCCTCATTCTCGGTATCCTTACCCGCCTATCACCCACCCTCTGACATTTCCTATATTTAACCATTCTCGGTATCCTTACCCGTCTATCACCCACCATTTGACATTTCCTATATTTAACCATCCTTCCTCCACTCTATGTAGCCCCCTTGCTCGGGGTGAAACGCTTATAAAAAAAAGTCTTTTGAACAGGTGAAGAGGCTCATCCCTTGTTCCCTGTTTAGGATGTGGTTTCCGGCTTTCTCTTTTCCAATCTTTTTACTTTTAAGTAGCCCCCTACGCATCAGTGGCATTACCGCCTTGCTTGGGGTGATATGATTAAATATATATATATATATATATATATATATATAATTTTTAAACGAGTTATTTTGCTACCTTGGTTTCTACCATGAATGGTGTCTTCAGGCGATTAAGTTATTAAAAATCGCCTGAAGACACCATTCATGGTAGAAACCAAGGCAGCGAAATAACTCGTTTAAATGAAAAATATTCAAAAGTTCTACAATATAATTGTATAGAACTCTTTTGAATACAAATATGTGCTGGTCTAAGCCTATTAGGACCAAAAACTAAGTATTAAGCAATATATACGAGTGTACCACTGCCGTCAAAATATTTGACAGGATCATTAGCTTTTTCCTCACGGGTTATCACTGTACTTTTACAAGAGGGAATATATATATATATATATATATATATATATATATAGATGTAAGGGGGTGATGTGGTTGCAGAAATGGTTTGAAGAATAAAAAAGACTCTGAAGTTTATTCAATATGTGACGATGTTCTCATGCACAACAAAAAAGGAACCTAAAAGAATACCATGCAGAACACCACAGTATATACAGAATGAAGAACGTAATGAGAAGCTATGTTTACTGGAGTAGCATGGATAGAAACATTGAAACTTTGGTAAAGTTGTGCAGCCAAGATACCACCAATTAATTCATGGCCAGAAACGGACCGCCTGTGATCTCGTCTCCATATTGATTTTGCTGGTCTAATGAATGGATTATACTATCTTATTTTTGTAGACAGGTTTTCAAATAGCCAGAGATTTTCAGATTTAACATACCAACGATGCAAGTAGTAATACAGTTTTTACACGAACTGTTAGAGAGATTTGGAGTTCGAGGTTCGATTGTTTCTGATAATGTTACGCAATTTACATTGAAAAATCCAAAAAATTATACAAGATGTTTTTATTAAATAACATCACAATTGCCCCTTACCATCCTAGAATCAACAGCCAGGCAGAGCGTTTTGTAGATACTTTCAAAAGAGCTTTTAATAAAAGCCAACAATGGATCCACAGATGCAGCAATACAATTTCTGCAGCTGTATAGACTGACACCGAATAAAAACGCGCCTTCAGCCATGACTCCCGCAGAGATTATGTTTGTGCGTAAGATACACCTATTGTTTTATAAACTGATCCCCAATAGCAAAAAAATATGAGCATACGGGGGGGAAAAAAAACTAGGTAGGACTTTTGCAATATTGGTCAATAAGATTTTTACCGCATGTATCAGGTGAATAGGACGTATTGGGAAGTCGATACTATTGTCCGAAGAATCGGGAAAATGGTATATCTGGTTAAGGGACCAGAATTAGTGCATAGAAGGCACTAGAAACCAAATAAAAAAGAGACATGTAGTTCAAGAGAATAATTCTTCAGATGTGGTGGAAACTATGGAAGTTCTCTCTGATATGTTTGACTTACCCATCCCGCAAAAGGCTCCTGAAATAGATGCCCGGAAAAGGCGTAGTAAGAGGAAGACTAAAGATACGGAAAGGATTGATATCGACCCTAAAAAGTCAAAAATATTGACTCTGGAAAAAGCCAATCTAAAAAAGAGGATGTTGTGAACCTATCTATATACAGTAATGGTATATTCCTATACTCTTAAATATGCAGACACTATTAGAGTAAAGGAAGAGTAGAGTGATTAAACTGACTAGCAGTTCACTAGCAGTGTATCTACTTCACTCAGCATGCGAGTCTTGTACTTGTTGATATACTTATCTCTATTTAGTGGAGATAATAATATATTTAGTGATTAATCACGCAGTAATATTTTAAGGTTACAACAATATATATATATAATCTTAAGTCACTGGTGCCTCCGCAACAGGTGTTTACTCGTGCAACCAGACTGGCAACTGAATCCCACCCATTCACAGTTAGATTAGCCAAATGCAGACGACAATTCTACTCCTGCAGCTTCTCCTCTCGCACTTCCCGCCTGTGGAACTCGCTCCCATATTCTTGCTTTCCTGACGGCTACAACCTCCAGACATTTAAATGCCAATGCCAATACTCATCTATTAACCAGTTGACTCTAGTTCTTTCTTCACCACCCTGTATATCCTTTCCTTTCTCTCTACCTTTGCAACTGTCATCACACCTGTATTCCTATCCTTCTCTTGCTCCTTTCTAACTGGTTCGTCTTCCTCTTCACTCTCTTCTACTTAATCTTTTTACTTTTATGTAGCCCCCTGCACATCAGTGGCATTACCGCCTTGCTCGGGGTGATACGATTGAAAAAAAAGACTATTATTCACGCAGTAATATTTTAGGGTTACAATAATATATATATATATATATATATATATATATCTTGAGCGGAAATGTATTTCGTTTTGTCATTCACACACACACAGTAATGTTACTGACATATAAACACACTTAATTGGTCTATAGTTTAAATACGCTTGACCCATACATTATTTTCGCATGCATACACTTATATCCATAATAAACAGTGTTTTTATTACACCTGGCAAACACACTTCCCTCTACATTTAAAATATTCATCCATTGCTTTATTACACGTGACACACAACTGACCAATGAAATCAAACCCCAATCAACATACTGTCTGTATGTATATATTTTTTACAATTTAAATAAAATTTTAGTAAACATTTCTTTTTAAATCAATCATCTTTTTAAAAAAAACTCTGAAAAAGCTTGTTAAAGTAAAACATGTTAGATTAAAGACATTTTTCCTGCCTATTTTTACTTATTCAATTCAAGATGCTTGTTAAATTGAAACATGTTAGATTAACGACACATTTATTCTACCTATTCTTTACGTATTCTTTGCAAGAAGCTTGTTTATGTGAAACACGTTAGATTAAAGACACATTTTTCTACCTGTTCTTTACTTATTCTATTCATCTTGTCAGATTTCGATCCATGTAGTCTACTTATATTTGCTGGAGTTTCATTCTATACAAAGAGATATTCGGAAAGGGAAATGGCACCATTTATTAGTAAGCTGATGTGGAGGAAAGGAGAAGATATATAGCCTCAAACTGGACTCATTCGCCCAGACTAAAAGAAAGAAACTTCATATGGTGGCTGTTTTAAATTAACTGAATTTGGTTGCTGCTTACATTACTGTATGGGATGACATCATGAAGCAGCTGCCACGTGACTTATCTCCACCAAATAGAGATAAGCATCTCTGTATCTCTACAGCCCTATGTTTATACTATTGTTTGATGACACATATCATTTTAGAATCATGCTCACATCAATGTTCAGTTTTGAGGGGGTCTCCAAGTGGTCTTTGAAAGGTTTCTTTCCTTTACTCACCGTTTTATTTATTTTTTTTTTTTTTGCTGAAACAGATTTCCGCATGTAGCAGATTTTAGATTGGAATTGTTAGACAAGGACACTCTATAGCAAGCCCATTTGACCTGTGTTTTTTGCAAGATATTGTGTATGCTTTCCAGACCAGCCTCCTCCATGAATTTCATGTCAGGGATTTTGTCCTACCATTTATTACAATTGTTTATAGGAAAAATGTGATTCTATATGGCTGCTTGAAACTTTTCAAAACAAATGTATATTTTCTGTCTATATTCCTTAGATGAGGTATTGTAATTATTTACACTAGTTACATGATTTGGACTATTGACCTCATCTTTATTGCCATATTCACAGCGTTTCAGCCATTGTATACTTTGGTCTTCTTCAGATCTGTCCATATTTTCTAAGTGAGGTATTGTAATTATTTACACTAGTTACATTATTTGGACTATTGTCCCATCTTTACTGCCATATTCACAACGTTTCAGCCATTGTATACTCTGGCCTTTTTCAGGATCTGTCTATATTTCCTAAATGAGGTATTGTAATTATTTACACTATTTACATTATTTGGACTATTGTCCCATCTTTACTGCCATATTCACAACGTTTCAGCCATTGTGTAATCTGGCCTTCTTCAGGATCTGTCCATATTTCCTAAATGAGGTATTGTAATTATTTATCTAATTACATTGTTGTCCTCATCTTTATTGCCATATTCAGAACTTTTGGCCATTGCATGCTCCAACATTCTTCAATTGATATACATTGCAATTTTGAACAAAAACGTTTATTTAGTCTATAGGGGTAGATTGTTCAAATTTGATGTACCATGCTCTTTGTTGGATATTTCAATATGAGTTAATATCCTTTAGTAACTCAACTCTTTATATTTTTATTCCTTTTGCTGTGACCAGGTACTGAACTCACAGCTCTTTGAGTTAGGTTACTTTTAGGGTTATTCAAACGCTTTTATCAATAACGGTCAAAACATTGTAAATATGGCAATAAAGATGACAACAACAGTCTGAACAATGTAAATAGTTCTAAGATATATTTTGTCATTTTCATTGATGTTCTTTGCTCTTTGTCTCTTTCAGGTAAAAGCTGAAGATGGAGGTGTTCCAAGGCTAAGTGGCACTACTTCTGTTATAATCAAGTTAATTGATATCAACAACAAAAAACCAGTTTTCAACCAGAATGAATATTCAATTGCTATCAATGAGAGTAAGTAGACTACATTTTATTCACATGGACACAAAACTGTTAATCTATTTTTATGTATGTCAGCAATAAATATATAGTAACATTTATGAAATTATATATATATATATATATATATATATATATATATATATATATATATATATAACATAGTGATGATCCACGTATACTATCTTAGTATGTATAGGAAAGAATATTAATAAAAAGTTTTGAATTTAAAAATGTACTTTTTGGGGACAGTATTTGTTTATTTTTATTATTGAATTTTATATTTCAGACCGCCCTCGGTCCTTCATCAGAAACGAGTGAATTCAAATTTAAAAATCACTCGTTTCTGATGAAGGACCGAGGGCGGTCTGAAATATAAAATACAATAATAAAAATAAACAAATACTGTCCCCAAAAAGTACATTTTTAAATTCAAAACTTTTTATTATTATCCGTTCCTATATATATATATATATATATATATATATATATTGTTTAATTACTTAGTTTTTGGTCATAATAAAATTAGACCAGTACATATTTGTATTAAAAAGTGTTCAATACATTTATATTGTAGAATTTTTTTAATATTCTTCATTTGTAAACGAGTTACTACGCGACCTAGGTTTCTGCCATGTGGTGTTTTCAGGTAATTTATAATAACTGATTTTACCGTTTACCGTTTTTTTTTTTAAGAATGTTCACGTAACGGTGATTTTTTTGAACGCTCACGTAACGGGGAATTTTTGAACGAGCAATTTTTAAAATTACAAGAAATTATAACGTTTTCATCCATGGTTGTATGAACCTAATATGTATTTTTTGGTATGGTTACGCTTAGTCATAATTTCTGTTCTTTCATTCAATAATTCATTTTTGTTTGGGAATAGCATAATTGCTAACTTTTCTTCCTGGTACAGTCGACGTTTTTGCCACCGTTGTAAGGCTTGGCTGTTTTTACTATACTCCACGTTATATCTGGGTCTTTTCCATATTTTAATTTCAATTTCCACACGTGGCTAGCCAAGTTTGTACAATTTAAGTTTTCATTTTTAAACGTAGACTTGTGATTGAACCACCTGGTCTTAAAGGTGTCTTTGGTTGATCCCAAATATATTTTGCTTTGACCATTTAAGTCATGTACTTTTGCTTTGTAAATTACTTCTTTTGTGTTACAAAGTCCTTGAAGTGGGCATTTATTTTTGCCCCTGCAGTTGAATTCTTTAAAAAACCGATAGATAAATACTTAAAAACTTTCCAAAAAGCTCAGAACTAAACAAAATTTTCAATAGGAATGCGATCAAGCTAAGTTATAGCTGTATTAGTAATTTAGAAAGTTTCATAAAGAAACAAAATGCCAGAAATTTAAATAGCATTGTACAAAACAAGATCACTAATAAAGAATACAACTGTGTGTATAAGTGAATTCAAGGAATTCAACTAGAATTTGAACTCGGTACCCCGATTTGTCATTCCGAATTGATATCTACTGCACCACAACGCACATCCAGTGTTGGCAATTACATTGCAAATTAAAATGTATGAAATGTTAAGGAATTTTGGATCAAGTCCCACATTTTTTCCAGTGTAATCAGGTTTAGAATTCTTCCCTCAAGATATGTTAAATAGCCTTAATTAATCAAACAAATAATATATTAGTCACTGCAGTCTAACTAATTAAATTCAATAAACAAGTATTGCAATCGATGCAACCATACCAACAAGCCAAATAGTTTTCATAATCATAAACTCTATTTTACAGAAGTTAAAAAAGGTGATTGTTATCTGAAAATCAATTTAGAACGATTTAAAAAGAGCAAGCAGTGCTCAATGTTGCATTAAATAAGTTTCATCAAAATAAGTTGAAAGCTTTGAGAAGAACTAAAGTTTTTGATTCTGTTGATTATGGCTTAGGGGTTAGCGACACTGACTGACACCAAATCGGTCGAGTTTCAATCCCAACCGGAGGCAAGTGGATGTCTAGCCATACTGATGAGCTTTGATACGGTGAACCAGGCTTGTATGCGGATGACGAGTATATATATTTATATATATATAGTGTAACCATCTTAGGATGTACGTTGAGGTGCATTGAATATCAGCTCGGAACGAGAAATCGGGGAGCCGAGTTCAAATTCCAGTTGCATTATTTGTATTCACTTACACGCAAATACCCTTGGGAAAGGTATTAATCCGTTTCTTCCCTCTCGTTATGGGTTAAATAAAAGGACAGATTGGGTTCTATAGCCTTGGCTGGCAACCAGTCGACCGCAGAAAGCAATGGCAACCTACTGCGGGATAATCTTCTGCCCAGTCAGTCATGTCTCTTTCGAGACATGATCGCCCAAAGCGTGTACCATGTATGACCCTTTTGACTGACTGATTATCATTCTCAGTGCCTTTCTTTCGTCAGCACCAGAGTACACTAAGTAAAGTCTGACTCTGTGTCATTCTCACACCGACATCTATTTGACTCCTTGACTATCATCAATCATCTGGTACTCCTTACCACCCCCTGGGGGACACTCGGGAGCCCTGTCTGATGACCTCTGGTCCAGAGGAAGGTCTGTTTTGAATTAAAATCTGTAGAGCAGGCAATAAAAAACCACTATGTTAGCTTTCTTACAAGGTCATAGCTAATATACAAAAGGAATTTGGTGAGAGTCACAATTGCCAGCATAATATATAATATATAGATAGATATATATATATAGATAGCTAAAAGGGGGTTACTATTTTTTTATTAATGTGTGTAAAGAATTTAATTTAATCTTCAGTGCTGTGATTGACCAGATGTCACTGATGATATGATGCATTTCAAATGGAGGAGTGCTGGAATTTACTTTTAACCTAATATGTTTTTATATTAAAATTTCACAAATTCTCACATGATTAACTTGAGACCCCAATTTAAGTCAAAAAGTATGTCAGGAAGTAAAATAATATTGTCAAAACATACTGTAATTTGAATCTAGTATATAGCATATAAGAACATTAACAAATTTTTCTTTTCTGTTGCCTTTAAAATTAATTATATCTAAAAAGCATCATCACACATCTGTTTAAAAAAAGCATGTACAGAATATATTGAAAAGTTACACATTTGCATTAGTAAAATCATTTACTAGTAAGAGAGTATATTTTAATGAAGCACATTCTATGCAGCTAGAGAAAAGGATTATTTACATTGACTTAATGACCCCGACTGCAATCAAACCTTTTTTTTAGTAAAAGTGAAATATCTCAAAATTTACCAAGATTCCATAATTCTAAATGTTGTTTCTTTAAAAAAAAAAAAATAAGTTGTCTTTTTAAAGAAAATTTATTTTTATATTAAAAAGACAATTTTATATAAAAAAGATAAATTTGTTTTTTTAATGTAAAGTTATCTTTTTAACCCTCTAGGGCCATTCGTATCATATTTGATACAGTATTTCCCTATAAGGAAACATTTGGTATTTCCCTATAAGGAAACATTTGGTATTCATTGACTGAGCAGTCAGTACTGCTTTCATTTGAAATTTATAAAATATTTCTCTTAAAAAATTTTTCAGGAAAATATTTCTTTCAAGGCTTGTTTTCATACTCTATCAAATATGATACGAATGGCCCTAGAGGGTTAATATAAAAATAAATTTTCTTTTAAAAGAAAATTTATTGTTTTTAAAGAAACAACATTTAGAATTATGGATTCTGATAGCATATTCTGAAGCCTCAGCTGACAGGGTTGAGTGTTTTTGATGTTTTATCCCAAAGAACATGTACAAATCACTGCACTTGAATGAGTACATACCGATGTGAAAATACATTAAAGATGAATTAAAAGATATTTGCAATAATGAAAAAATATTATATTATCTTTTTATATTATTTTTTTAAAAATACAATTCTGTTTCTAAAATTCAGATTATTTGCACTGACTATAAGTTTTTGAATGATAATTTATTACTGTGACGTGTTATAAGTTGTAACAAAAGAAGAAAAATGATTGACCAAAACAGAGCTTAATCACAAACAAATATTTAATTTACAATAACATAAAATAAAAATATATTACAAATATACAATTTTTTATTCAAATAAAACAAAAACAGAGTTTGCTACTGGCAGAGTTACGAGTAAGTGTTACGAAAGGGAAGTAAGGTCTGAAGTATCTTTACCCAGTTCAGCCAGCGAAGTAGTCTAAGTGCTATACTTTTGGAAATCCTCAAATGTGTATATAAAGAATAATTATTAGTTTGGTCAATGACAGAGTAAAAAAAAAAACTATTTACCCATTTAGTTCCATGAGGTTCTCTATCAGGTTTTAGTTGGTCGGCAACTTTTAGTAGAGATTATTTCGGCTGGATATACAAATCCTGAATCGAGCCAAAGTTGATAATGTCAGCAAATCCTTTTAACAACTAACTACTCTCTTCCCAAAACCTATTTTTATAGGGGCTAACACCTAATTTGCATATTTCTAGAATCATTTCGAATTCTCCAGATTTTACTGGAATATTCTAAGATCTTCCAAACGTTCTATTCCTAATTTCTCTATTTAACAACTACTTCATGAATTAAGATTTTTTGTAATAGCAAAAAAGACTCAGTAGAACCCCTTAGTATAGATTTTAATCTTTGTAGACTTTATTAATATTATTTTTTATACATGAATGCATCCTTTTAACAGTTACATATGAATTTCTATCACTCAAAAATACCCAACCAATTTAATTAAGCTTTGTGGGTCTTGGGACTCCTTGTTGCGAATTGTTCGTAAATGAGTCTGTGGACCCCATGGGTGAGAAACTGTGCATTCATAGCATCTGCTGTATCCTATTTTTTTTAAAAAACACCCTCTCTTTCACTTCCCGAATTTTCATTTTAGGAAAATGAACATTTTAGATTTATAGATCTGACACTTTACTCTAGATATATCTTTTTTTAATTGTTTCATCCCAAGCAAAGCAGTACTGCCACTGCTGCACAGGGGGCTACATAAAAGGAGAGTGAAGGGTTACATAAGAGGAGCCAAAAAGGAACCGGTTACAGGAAGTGTCAGAGAATAGGCAAGAGAAAGATGGCAATACTAATGCGAAGAGTGTTGCATGAGAGTAGAGTGAAAAGGAAGAAGAACAAGATACAGGGATTGTTGAGGAAAGAATAAGAGAAGGGTGTGAGTCAAGGAGATAAGAGATGGCAAATGATGTTGCATTTAAACTCTTCGAGATTGTAGCTATCAGGGAAGCAAGTATACTAAAGGGAGTTCCACAAATTAGAAGTGCAAGAAAAGAAGCTAATAGAGTGGAAGTGAAAGTTGCATTTGGTTGTTTTGACTGTCAAAGGGTGGAACCTTGTTGCCAGTCTGGTTGCTTGTGTAAATTTTTGTAGATCTGATGTGTGACTCCAAATCTGTAGATCTGTTTCATGGCTCTATATCTGACATAACTCTAAAGAAAGTAGGGAATTTTAAAGATTAAATTGTTTTCCAAATGTGCCTTTTATGCTGCATAACCCCATAATATATACTAGCAGAACCCGTGGAATTTCCACAAAAGGATAATTATGATTTCCTGGAAAAATTTTACTTTGTCTTACTACAAATGATAGTAACGTCTTCAAACACAAAGATATTAGATAATAAAATAACGATAACACAGAGTGGAATTTTATTAAAATATCTACAAAAGTAATGTCCATAGAAGCTACTTTATTGTAATCTTATATTATATTAAGCGGCATATGGACAGACCAAAACCAAAATACTGTACGCTATTTCGTGAGAGATTCTGAAAGAGAAAATGTTTTTTATTACTGAATAATCGTGGCTCCTGTGTCCATTGTAAACAGAAAAGACCAACTGAGTAATGGCCAAAGGTGAAAGGGGCCAGAAATTTTGTTATTAGGTCGCAGGATACGACAACAAACCTACCTATTTTTACTATGTTGTACAGTACACACACATATACACACACACAATTACTGCTACAACCACCAACTTAAGCTGCTACTGATAAGGCTCTCTACTATAGGCTCTCTCCTCCTACTATCTCACTCTTTGCTACCCTTCCGTTTGGCAAAGGGGAGAGAAAGGCTGAGGAGAGTAGCGTTTATAGATTATAAAAAGATAGAGGGGAAGGAAAAGCTCGTGTAGAGAGAAAATTACAACATAAATTTGCTAAAAAAGTTTAAGAACATATCACCTCTTAACCAAACATTTTTTTAATTGGCTTCTATTAAAATTCTAAAAATAGTTGAATTGACTAGATGCAACTGTTATTTTTATGTTGACAGTTTCTTCATTTAATCTTCTTGCTCATAGAACTTTCTTATGGCTCCATCCTTTCCATCTTCAAGAATTTAAATGCAATGTCAATAGTTAGCTGCTGTCTTTTTTATTATTTTTCTTTCATTGTTCTGAGGATGTGCATTATGGTGCAGTGGATAGCGACTCGGAACGATAAATCGGGGAGCCAAATTCGAATTCCAGTTGAATTCCTTGCAGTCACTTACGTACAAATACCCTTGGCAAAGGTATTAATCCATCTCTTCCCTCCAGTTATAGGTTAAATAATAGGACAGATTGGGTTCTATAGCCTTGGTTGGCAACCAGTCTACCGCAGAAAGCAATGGCAACCTACTAATAATATAATCTTCTACCCAGTCAGTCATGTCTCTTTCGAGACACGATCGCCCAAAGCGTGTATCACGTATGGCACTTAACTAACTGATTTATTGTTCTAGCTCTTTAATGTTTCTCATTCTTTTACACTCAGTAACGGCCTGATTTTTAGTGGATTTATTACCTTGCTTGGGATAAAATGATTTTGAAAATAGCCAAGGAAGAGGAGAAGGAAATCTCTGAAATAAAACCTCTACACCTACTCTATGTAGAAAAGTGTACGCTGAACACTTTTACCTTGGTGGTTAATATTCCGAGAGATAGTGAGTCACTAAAAACACTGAGTTTCCAATCTTGTGAACTGGTTGGTGTGAGTAATGACATACAGCTGTAAAACTTGCTTCAATATTTCATGATGGTTAAAAGAGTCATCAAGAAAACCCCGTACAACCTATGCTAGCATGAAAATGGACATTAACCCTCTAGGGCCATTCGTATCATATTTGATACAGTATTTCCCTATAAGGAAACATTTGGTATTTCCCTATAAGGAAACATTTGGTATTCATTGACTGAGCAGTCAGTACTGCTTTCATTTGAAATTTATAAAATATTTCTCTTAAAAAATTTTTCAGGAAAATATTTCTTTCAAGGCTTGTTTTCATACTCTATCAAATATGATACGACTGGCCCTAGAGGGTTAAACAATGAAGATAATGATGAAATCTACACTAATGTCAAGAGGGAAACCATTCTTTCCGACAATATTTTTAGTGGTTAAGTTTTATAAACTTTGCCATTTTTGCAACATACGTCAATAGGGAATTTAGAAATTGAAATTAAATCTATGAACATAAAAGGTTTAGTATTTTGTGACACAATGGGTTCCTGTTTGATCAGTTAAGTCGCCCACATAGTCAAGTGGATTGTAAATCATTTTATCTGAGCCTGGAGTGACTAGTGTTTTTATGACTATCAACTGCATTGTCATTGATATGAAGGTGTCAGAGTTTCAAAGTAAGTAGGAAAAAAAATCAAATGTCAAAATAAATAAATAAAATCTTTTTGGATAAATTACACTTGGTAGGGAATTCTAGTCATGAACTGATATAGTCATGTCGAATTCTAGATTAGGAGGCGTCAGGGTTAGAATAAAAAATATATATAAAGTTATAGTTAGAGAAGGAAGCTATCTAAAATATGGAATCAGTGTGCAGTGTGAATCTGAAAGTCAAACCTCTTTCATTGATCTTCTCTGAGTGAAGACAGAAGCAAATATAGGTTATTTATATTGTTTGGACTATTGTCCTCATCTTTATTGCCATGTTTACAACATTTCGACCGTTGTACGCTCCGGCCTTCTTCAGGTGCTAGGAGTTTTGAACTGAACCCTTTATTTCGATCACTTTATTTCGATCATTCTCGTTCTATGTGTGATGCCACTTCTGGATGCCATGTAATCTCCCTTGAACACAACACTCTAAGTTATTTGTTCACCACTGCTGTAGCCAGTGGTGCACAAGTAACGAGTGGTTGAAATAAAGGGTTCAGTTCAAAATTCATAGCACCTGATGAAGGCCGGAGCGTACAACGGCCGTAACGTCGTAAATATGACAATAAAGATGAGGACAACAGCACGAGCGATGTAAATAATGTAAATACTATTTCATCTCGGAAGTATAGACAAATAGAGAAGCGAATATGTTCCAGTCTACAGACTCTTTATAAATGATATCAAACCCAAAATTAAAATTTTAACGACAAAACATTTTTGTACAGATTTGTTTGAGTGTTGATACCGGGACATTTACCGCATTGGATGTCCGTGGTGGTGCAGTTGATATCAGCTCGGAACGAGAAATTGGGAAGCCGAGTTCGAATTCCAGTTGAATTCGTTGCATTCACTTATGCGCAAATACCCTTGAAAAAGATATTAATCCATTTCTTCTTCCCCCAGCTATGGGTTGAATAACAGAACTGATTAGGTTTTGGATCGCACCCAGTCTACTGCAGAAAGAAATAGCAACCTACTGCGGAAAAATTTTCTGCCTAGTCAGTCATGGATTGAAAGAGACATGATCGTCCAAGCGTGTATCACGTATGAAACTTAACTGACAGAACGAAGTAACAATACTAATTAGAAGAATAAGACATCATTCAATAAGTCCAAGTCCTGACATGTAGATAGTGCCATTAATAAAAAAAAAGATCTATATGGTTTTTATGAAGTACTAACCTCCAAATGGCAAGTGACAAAATTTGGGCCCAATCGGATTATTAGTTTACAAATTAATTTTTTTTTAAGTGAAGCTACTGTTGCAAAATTTTAAAAAAATGGAAAAATCTGAATTTCGTGTGTTGATTTTCTGATGGGTAAAATACTGTTCATGCAAAGCAATGACTGAAAAAGTGATATTCGGACTCTATTCCGTCGGAAAGAACGATTAAAAGGTGGTATGCTGACTTTTAACGCGGTTGTACAGACACAATTGATGCTGAACGCCCAACTCACCTAAAATCGGTAGTTGTCTCGGAAAACAGTAAAAGAATCCACGAATTCGTTTTGGCCGATCGTAAGTTGAAGTTGCATGAGATAGCAGAGGAGTTGAACATATCAGGAGACAGTGTATTTACCATTTTGCATGAACATTTGTCAGTAAGAA